>CM034701.1:46373323-46400012 GCA_020142125.1 Phrynosoma platyrhinos
AATTTTTCGTAAGATGAAGCATTCATAAGTAGAGGTACCACTGTATATCATAATAACTTCCGAGTGATATGACTTTACGATACCCCCTCATAACCCTTAATATGAACAGATATCATTAGTACATTAATGAAGTAACCTGGAGCACATAGTGCATAGATCATAGAGAAGCTTTTTGAGCTTTGTGCATTGCACACAGAAATTTGTATAGGGGCTTGTAAGTGTGTTCAGCTCGAAGTGTATTTAGCTGAACTGTAAGTACATTTAGATGTGTATTTCATGCACACAGCTGTACAGTGCAGTCAAGAATGCAGGGAAGGATACATACATATGCCTGTGTCCCCTTCCAGGAGACACCTGCATATGTCTTCAAGGTTATGGATATGTCACTTGTGCTGTCTTGCCTACAGCCACATAGGTTCATCTGCAAGAATTCTGGCATTTAGTTCATGGAACCCAACACCTCAGAATGATCTTTGACTGTGGGAAAGCATTCCAGTCTGCTAATTTTACATGTCTGTTTCGAACCACCACAATGCCTTGCTTCAACTTAGTTCCCTTGGTCCAGTTCCATTCCAGCCCACCCACCCACCCCATTCAGTAGCTTGAGGTAGTGTTGCTGGGATTTGTATTTGTCAGTGGTTGAAACTCACTAATATTAAATGCAAAATGAAAAGTAGCACACATGCTCTTTCTTTAAGAGATCTATGTATCTTGAAATATTTCTGAGCTGTGATTTTAATTTGAGCAATGGGCCTTACTGCTTATGTGTGTGTTTTAACTTCTGCAGATTTCAGCTTGTGTCCTGAAGGTGGCACAATTTCAGCAGAGTCTGATGCAGGTTTGGGACCTCAGCAAAGTGCTGAAGAGCAAGAAGTAGCTAGTCTAACTACACTCCATATTGATTCTGAGACCAGCAGTCTTAATCAACAACCACTGTCTGCTGAAGCAGCCACGATTACAGGTGAAACAGAATAGAGAGAACACTTACAGCAAAAAAAATCCACATATCTCACACTTTTATATATAATTCAGCCAACTTCCAGAAAATTAATTCTGCTAGTTTGTTACAGTAGAACAAAATTATTGTGGTATCTTAAAGATTAATAGACTCATAGCATATATGGAATATGTCAAGGTGCCAGTTCCCTGCTTGGCCACATTAGGTGAAGTTAACTAGGATCAGCAACAACCCTGCAACGTAGAACTGCCACCACCCCTTCTATTTAACTCGTATTGGAAAGTTCAGGAAAGTTCAGATGAGACATTATGAGTCATTTTTTAGGTTTCTTCCCAACAAGAAGCAGTATCAGTTCTTCACTGTCCCAGGCTAAAACAATATTCAGAATTTAGTGCTGACAATCAAGCAGTGAGATGCTAGAGTCAGAACTGTGCTTTTCCTATTATTATCTGTATGTGTGCGTGCGCACACACACACACCATATTATATAGAGGTAGAGATAGAAAGGTCTGGGAGGGGGGACAGAAAAAATAAGGAAAAACTTTAAAAAAAATCTCCAAAACATTTTTCACCCACAAAATGGGGGGCAGTGAAAATTGAGGGAGAAAATAATATTTTCTTTTAGAATGATGAATAAAAGGTTTAACACAAGGTATTCATATATTTACTCCCCCTAAATCATTTCTAAAAACTATGTAAGAGAAAGACATAACTGTGTCATGTAGGACAATGAACAATATTTGATCTTGGTATCATTTTCTTAGTTTCTTTGATTGGTATAAATGCTGTATGTTTGCTTGACACTATGGAAAATTAACAAAATAATTCCCTTGGTCTTAATAATGTTGATGTTTTGTTTTGTTTTGTTTTGGGTTTTGTTTTTGTTTTTTGTTTGTTTGTTTTCACTGTGGAGTCTTTTGCTTGCTCCAAATAAAGTGGCAAAACCAAAGACATTCCTTTCCAGTTCAGGTTGTTGGTAGTTCCATTTGTAACTGTATTTGTTTTTTAAAATAAATTCCCTTTGTAACTACTGTCTGACAGAACTAGATTTTTAGTGTACCAGTTACAATAATTTTATGCCAAACAAAATTGTATAATATGCTATATGTTCTTAATATAACAAATAATTTTCTATCTGTAAAAGATGCTTTTACCATATTTTCACCAACTTTTTCCTTAAAAAAACCCAAAACAAACAAACAGGAAGAAATATCTAGATTCTCTCCCCCCCCCCCCAGCTTCAACTTTTCCAGACATTTTAAATTTCTTTATGGAGATGCATTTAGTTCCAAGATGAAGAAGTAAAGGAAATTATACAAACAAAGCAAGTAGAAAAACAGAGACGCTATCAGGGATGTATACAATACAAAAAATAAGAAAGCAGTATATCTTAGCTCTCATATACACACGATCCTCTAGCAAAGGAAGACTTGCATTATCAGTGCAAGCAAGAAGATTCAAGAATGGAAAGGAATAAAAAAGCCATATTTAGTCTTATAGGAAAAAGTGACCATAGTTCAGGTAAATTGGGACTCCTACTGGTTTTGAATATTCTATGATAGTAACCTCCAGGTGGGTTCTTTCCAGAAGTAAGCATATACATTTGTCCCTCCACATTTGCTGGGGTTAGGGGCACAGTGAATGTGGGAAAACTGCAAATAAAAAAAACAGTATGTTTTTGCCTGGGAGAACATCTCTCTAGGAATCTCCTGCAGTGCAGCTCTGTGGCCAACATCTGCCAGACATTGACCATAGAATTGTGCTGGAGCAGCTACTAATGCCTAGTGGAGTGTTCTCTCCAGGAATCTCTAGGTCCTTCAGTACGACTTTTGGTGAAAGATGATCATAGAGTTGCGTTGGAGGACCTAGATATTCCTAGAGAGAACATATTAATAACATTCATGAATAATCAAAGCCGCAGATGTGGAGGTACGAGTGTATAAGATTGGTTTCAGTGTGTTTTGTTTCAAAGTATTTATGCATGCATAATATTCACAGTCTTAACAGTCTAGCTTACCACTAATTCTTAATTACTAATTTTGTACTAATTTTAAGAAAATGGAGAGTATATTTTGAATCAGGACTCTTGCATGCTGCCTTTTCTCCAAAATAAAAACAGGCATATGAAGCATGCTTATTCAGGCACACAACTTGGTCAGAATCTTGATAACTTGTCCCTGAAAATTGGTGTTTATATTCAAGGGAGAAGAAAAGTGCTTTCATCCACTCTATTCATAATTGTTATACTTCTACAATGTTTATGTCTTGCCACAATCAAAAAGAATCAAATGTTTTAGTTTCTCTGTGATAGCAGTCCTTCAACTGTATGATTATTGTAGCTGGAATTCTGATAGTTTCCCTTTGTGTGGGACAGCAGTTTTGTAAGGCAGACTTCCCAGGGTTTCTTTTGCTTTGTGAACCCACTTGAATGCAAGACCCAGGAAAAGAGGCTGCTCAGGAGCTGGCAGTTTCTTCTCTAGACGTTCTTTCTCTTTCCCTGATTGCATCCACATTCTTTTTATTCCTTCCTCTGCCACAGTGCTCATCACATACACCACCATAGTTTTGTTAGCCAACAGGAATTTGCCCTTTATCTGCCCTTCTTCTCTTTCTTGTCATCTATGTGATGATTTATTAAGTTGTAGTGACCAGAAAACAATAATCCAAAAGTGGATGCACTATATTTTAGATGAGGATGATATAGTTGCCATTTTATATGTTGAGTTTGCCCTTTTTTTACTGCTGTGATGCAATAAGTTCACATTTTACTGACATCTACCATAAACCCAATATCTCTTTACTGAGTAGTCACAGCTCATTCCACTCAGCCAAGGTACATACAAAGATTGGAATTTTTATCTCAGTGTATATAATTTATTTCATCTTTGTACTATGAAATTTATAACATACCCATCAAAAACATTTCCCAGGAAAGCTTAGAGCATAAGATAAAATTACGTGTTTTTAATAAAATACAATTAATTTTGAAAAGTAAGAGAACACTAAAAACTATGTAACAGACAGAAGCAGTACATGGCAACATTAAATCAATTAAACTAGTTTCAGAGCAGGAAAACTATTTGCAAGGCCTGAAAAAATAAAAAAAGCATTTCCCAGTTGTAGAAAGATAACAAAGTAGGCTATGATGATTCTTCCTGGGTAGAATATTTGACAACCAGGACACCACCATCAAAAATGCCTCTGTGGCTTTGTTACTTGCCATACTTCAGGTGGGAGAAGTACTGAAGGGGAGGGTCTCTGCAGAAGATCACAGCATGTGATTCTTCAGGTATCTTAGTCCAAAGGCACATCAGGCTTTCAAGATAAGCATTAACATCTTGAACTAATTCTGGAAATAGACCAGGAGCTAGTGGATATTGTAGTTCTTTAAGAACTAGTGATAATTGATCTTATTGCCTGGTTTCTCAGCTAGTTCAATTTAATTTTTGAAGATAGCCCTAAGTAGAATACATTATAGCAATCTAATCTGCAGACCATCAGCAACACAGAGAGGAACATATGCTTTCCATTTCCCATCAACACCTGCCGGTTATAAGGAGTGATAGAAGTTGGGAGTTCCACAACATCTGCAGAACTGAGGTTCCCAAGGTCCTTCCCTGCAGTCTGATTTGGATTTCACCATCCTGAATAGTATGGCATTTTCCACAAACCCAGTGATCTCACTGTTGAATTGTAACTCCATATTATTTATGATCCAATTAAATAGCATCAGTACACTTCTCTAGAGAACACCACTGCTTATTTCCCTTCATTATTAAATGTGTCTATTGTATTATAAGGATAATATTGCAATTACGTAACCAGTTACCAACACATATTCATCAGCTTCATTGTTACTATTATTTACAAGTTACATTTATATCCTGTTGTTTCACCATTAATCTCAAGATAGCATACATGTTTTTCTTACTCTACAATTTATCTTATAGCTGCTAAGAAGATATCTAGTACAACCCTGTGACATAAGTCAGAGAGAGTGAGAGTGTGAGAGAATGAGTATCTTCAGGTCACCCAGTGAGATTTTGGCTTCATTGATGGCATGATCTTAGAAACCTTAAGCCCCAATCCAACATATAGCACATTGGCGCTTATTGGAAGATATGGCTGTTAAACTATGACTCCTGTGTTTCCTTTGGAACACTTGGTGAGACTTTATGAAAAACTTCCTCAGCTCTTTTTGGTTTGGACATAAATGAATGTTACAGTTAATATAACTTAGAAAAAGCAACCATGTAGTAAAATTATTACTTAATAATGAACTTAGGCATTCACCAACTCATAAGTTTAGAAGCAAAATGTTTCAATCCAAAAGTAAACAGTTTCTACATATTTCAGGAATTTTCTATGTACACAAATGTACATAGAAAATGGGAAAATAAAAGAGAAAGTGGTTTAAAAATCATTTATAGAATAAATAAAATTAGGAATTTTTTAATAGTAACAATGTAAAATGAACTAGATTTGTTTACAGAATATTTTTTTATAAACGTTCTTAATATAGTTAAGCATTGCGTTAGCATTAACGCTGCTTACAAATCAAAAAGATAACTGAGTAAATTCACTTATTCTGATTGTTAAAATGTCATTCCAGGTTCTGAAAGTGCTTCGCCAGTCCACTCTGCCCTTGGATCACGGTCCCAAACTCCATCTCCTGCTACTCTGAGTGCAGATCACAATGAACAGAAAGATCTACAGCTGGATGAGAAGCTCCACCACTCTGTTTTACAGACACCAGATGATCTAGGCAAGATTTTAGATACCAAACATAAAAATACCTTTTCTTTCATTTTCTGTGCAAGACTCATTTTCGGTATTGGGTAGCCTCAGGGGAGGCTGTTTTGAATTATTTATGCCAGGTTTTAAAGTTGCTGGCTTGCTCTAAATTGTCATGTGGAATGTAAATATTGTACATTTTTTAAGTACCTGAATAACTCAGCATGTAGCCTGTTCACTTGTTCAAAAAGCTGGATAAACACAGCACAGTTTAGAAGAATATTGTGCCTGTTGAAGCTGTCTGCCATGTGTTTTTAATTACCATATTATTAATGTGTATGTGTTTGTTTACACTTACATACAGAAAATTGAATTGCCACTGTACAAGCAAGGGATGAATATAACATATATTGAGCTTGTGCATAAGCTACATCTTAGAAAAGTAATTCTCCAGACAGTGCAAAACAGCGCTTCAGTATGAGTCCATGATCACATATTTCCTGCCTCTTAATTGTCCTAAGCCTAATAACACATATGATCTGCACCTCCACAGTGTGACCCTTCATGGTAAAAATTAATACCTCATTTTCGAGGAAAATGCAGTTGGAGAGTTGTTGGGTCTGTAGTGTCAAATAATTTTTCCAAGCTTTGGCATGAATTCCATTCAGGTGATCAAGATGAATATGTAGAGTGGGAAGCAATGCTACGAACATTTGCACCAGCATCACCATGCCTGTGAGACAAAGCTTTGAACAACAATCTGAACAAGATTCTGAATGATTTTAGGAAAACTTGCTTAGAATCTTCCTATAGAACACATAAATTGTTCCATAAAATTCTGAAATTGTCTCTAAATTTTCACAATTCAAGACACATTTCAAGGTTTGCTAAGATTTTCTGAATAGAGAAGTGCCATATGTGCATTTTTGACAATGTTTGGGAAGACTGCTCATTTATTTATTTGTTTATTTACTTACTTACTTACTTACTTACTTATATGCTTATACTTATACTTATATGCTGCCTTACTCCCAGGACAGGACCCAAGAAAACAAATTCCAGAACAACAAATTAAAAATGTTTACAAAAAGTTTTAAAACTACCACATTAAAACACTACAAAACTGATTAAAAATCACACAAACGTTAAAAACAGATAAACTAAAGCAAAGCAAAGCAGCTTCACTTATGTACCGCTTCATGCCACGCTGTGGGGTGTCTAAGTGGTTTACAACTGTAAGCTCATTGCCCCCCAACAGTTGGGTACTCATTTTAGTGACCTCGGAAGGATGCAGGCCTGAGTCTAGCCTGAGCCCTGATTAGTACTGAACTTGCAACCTTGTGGTTTATGAGTGAGTGGCTGCAGTACAGGCATTTAACCACTGCACCACCAGGGCTATACATCTTTACTAATAACTTTCCCAGCTCAACTATTAAAAGCTTGTTCAAATAAAAATATTTTTACTTTTTACTTGTCAGCAAAAGAAAAGCAGGGAGGGGGCTAAGCTAGACTCCCTTGGAAAGAAGTTCCAGAAGATGGGAGCAATCACTGAGAAGGCTTTTTCTGATGAGAGAACAAATCTCAGAACAGTTTGAGTTCCCCTTTATCCCTATGAATCATGGGCTGTTCAGCATTGTGTACATTTGGCTGATGAACTAGTGCTAGAAATTAAACTTTACTCCTCAATTGCAGCTTTTACTTTTTCTCTACCTACTCCCGGAGGAGTAATGTGCTGATGGTATGTTTTTCTCCGGTTACAGAAACTAGTGATTTTCCATCTGAATGTTGTAGTGTGATGGCAGGAGGAACCCTGACAGGATGGCATGCGGATGTAGCTACTGTAATGTGGAGACGAATGCTAGGAATACTAGGAGATGTCAATTCCATTATGGACCCTGAAATACATGCTCAAGTTTTTGATTACCTTTGTGAACTCTGGCAGAATCTTGCTAAGGTATTTGGAGAACTTAGTGTTTTGGTTAATTCAGTCTGAAAAGTGTTTACTATTGAAGTACAGTTGAAAACATCCTCATTTGAGTGTGCTTTGTGTTACCAAATTATTTCAGATTAGAGATAATCTTGGCATTTCAACTGATAACATGACGTCACCTTCTCCGCCAGTTTTAATTCCTCCATTGAGAATTCTAACTCCATGGCTTTTCAAGGTAAATTAAGGATGATCCTGTTTATATAAAAAAGAAGAAAATGAAAGTTTCTAAATTGGCTGAATAGAAGTGTCAGATTAGAATAGTGCTAATATTCTGGTTTCATTTTCTAATATTAGGCAACCATGTTGAGTGACAAGTATAAGCAAGGCAAGTTGCATGCTTATAAACTCATTTGTAATACAATGAAGCGAAGACAAGATGTTTCCCCGAACAGGGACTTTTTAACACATTTCTATAACATAATGCACTGTGGGCTACTCCATGTTGATCAGGTAAGATATTTTCCTGCCCTCTCCTATTTCAATGATGTTTATTGTAACACACATTATAAGTAATGTATTTCAGGATTAACAAAAGTAATCCTGTTTAGGGTTCATTGATTGTAAATTGTGTTTTTTAAATTCTTAGTTTTCAGTGTTCCTACCCTTAAGGAACCTTTTCTAAATGTATGTTTACTAGCAAACTGTGACTTGTCAGAATGCATTTTGAAAACTGTTTGTTTTAGAATGATCTTTCATCAAGCCATAGCTATTACAAGAAGAAGATGAAGTGGTTAACCCATTTGATGTGTGCTGTTTTGGATTGTATGTCAGGATGCCATATCAGATAAATTTTGAAAAATTCTTACATGTAAAAACTAGATATCTACTATTCAAAACTATTTCTTTTCCTCAGGTTTCATTTCCTATGTTACAATTTTTTTAAATTGGGAACTTCATTCAGTTACGTGAGCTACACCTGCTCTCTATAAAGTAGTACAGTCCACATTGAGGTTTACTGCCTCATTTGTTTGTGAGAACTGGCCCAGACTTTTATGGTTATAACTCATAATTCCACATTATATGTGACACATTTTGTCTCATGCATGCAATTTCTACCCCTTGAAAAACAATCTAATTACCAATTTCTAACAGTTCTGGTAAAGCAATGCCTTTTTGGCCTAATTACCAAGAATCTGTCATACTGCTGAATAAGATAAGTTCCCAGAAATCTACAGGTCATTGGCAAATAATGAGACTTTGGTTCCAGTAATCCTATTCAGATTTCATCTTCTCTTAGAGAATTAGAAGAGATTTACATTTCAGAAGAAAGTGTACTTTTGTTCATAGCCATAGCTTTATTTGTGCTACATTTGACTTCTTTTGCTAAATAATTATCATCTACAGGACGTATTCTGTCCTGTGGCTATATTTCATTTATGCATATCTGTGAAAATGTTTAAAATTAAAAAAAATATTCCACGTAATTAAAGATTATCCCATGCACAGGAATCTTCATCCTGCTTTTGATAAATGAATAAAAGCTAGAGAATGAAATATTCTTTAGCAGGTGCAGAAGTACAATCCACAAGATTAGAAACATCTAGAATAGTGCTAGAATAATATGAAAACCTAGGGTCTAGAAATGTAGTTAATTAGTGGCCCAAACCCAAAGAAGATTTGCTTTCAATTTCAAATTCAAGACAACTTTTCAAGATAAGTCAATATTGAATAATGCACTACAGTTTTGTGGTTTACTACATAGCACAGAAGAATTTAAATTATCACCATTAGTGGCCAGTATGAAGGCATCTGAGTTGTATCTTCATATTAAGATAAACATAGGACTGCTGACAGTAATTTATCTAATTTATTCCTGGTTACATCTATAGTTATATACTCTACAAATTTGCATGAGGAAAAATGCAGTACACAGGCAGATCTCTATTCAGTGTGGCTAGCCAGCTAAAAGGCCAGTCAGTACATTGATACAGTTCCCCTCTCCCCAAGCAGAATTGCAGCTGGAATTGTCATGGGAACATTGGGATGAAACAGACTGCCCCTTTGCATCACCTTCTGGGTAGCTTGGGAGCATGGTGTTTACACGCCACACGCTCCCAAGCCACCCTGCCATTTATACAGGGACCAGCTTCCAGCTGCAGCGAGACAGAAAAACCGGCTTTTTACCACTCCTTTTTCGGCCAGCAAAAAGGCAGATTGGGGCCATCGCATGCGGTTGTTGCGGCCCCAATATGGCTTCCGAAGGGGTGGCTTAAAACCATCCCTTCCGGATGGTCTCTTTCACCCCATTGTTGCAATCTCTATCATTCTGAACATTTGTTTTAAGCATACATTGTGCAGGATCCTGGCTGCTGTATTAATGGAATTTATATGCATTTAACTAAATATTTGTAACCAAAATCAAAACATACTTGTCAGATTTACTTCCATCTGAGACTGGGGTTTGTCCTGTTTCAATTACTAAAATTCCAATGTATCATGGTTATTCTGTGTTCTAACCTTGGGATGGGCTTATGAAAAAGAGGACTGAAGTCCTGTTCCTTTAGTACAAGCCTGCACAACATATGGCCTGTGGGCCACATGCAGCCCACCAAAGAATTTCTAGCAGCACGCAAGGATGTGGAATTACTTCAAGGCTCCTCCGCTGCTTGGCCTTCTCCTGAGGAGAGAGCCATGTGGAGGAGGAGGAGGAAGGGCAAACACCCTGCAAGGCTCCATTGCTGCTCAGCTCTCTCCCAAGGAGAAGGCCAGGTAGCGGAGAGGAGGATGGGCAGATGTTTGCTGAGCAAGACTTCACCACCCCCCAGCTTTCTCCTGAGGAAGAGGCGAGGCAGGAGGATGGGCAAATGCTTACCCTACAAGGCTCCTCCACCATCCGGTTTTCTCCTGAGAAAAGGGCCAGACAGAGGAGGAAGAGGATGGATTTAATATTAATAATATTAATAATATTTAATATAATTAATATTTAATAATTAATATTTAATAATATATTACATAAATAATAATTAATGTAGTTAATTAATTAATATTTCATTAGAACCTATCAGCAGCCCGAAGAAGTTTAGCCTATTTTAATTTTGACCCCTTCCTACTCCCAAGTTGTGCAAGTCTGCTTTAGTAGATATGTGGAAAAAGGAATTTCAGGAAATGTAGCCTGCTGAAATTTCCTCTTCCACACAACTGTTAGGCATAGGAGCCCTGTCCTCTTTTTTCTGTAGCTACTCTGCTTAATCTTCATATTAAATGACCAGATCTTTCTTTCTTTCTTTCTTTCTTTCTTTCTTTCTTTCTTTCTTTCTTTCTTTCTTATCATATGTGTCCATATTCCTAGAGTCTTTTTTTCCTAGTCTTTGAGAGATCCTTACCCCAAAACTTAGACACATAGAGTCTGCTATACTCAGAACTATTTGGAATCTGAAGTCCTTATAATCTATAATGTTACCATTCTGCAAGGGGATTTGTTTTTCAAAAGAGTCATCATGATAAAAATGAGCCCAAAGAATTGATTTCAAGAATCAGTTTGGAAAAAGTGAGAGTGAATTACTCTATGCTTAAATGAGCCCAAAATATTCCGCATACGGTAACATTAGAACAACGGGAGAACTCTTGGAAAAGAACACAAAAATTAACATTATAACAAGATCTTAAAGAAAACTATATGAAAATGCTACATAGATTGTACTTAACTCCAGAGAAACTTAATAAAATGTACAAATCTGTGGATATTAAATATTGGAAATGCAATGGTTAGTTGGTTGGTTGGTTTTTATATCCTACCTTTCTCTCTACAAAAGGAACCAAGATGGCTTACAACTAGGTTAAAATGAGAAACAACAACAAAAAAAAAAAAACAACTGATGAAAATTAAATTAACTATAACCATGCTCCTTAAAAAATGAGATTATCTTTTTAAAAAACACAGTAATACAGCTAAAAGCATAGAACATATGTCCATTGAACAACACTTGTTTCATAATCAGTCACTCACCAAATGCATATATAACTAAATAAGGCCTTTACTTGTTAGCAGTAGGAAAGCAGAAAGGGGTCTGGCTAGGTCTCCCAGGGAGGGAATTCCACAGCCTGGGAGCAGCCAACAAGATGGCATTCCTCACCAGAGGGCCCTGTGTCAGTAGTGGCACAAAGAATTTTTCATGGGCTACATCCAGAATCAAAACTACATTTAGTTAGAATCAAGAAAAATTGCTACATCTATGAAGATACTGTGCCAGTAAGGTGGGATGGGTTAATGTGGCAAAGCAAGCTCACTCTACTTTAGCATTTTTCTTTTCTTTTTTCTCAATTGACACATTGGTACAGTAACATTAAGAAATAAGATTTTACAATATCTGGGATAAATGGGTGCTCTTATAATAGTGTTATTGTATCATCAAACTTGAAATTAGATATGGATCAAAAATAATTGAACAAGAACTTGGCATAGGCTTCAGGTGGACCAAAGGGGATGGTGTGTGCCATGGATATGTAATAAAAGAATGCCAAGTCAAGACAAATTGTCTGCTTGCTCATTGTTTGTAGAGGCACACAATTGGTATGCCAGCTTCTTTAGCAAAGGGATCTTGCAGCACCTCTAAGCGAAAGAAGTTGTAGCATAAGCTTAGATGCATCTGAGGAAGTAGACAAAGTCTATGAAAGCTTATGCTACAACTTATTTTGCTCAGTTAGTATCACACCTTGGCATCACAGAAATTGACCTTCTGATTTGCATTTTAAACAAATTTTGAATTACTTTGTCCCAAAATTTTTCAACTTTGGGACAGCATAATCCAGGGGTAGGCAACCTTTCCCCTTTAAGGGCCGAGGGACTTCAGCTCCCAGAATCCCAGGAGCTATTGGCCAACATGGGACTATTGGCCAACATGGCTGAGGCTTCTGGGAGCTGAAGTCCCTCGGCCCTTAAAGGGGAAAAGTTGCCTACCCCTGGTATAATCATATAATGTGAAAGGAGCCCTTCTCTCCACATTCTTTCCAGCAGAGTGGGGAGATAGAATTGCTTATTCTGAGTAACATTAGAGAGTAAAATACAATCTATGATTAATTTTATAGACATTTTATCTATAAGATTTAAACAGAGGGGAAAGTAAGCAATCTGTTTATTAGTTACATGCTTCTTTTTCTCTAAGGATATTGTGAATACAATCATCAAGCATTGTTCGCCTCAGTTTTTTTCACTTGGTTTGCCGGGTGCTACTATGCTCATCATGGACTTCATTGTAGCAGCTGGCAGAGTGGCAGCATCATCTTTTCTCAATGTAAGTTGACTTTTTAATTTTCAGCCAGTACCATTATTTGATACAAACACAGAAACAGTATGTCTTTGTATAAGTCTCTGAAATTTGTTAATATTATTACAAGATTTTGTTTGTTAAGATCTCTCTTGGTAAGGAGGCTTTTGTCCTGTAAGCAACCCAGCACTTAGTGTATTAAATAAATATACAATAATATAATTAAAAAGCTGTGTGAGATATATACAAATGGCATATTCACACTGATTAGTTTCTTAACACATACTGTATATAAAATTGACCCTAAAATCTGCGGTTGACTTATATGCGAGTCAATACAGTTACCATGGGCTGAGATCAACTGGAGGGCAGTTAACAACAATAACAACAACAAACAGTATTATTGTTCATAAAAGTTCTTTAAAAAGCAGCCGTGATGTCCCACTCTCTGTGCCTTGGCAGCGATTGCTGAAAGAGCTGTGAGGCAAGAGTGTGTGTGAGTGCATGTATAATGATTCCCTTCTCAATCCAATCTTAAAAATCTTTTGCATCTTCCTCCTCCTCCTCTTTGCATTTTCCCTGACAATCCCACAACCTCTTCTCCTCCACTCCAACCCGATCTTAAAGCCTTTTTACATCCTCCTCCTCCTCTTTGCATTTCCCCTGACAATCCCAGATACCCTTTTCCCCTCCACATCCAACCTGATTTTAAAGACTTTTTGCATCCTCCTCTTCCTACTCTTTGCAGTTCCCCTGATGATCCCAGCTACCCTTTCCCCCTCCACTTCCAATTTGATTTTAAAGCCTTTTTGCATCATCCTCTTCCTCCTCTTTGCATTCCCCCTGATGATCCCAGATATCCTTTCTCCCTCCAGTTCCATCCCAATCTTAAAACCTTTTATTTTCATCCTCCTCCTCTTTGCATTTCCTGTGACAACCAAACACCCCTTTTCTCTCCACTTCCAACCTGATGTTAAAATCTTCTGTTTCCTAAATTCTACCCTCAACATATCCACAGGTCATATCAAAATCCATGATTTTAGCTCTAAAACCTTCCCTCGACTTATACATGAGGTCGACTTGTACACAAGTATATACAGTAATCTTAAAAATTTACATTTTTATATTTAGTTATTCCTTCATATCCACAGATTCTGCATCCACAGATTCAACCATCCACAGTTTGTAAATATTTCTAAGAAAAATTCCAAAAACCAAATCTTGATTTTGCCATTTTACATAAAGAACATCATTTTACTATGCCACTGTATATAATAGAACTTGAGCGCCCAAGGGTTTTGGTATCCATGAGGGGTCCTGGATACCAGGACCCCAGTGGATACCAAGGGGCCACTGTATTTGTCTGATGTATTATTATTATTATTATTATTATTATTATTATTATTATTATTATTATTATAGAATTATCAGAGATTCTGAGAATATTATTATCCAGAGTAAAAAAAATAAGTTCCTAAAACAGAAATCAGGAGAACAAAAGTTGAAAGTATAAGCAACAAAAGTGGCAGATTAGGAAAGGTAAACATTTTGGGGTGTGAAGGATATCTAGTTACTAGTATTTAAGCTTGGTGATGTAGACAAAACTTTATTCATATTCTGTTCATATATTTACCAAGATTTTTTTTTTTATCTTTAGGCTCCAAGAGTAGAAGCACAGGTTCTCTTAGGTTCTCTGGTTTGCTTTCCAAATTTATACTGTGAACTACCAGCTCTACACCCAAACACTCCTGACATTGTTGTGTCTCAGTTTACAGAAGTTAAGGTGGGTTCTGTAATGCTCTGTGAGATTTTAATTATTTTCTTTGTTAAGAACATCAATTTCATCTGAATTACCAGTTCATAACACAATCAAATGAATGTAATGTGCATGCCTGCACAGAGCTAAATCCCACTGACAGCATTTTGATGTAACAATAAACTATGGTTTATCATTACATGAATGAGGTTGCTGGTTTTAACATAATAAGTACTAAATAAGTTTGTGTCTTTTTTTTCCTTTTCTTTTAGAAAGGGACATTATAGGTTGGGAATTCTCATTGCAAGGGAGGGAACATTTTTACAGCTAGACAGTGATACTGTAGAAAGATACTGCAGAAAGGTGTATGGCTGAAATACCAAAAGATAACTTGTTTGCTAGAATAGTGTTTTTCAGGCTACATAATGTGGAAGGCCAGCAATTATTACTTTCCATTATGCATCATATTTGTGTCCATTGGCTACAAATACATGTTTCTTTCCTGGAAACTCACCATGGACCAGCACCATCTGGGAAGCACTATTTTAATTAGTACTGCCCTAGAACATCCCAGTGGTGTGAACACTGAATCTTTTCAGCATAAACAAACCAAGAGTTTTCAGTCCTTCCATCCATTCTGTGATATGATAAATTTTATAGTCTGTGACTGATTTTGAGCGATCTTACTTTAGGAACTGATCATCAAAACAATATTAAGTTCTGCAAGAGAAGAACCATCTGGACCTGCAAGGTATGTGTAGAAGAGGATCACTGCAGAGCATAGTTTAATTCATGTGTTCAGTTAAATGCTTGAAATAAGATAACTTGAAATACATGGGTTCTAAAAATCATGGTGACAGCACCAAATTTTTTTTAAAAAGATGACAGAGTAAGAATACATTTAATGAAGGAAATCACGGAAAGGTAGTAGTATACACTTGTCCCTATCTTTTTGTGGATGTGGAATCCACGGTCTCACTCTTCAAGAGAGGGATAGGCAGCTATAAACAAAATGGCCATGCGTGGCCCCACTCACGCACCACGGGCACACATACTATTATTTCCTATAGGACTTGAATATCTGCGAGTTGCCATTTTCGCAGGGGGGGTCCGGAACAGATCCCCCCACGAATTGGGAGGGGCTACTGTATATCATATATGAATTAAAGTTTCTAACAGTGTATGTGGTGTCCTTCTGACAAAAATTTATTTGCTCCAGTTGAAGTTTCTGACCTTAGTTAGAAGGTGATTTTTTTTTTTTTTTTTTTTTTTTTTTTTTTTTTTTTGCCAAAGTGCTATGGTTGAGATAGTCTTTGGATCAGCATGAAAGCTGGGATAGGAGACTGGAAGAGGTATGGCTGAAAATCACATCCTTCTCTGTTCTATTGATAGAAGTCTTGGAAGGACTTTTTATTGCTAGAAAAACACTACTAGATACAATCCTAAATAATGATGATGATGATGATGATGATGATGATGTATTTATACCCTACTCTTCAGCCAAAAGGCTATCAGAGCAGCTTACAAATGGTTAATTAGACATTTCCCTGCCCTCAGACTTACAATCTAAAAAGGCAAGACATAAAAGTAGAAGGGAATGCTGGTGGGGAAGGGGAATAAGTCAAGCAGGTCTTCTCTCCCTCTAAAGCCTGGACCAAGGCAGATGGACTTCTTACTGTGGCTAGGCCCAATGGAGAACCATTGTGTATAAAATCGCCTTCAGGCTATGTGCCTAAGAGGTATATGAAACATAAATGAATTTCATGTTTAGACTTGGATCTAAATATCCAAAAACCAAAACACTTGTGGTTCAAAGCATTTGCATAAGATAGACTGAACCTGTACTATCTAATAGTGACTAAGATCCTATCCACACTGCAGAAACAATCCAGCCTGAGACCTCCTTAACTGCCCTGGCCCAGTGCCAGGTAATCCTGGAAACTGCAGCTTATTGTAGCACCAGAGCTTTCTTGACAGAGAAGGCTAAACGTCCCACAAAACCACAATTCCCAGAATCCCCCAGCACCAAGCCAGGTCAGTCAAAGTGGGGGGCAAACTGGATTATTTTCTGCAGTGTGGATGCACCCCAAAGCTTCTCCTCTTTCTTAAAATTCTTTGGCATCCCATGCGTTGGTGGGAGGCTATTTTGTATTTTAGGAAACGGTTCCGCTCAAGAGAAACCGTTGGGGAAATCACCCCTCCCACAAAGAAACTCTTAATTCTGCCAGTGACTCCCTCAGAAACACACTTAAATATCCATATTAAGTAAATACACCCATTATATTTACCTGAATGAACTTTTAGTATACAATTAATATTTTTACACATGTTATATTATCACTTATGAATTATATTATCAATTATAGCAGACTAATGTTCATCTCTACATTGCTATCTAACATTCTTTTGTAGATGTGTTGCTCTTTGTAGCCTTGGCATATGGATCTGTGAAGAACTGGTACATGAATCTCATCATCCTCAAATCAAGGAAGCCCTGAATGTGATCTGTGCCTCATTAAAAGTAAGCATGTAATGTAGGGCTGGAATCCCATTGATGGACTAGTACAGGGATAGGCAACCTTTCCCCTTTAAGAGCCGAGGGACTTCAGCTCCCAGAAGCCTCAGCCATGTTGGCCAGTAGTCCCATGTTGGCCAATAGCTCCTGGGATTCTGGGAGGTGAAGTCCCTCGGCCCTTAAAGGGGAAAGGTTGCCTACCCCTGGACTAGTATAACGATCCATTACATTAGCATTTGTACTTTTACACAGGTCTCACAGCAGCCAAGAAGGCTATAGGATAAATTGCCATCCTTGTCCATAGGCGGAGTAGCCACCAGTTTGGAACAGCTTATTTCTTCAGTGCATGGCTGGGGGGGAAGAAATACAATGTCTTCAGAGAAACATGCTTGAGAAGGCTGGCCTGGACAATTGCCTGTTCAAGCATTTGTGGTCTTCTCATGGGTCAGTTAGTGTGGTGCCACTGCCCATGTCCAACAGGATTTTAATGGATTTTACTATTGAAATACTTCTCTCATACGTGCTATAGAAAATGCAGCAGATAATTTGATAACTGTGCCTTTATTTTCAACGCAGTTTTTAAAAGCAAAAAGTTGATTTTTTAAAAAAGCACAAAGTATTAAATAATAATGGAGGTTTCATCAATATATTTTAATCTCCCGCTTGCTTAGTTACGTTTAATTTATGAAAGCAGTGATAATTATCTCCAAACAATATACAGCAGTTTCAACGAATGAATGAGTTAGTTTAGGTTACACTTAATTGTAGAATGTGTGTGAAAGGTTCGCCTGTTCACACTTCAGTGCTGATTGTGATAGATTGTAGTGTGACTCATGGAATCCATAGTTCTTTGTAGTTTCTGTGCCTCACACATATGGGTCTGCGCCTGCCCAGAGGTCACCAACGGATTCTTCAAATCTGAGTAGCTTGCCAGAAAATACCCCATTCCCAATACCTGTCACGCATACTTGAGCCTGCCAAGCTGCTCCTCTTCAGTTTCTTTCCATCCGCCAAAAGAATTGGTTGCCTCCAATTGCTCTCAGCTGAGTAGTGTTCCCTTTTTCTTGCTCTTGTAGCTTGTTTCTTACTGTATATACTCATGTATACTTCTAGAAATCCTAGTCAAAAAATTGACCCAAGAAATCTTAGTCGACAACCATGGGTCAGTGTAAGTACTGTGCTTTAACTTGTGTGTTTGTGTGTGTGTGTGTGTGTGTGTGTAGTAACCATTCTCTGATGAAAGGCAACCGTGTACTCTGTCCTGGAAGCATTGACCCCCTTCTACTCTCTCATCCATTCAACCATTAGTGTGAGCACAAACTGTTATTCCTACTGGAATTTTGTAAGTTCTTAGGAATTGTTTTCCTTTGCTTCATAGATCCTTTGCTACATGCCCTTACATTTTACCCGACTTATCCATGGGTCATATCAAAATCTATAATTTTGGCCCCAAATCCTGCCCTTGGCTCATACATGAGGTTGACATATAGTCGAGTATATACAGTATTTCTTTTCTTATTCTTTTCTTGTTTAGTTTCCCCCCACCGTCTATTTTTTTTTAAAGTGGAACCCTTATACAGATAGTTCCCACTAAGGTCACACCCCCTTCACCCTTCTAGGCCTGTTTTTTGTTTCTTATGACCGCCACCTCTTTATTTAAACATTGCTGTTCACACGATTGAAAGGTTTCTCTTTTCAGTGCAGATGCTGAATGCCTTTTTTATTTGGGTGAAGGGCATATTGTTGATCGTTGCCCCATTTATAAAGGATTTACTGCCCACGCCCTTAAAAATCAGATGCAATGCCTGAATGTTTTTTGTTGGGAACAATACCTGAAAGTTTCCACTGAAGTTGTTTCCACAAAGCCCACTTTCTCTATCATCCTGCTCTCCAAGCCTAAAAAAGTGGCCTCAATGGATGTTTCCTCACTGACATTGACTGTCTCACTTTGGTACCAACTGCTTCCTCAATACCAACTTCAGTACTGGCATCCATATGTGTCCCTCCAGATCGAAAGAAGTTGAAGACCTATCAGAAACAACACCATTCACTGGATGGCCATGTGGATTCCTTGTCTGTGGCGGCTCCAGCCAAGGACAAAAAGAAGAAGAAACCAAATTCTCCTCTTCATTCTACAGTTTCTGTTCCCCTACCTTACTCTGTGCTTGATTTGGCACGTTAGCTCCTACTTCTCAGAATGCTCTATGGCCTCCAGCTATGAAGCCTCCTGTGCTCTTGGCGGTCACTCCTCCAACCTCTCCTTCAGTTGTTCGACACTGCCATATGCCTCCAAAATCAACTCATCACTCCAAGACTGAAACTCAGTGTCTCTATATTATAGACACAATTGCTCCCCACTTCCCAGGGATCCATCTGTGTCTTCTACTCTTTGGGACCACTTTTGTTGAGAGGATTCTCCTTATACATCGGTTTTGTACTTAACTTGATACTGACATGATCTGTGGAGGGAGCGTCCTGCATCATACTACTCCTATTCTACTTCCTATCACAAGTGAACCATGGAACATATGCCCCCATCTGGGGCACACACCAAATTATTCCCCCTTCCATTATTTTACAGTTCCCAAGAGAGATGGTGGTCTCTGAGCAATATTTGACCTTTGGGAGGTCAAGTTACATCAAGCCCAATTCAGAATGGACACTTTTCACTCCCTTCTGCCCTTCTTGAGAGTCAGCTGTTGGTTTGCATCCATAGACTTAAGATGCATATTTTCACATTGCGATCTGGCCTCAACACTGCAAATTTCTTCACTTCACGATAAGCGATGCCCAGTACCAATACAGAGTGCTTCCATTCGTACTCTCCATGGTCCCAAGAGTGTTCACCAAATGCATGGCCAAAGTGGTCTCACATCTACAAACTTTGTGCATCCAAATCTTCTCTTACCTAGATGATTGGCCACTTCCCATATGTCTCTGTTTCACAACACCCACAACACCCTCACTCTTCTTCATGACTTGGGCCTCAGGGTGAACCTCAGCAAATGTTTCTTAAATCCCACAAGGGTAATAGATTTCATAGGGGCTACCCTAGACTCCTGACCTGGCCATGCTTTCCTACCAAAAGATTGGGCCACCTCTCTGATATAGCAGATGTACTCGATACTGAGCTCCCAGCAATGCACAGCTTGGACAATACAACGCCTTCTAGGCCTTGTATTCCACCACCATGGTTGTCTGTCTTGCCCATCTACAATTCAGTCCACTCCAACATTGGTTTCTCAGGAACTACAACCCCCAGAAGTACCTCGCATGCACAAACGAGCTGCAGTTGCCATTTTGGAAAACAAAATGGCGGCTGTGACGCATGCGGCGGCGGGGGGTCGGCAGGGGCCGGTCCAAAGGCCTCGGGGAGCCGGCCCTGGCCCATGGGCCATAGGTTGCCGATCCCTAGTTTGGAGCATTGCTTTGCTTGCATGGGAAATTAATACAGTTGTGATTACTGCAATCCCTGGTATCCCTTTTCTTGGGGACTGTAATGTATATTGAGTGTTTCCAATCTTTGGACCATTCTTTTGTTTTCTATAGGCCTAAGCAGACTGCCAGAAATAGTGCACATTAAATTGAGGCACTGCCCTGGCTCAGTGCTAGGGAGTTATGGGAATTGTATTTTTTTCTGAGACATTGAGCCTTCTCTGTCAGAGAGCTCTGGTGCCACAATAAATTACAGTTCCCATGATTCCCTAGCACTGAGCCAGGGCAGTGCCTCAATTTAATGTGCACTATTTCTGGCAATCTGCTTAGGCCCTATATTGGTTGACAGATTTTGGTTAGAGCTAGAGTAGATTCTGTCTCTATAGACTGAAGTAGCTTTATTGGTATGCTGTCTGTTCCTGGTTATTTATTTCTCTCTTGTGCTCAGAAATCATTTTCCATTTCAGTTTCTAAAATGGTAGGTTCATAAATGGTTCTTACTTGAATGAATCTGTCATCCTTTCATCTCTTTTATATAGTTATTCTGTGAACTGTTTCCATAATCTTTTTATTTGTCCTTGATCATTTAATGTGTTCCTATGCAGGTCATCAAGCATTTCCACACTTGGCTTAAATTTCCCATTGATTTGTCCGATCTTGTGGAAGAGGCTTCTTTTTTTGTCATGATCTTCTATTTTTCTGTAGTGATTATTACAGTAGTTTTTTCTTGTCCCTGCACACAAGTCACTGAACAGTTGCATTCAGAGTTCTGATTCTTATTTCTTTTTGTTTGTTGTTGTTATTTATTTTTTTATTTGTTGTTCATAGTTCAGTAAATTACATATTTTGAAAGGGGTAACGGTGATATACTTACTACACAATCATTGTACTTCAGTGTAATAAAAATTATTCTTTTCCAACTACATTTTATTCAATACTTTTCCCCATTTTTTTTCATATTGTTGAAATGTTTTTCCTGCTGTATACATTGATAGTTTATCCATTGTTACAAATTCGTATAATTTAATTTGCCATTCAATTACCGTAGGTATTATTTCGGATTTCCAATATTTTGCTAGAATAAGTCATGCTGCTGTAACCATGTAAAGTATTATGCTTTTTTCATTTTGACTTAATTTGCAATCTATCACATCAATTATATTTAATAGAAACAGTTCCGGCTTAAGGGGGATGTTTTTCCGAATGATCTCACACATTTTTTCCAAATTTCTTTCCAATTTTTTTTACTTGTCTTACATTTCCACCACATATGATACATGGTTCCTGTCTCTTCCCTACATTTCCAACATTTGCTTTCATTATTTTTATTTATTTTAGCTAATTTTGAGGGAGTGATATACCATCAATGTAATATTTTATGATAATTTTCTTTTAATATATTACACTTGGTAAATTTATTGCAATATTTCCATGTATTCTCCCAGCTTTGTAGAGGTATTGTGTGTCCAGTGTTCTGCATCCATGTTGCCGTATTTTGTTTTATCACTTCTTCTCCTGTTTTTATTTCTAATAACCACTTGTATGTCTTTTTTATCCAATGTTTCTCGCCTTCTTTCAGTATTTTATTGAATATTTTAGTTTCTTCCTTGATTCCATATTTTTCTACATCTCTCTTAAAGTCTTCTTTTATCTGCATATACTTAAGCCAGTTAATGTTGATCTTATCATGTTCTAGTTTTTAATCTAAATCCATATGTGGATTTTATTAACATTTTTTCATATGTGATCCAGTTTTCTTGTCCAAGTATTTCTTTATTATGATGGGCTTCTCTGACTCTTATTTCTGTCACCTTTAACTTTTGCTTTTCGTCTGTCTTTAACTGCTTGAAAAGTTTTATTTGTCATCCATGGAGGCTTCTCTTTTCTTTTTGGCTGCAGATAGTGTCTTTACATTCCTCCCTGACAATGTTTCTGGTTTCAGTCCAGGGTTCTTCTGGCTCCCAGTCAATCAAGTTTCATAGTGCAGATTTATTTTTTACACTATCTTTAAATTTTTCTTCGTTGTTGTATGCCTTCAAGTAGTTTCCGATTTATGCCGATCCTATTGCAAACCTATCATGAGGTTTTATTGGCAAGATTTGTTCAAAAGAGGTTTGCCATTGGCTTGCCCTGAGGCAGAGAGCATGTGACATGTCAAAGGTCACCCAGTGGGTTTCATGGCTGAGCTGGGAATCAAACCCCAGTCTCCACAGAGTCATAGTCCAGCACTCAAACCGCTATGCAGTCTGCCACAGTCTGCTCCTGATCTTGTTTGTACAGAAAACATGAAGGATCTCCATGTTCTCCTTCCAGTTATGTAGTCTATTTGATTTCTATACTTGTCATCCTATGATTTCCATGTATACAGTCACCTCTTTCATCGCTTGAAGAATGTGTTTGTGGTGAACAAACTGTTGGCTTCCAAAATTTAATCAGTTTCTCTCTTGCTTCATTTCTTAATCCTAGGCCAAATTTTCTTATACTCTTTTATTTTCATCTGTTTCCTACTTCTGCATTTCAGCCACCTGTAATTAACAACAAGGCCTGTTTGGGTGTGTGATCAGTTTCTTCCTGGACTCCAGCACAGACTCTTTCAGTTTCTTCTTCTTCTGTCTTTGTAGTTGGAGCATAAACTTGGATTATGGCTATACTGATGGGTGTTCCCTGAAGTCTGTTGACATAATTTGGCCAAACTTTGCATTATATCCTTTGTCCTACATCTATCCTCAGTATAAATGCCACCCAATTTCTTCTTAGATTTTCTTTTCCTGAGTAAAACCCTGTGTAAATTATGTGACTCAAAATGTCCCTTTCCTGTCCACTTTATCTCACTCATCGTGAGTATGGCAATGTTTATGTATGCCACTTCTTGTTTTACTATGTCTGACTTCCCCTGATTCATGCTTCTCACATTCCGTGTTCTTATGTGTTGTGCAGCTTTGGACTTTCCTTTCACCTTTGAGCATATCAACAGCTGAACATCCTTTTGGCTGTTGATATGCCCCATGAATCCAGTTGTGTCATCAGCCACAGCACTACTCTTATTGTCCTATACTGTACCCCTGTTGCTCACTGAGTGCCATTTCACCTGTGAGTTTCATCTTCTGGCATTATTTCTTGTTTCATTCTGGATTGTCTCATCACATGGTTCCCATGGTAAAAGACATTCAAAAAGAGTTTGCCATGTCTCTTTGAGCACAGTACTAACAAATGTTAACTATGGTGCCACTGCTGTTGTCTCTGTAAGATCCTCCACCAGTGTCACCCCTCACTACTGCCCAGTAGCCATTTGACACATTACAATCCTGTGCTGCTTTTCACATGTACTTCTGCATGCTGTGTTGTTGTGTGCCTTCAAGTCATTTCTGACTTACAGCGACCCTAAGGCGAACCATGATAGGTTCTCCACTGATGACATGAGCAAGATTGCTGTTAACTATTCATTCTCATAATTCCAGTAAATTTGTTAATTATTATAGACCCACATTAATATTATTTGATGGGTGATGCATACAGTATGCACCAATTTTAGCTATTGTGTTTCTGGACCATCTTATTTTTTCAGAAATATATAATGGGTTCAGTAGCAAAAAGATTTAAGAACTTGCTTTCCAGATAATGCTGTTCATGGGTTCTAACATTTTTGTCAGGTAAAACGACATGGTCTGTTCTAATATAAATGTTTTCTTTTGATAGAAAGCAATTGATACTCCAGCTTGGTTTACTAAAGACATGTCATCAACAGTGGTTCAGCTTCACCTGTTGCTTAAAAAATGGTTCAAGCAATAGAGTCTTTCTGTACCATGGATAAGGTTTTGTAATAACTCAGAACCCAAGCTATTTTGGAGTGGCACATAACACAGCCTCTAACTGCATGAGTTGAGAGGAATGATTAGGATCTTTGTGCTGAGGCTTTCAATATGGTTGCGAGACAAAAGTTGTGACTTCACACTGTCTAGAGGAAATTAACACTGCCTTTGACAGAGCAGCTTGGTTGGAGTTCAGAAAGTGTTGTTGCATCTGTTATAGGCCTGCAATTTGCTTTTGTCAGCTATCATTCCATTTCAATAGTGTGCGTACTATACTTGTCAATAAGACTGACATGAAACATAGCATTTAGTACCTATGCTCATTCATGTCTCTCTGCAAGAAAAATAGCCTATCCAAGAGTCTCTGAATAAGGTACTCTCTCTGGCTTCCAAACAAGAGGCCAAGGTTTTTTTTCTTTTGGATACATAACTGTATTTGTGAACTTTAAATCTCAGTTTAAAAAATGAACAAAAAAGACATGCTTCAGTTTCCTTCACTCTGAAGCATTAAAAAGAAGCATAGTGCTTTAAGTACTACATTTTATACACTAACTATTAATATTTAAATATGCTTTAATTAAACTACTGCTTTGTGAATGCTATCATAGAAAAATACCAGTAAGCACAAGTTGTTTACTGATGCTCTTCGAGTGGTCATCTCTGCATTCACATATTTATATGTCTTGTGGCTGCTCAAAAACACTATCCTCAATATGACATCCATCCACATAATCACAAATAATATTAATGTAGGGCTATATACTATTAGCAAATTTACTGGAATTATGGGGATGGGTAGTTAACAGCTTTTTGCTACTGAATCCATAAATATTTGCATTTGCATGCTTTCATACTGCTAGGTTGGCAAAAGCTGAGACTAGTGACAGGAGTTCATCCCATCATGCTGCACTCAAGCCTCAAACTGCCAACCTTTCAGTCTTCCAATTGTCAGAACTGGCATCTTAACCACTAACCTACTGCATCCCCTAATTGTGTATAGAATTGCAGTTTTAAGAATAGTTTTAAGAATATTTAAAAGTGAGCTAAGTGGGAAAGTGAGCTGAAACAAAATGAAATTCAGTAAACAGAAACAAATGAAAAAATCTCCACTGAAGAACATAAAATCTAATGCATGGGTGCTGGACTTACTAATGCATATCCAGAAGTTACAGGGAGCCAGTATGATGTAGCGGTTTGAGCACTGGCCTGTGACTCTGTAGATCAGGGTTCAAATTCCTGCTCGGCATGAAAACTGCTGGGTGACCTGGGCATGTCAGTCTCTCAGCCTCAGATGTAAGTGGGATACCCCCTCTCAAGAAACTTGCAAAGAAAACCCCATGATAGATTTGCCTTAGGGTCACCATAAGTCGGAAACAACTTGAAAGTACATGACAACAACAATGCGAAAGTACACATGAAAAGGAGCACTAGGTTTGTAACAGTGTAAATAAACAATAGTTTATTCTACACTATTACAATCTAGTGCTCCTTTTCATTCTACACTAATCCAACCTCCTCTATTGTACTGTGTCCAGTTCTAAGTATCATGTTTTATGAAAGATGTAGACAAACTGGAGGCAATGAATGCAACCAGTAATATAAAAAACAAGATCCTATAAGGAAAAGCCGAAAATTGTGTACATTTAGCTTACAGAGAGTATGTAGTGTGCACATGACAATATTCCTCAAATAGCTGTCATGTATAATAGTATAATAGTAATAGAAGCTTGTAGGTTACGACAGGGGACTGACTCCTTTATTTCAAGCAGAAGTTATACAGCCATTGTTTGTCTATCTCTGGATTTCTTGCATTGGAGAGCAGACAGAACAGCAAAATCCTATCTACCTATATATCAGAAGATTCAAGACAGATTATTCAATGCTTTCAGAAGCCTCCCATCATAAAGATTTATAGAAAAAAGAAAAAGAAAATTAGGTGTAAAATATGTCCACTCTGTAGACAGAAGCTGACCATCAGCCCTGCAACAAATTGAGCATTCACAGTTTTAATATAGCCATTTTAAGAAAGCAAGTGCGGCCATATCAGGTGATGTCCAAGGGGGAGCTGCTGGGTGGGTAATGAAATCTGACATCAAATAAACAAGATGTGACATAAAGTAAGTAAGAAAAATTTACCCTCACAGCATTGTACTTTTTAGGTCAATTTTAAAACAGATTGCTTAGCCTATATGTGCTATATTAGCATATCAGGAATTTATGCTAATTACCCTGGGTAACTTTTGTTCTGGCCTACCAACCTTGCTGGCTTGGGAGGCCAGGTACATCAG
>CM034701.1:46402492-46415817 GCA_020142125.1 Phrynosoma platyrhinos
AGCCGTGAATGATCTTTGGGAAGTAGATATTAATTTAGTTTTATAGTAATTTAGCAAATTCTTCCCTGATATTTTGAGGGTGCAGGACGGATTGTGTGGGGAGAGGCGTTCCTTCAAGTAACTCGGACCCAAGCCATGTAGGGCTTTATAAGTGATGACCAACACTTTGTATTGCGCCCGGAAGCTAATCGGCAGCCAGTGAAGAGCTTTTAATACTGGTGTAATGTGGTCCGCTCTAGATGTTCCGGCGACCAGTCTGGCTGTCGCATTTTGGACCACTTGAAGCTTCCAAACTTGGTACAAAGGTAGCCCCATGTATAGCGTGTTACAGAAGTCCAAACGAGAGATTACCAGGGCAAGTACAACTGCTTCAAGGTCCCTTCAGTCCAGGTAGGGGCGCAGTTGGCGAATCAGCCGAAGCTGGTTCCAAGCATTCCTGGCCGTCGCATCTACTTGAGATGACAACTGCAGGGATGAGTCCAGGAGTACTCCCAAACTGCGTACTTTGTCCTTTAGGGGAAGTGTAACCCCATCCAGGACTGGATGATAAAACTCCCTTCCCAGACCAGGGGTACCTATCGCTAGTACCTCTGTTTTCTCTGGATTCAGCTTGAGTTTGTTTCCCCTCATCCAGCCCATTACAGACCCAAAGCAGGCATCCAGAGGAGCGACGCCATCCTTAATCACCTCAGTAGTCAGAGACATAGAGAAATAGAGTTGGGTGTCATCAGCATGATCAAGATGATTAAGTTGAGACTATTGTACTTTGGCCACATAATGAGAAGGCATAGATAACTAGAAAAAACAATAATGCTAGGAAAGATAGAGGGTAGAAGAAAGAGAGGAAGATCAAAAACCAGATGGATAGACTCAATCAGGGATGTTATGGGCCAAGGCTTGCAGGATCTGGGCAAGGCAGTGGAAGATTGGGATTCTTGGCGATGTCTCATCCACAGGGTCATCATGAGTTGGAACTGACTCAAGGGCAGCTAACAAGAAGAACAACAACCAACCTTGTATCTCTAGAATGAGGACCCATTTCAAAGGAATTAATGGTACTGTGAAATGCTACATGGAGAATATCTTCTTACCTGCCCAGCTTTTTAAATTTAAGCACAAGGAATAGAGTGCCACAGTGAAAAGAGCTTCTGTTCAGTGCTCTCCACAGCAAAAAGTCTTTCTCAGTCTCTGTGTCACTTCTTTATAGGATCTGCTACAAAGGAGTACATAGTTGTCACATTTTTTTTGCCATAAGAGGTCTATGTGTGTGTTTAGTTCATCCGCTACATTCATTACAAGATATGTAGTATGATCCTGCCCTCATGTATATATGTTGTTGTTAAGTGCTTTTAAGTTGATCTCGACTAATGGTGACTGAATGAAATGTCTTCAAGCCCCCCACTCCTCTAACTCCCTGCTCAGGCCCTGCAGGCTCAGGCCCATGGTCTCCCTGATAGTCTGTCTATCTGGCATGTGATCTTCCTCTTTTTCTACTTCTCTCCACCTTACCCAGGATCATTATCTTTTCTAATGAGTCTTGCCTTCTCATTATGTGGCCAGAGTATGATAGCCTCAATTTAGTCATCTTGGCTTCCAGCAAAAGTTCTGGCTTGATCTGTTCTAGGACCCATTTGTTTATCTTTTTAGCTGTCCATGGTATCCTCAGCACTCTTCTCTAGCACCACATCTCAGATGAATTAATTTTTTTCCTATTTGCTTTCTTCATTGTTCAGTGTCACAGCCATACATGATAATAGGGAATGCAGTGGCTTGAATGATTCTAATGTTAGTGTTCAGTTGCATATCTTTACACTTTAGGATTTTGTCTAGTTCTTTCATAGCCCTCATGTATACGATCCTAATTTAAGACACAGCATACAAGGAGAGATATAAAATATTATAAAAATACAAGGAGAGGTACTATACTATATAAAATACTATAAAATAATGTAAAGTTTTATATTAAAGTATTGTGACTATTAATTCTTGGCCTTTGAAAAGAGAAGCGGTTGTATACCTGCCTCTAGCTATTGAACTTCATACTCAAGGTAGATACTGGATTTGGCTAACCCTTTTCTCCTACTAAAAAAATATATGTGCCTTTAAAAGTGGATGTCAGGGAGAAGAGTTCCATATCTCCCCTTATGAACCTGACAGAATGTTAATATCATCAGGGGAAGGCTTTCTCTTAGTCTCACCACCATCACAGGCTCACTTGGTGAGGACATGAGAGAGACCCTTCTGGGTGGCTTCTCCCACCCTCTGGAACTCCTTTCCACAAGAGGCTATGCTGGCCTCCTCCCTGCTTTCCTTTCACCGTCAAGCAAAGACATTTTTATTTAAGCATGCTTTTAATGGTTAAGTGGGGAAAGTTCTCATTTAGAAACATGTTTTATCTGATTTTAACTTTGATTACTGAATGGTTTCATAGTATTTTAATGTGGGGATTTTAAATTGTTTTAAAAACTTTTTGGTAAACATTTTTAATTTGTTTCTCTGAAAACTGCCTTGGGTTCCATCCTGGGAGAAAGGTGGCATATAAGTTAAGTAAGTAAGTAAGTATGTATGTAAGTAATTAAATAGTTATTCATGGAAGTGAGGGCAACTTTTCCATTTGACAAACACTCTAGGCATCAGCAGTACATAGTAACTACTCGTTCCTCTGGATGCTTCACAACCAAGCTTTATCCCTTCAGTGTATAATTGAGAGGTATCTCCATGGAGTTCATCACTGCTGCAACTTTGGAATAATCACAGATACTGAATGAAAATTGGCTATTACACCAAGGGGGAAATTGAGTTCCGTTCTAGTCCAAAATGAATCTATTTACCTATTTACCTATATGGGACAATAGCTTTACTATTTAATCTGGTCTGATCCTGAAGATGAAGATTTCTGAATTGTTCATGGAACAATTTCAAATCATCAAGAAAGAGCTGTAGATTGCTAAATGTGTACTATTTCTTTCTACTCCATCATTATTTATTTAGTTACTGCATTTATTTATTTTTAACCTGCCCTTTATCAAAAATTCTGAGGGTGACTTAAAAGTAAAATGAATACAAACAAGCTAAAACAATTTAAACCAATAGGAATATTTTAAATGAACTGAAAACATCCTAACTATAAGTGCAAATTTAAAACAAAATGAAAAGATTAAAACAATTTAAAACTCTGCATTTGAGAGAAATCAGCGAGGCCAAAGGCACTGATAAAGTTTAACTATACTTCTTATACATATCTGTTAGTCATTGCTTCAATATCTGATCCCCTTGCAGGAGGGAAATAGAGATTGTTTTCATAAAATAGATGAAAGAAAAACATGCATACTTTTTTTATTAAATAAATTGGTTAATTGATTACTAAGTTTGTGCAAATAGATAGCTGTAAAATTTAGAGCAGGGGTAGGCAACCTAAGGCCCAGGGGCCGGATGCGCCCCCCCCGAGGCCTTTGGACTCGCCCTAGGCTGGTCCTACCGCCGCTGCCTCCCGCCTCCTGCCATGGTGATATTGATTATTGTTGTTATTACTTGTTCTTGGGGTTTTCTTGGCAATATCTCCACAGGGGTTTTGCCATGGCTTTTCTGGGGCTGAAAGAGTGTGCATGCATATATTATTTTTATTTATTTATTTATTTATTTATTTATTTATTTATGGTGCTTCGGCCCCCAGTTGTCTGAGGGACAGCAACCCGGCCCCTGGTTCAAAAAGATTGCCTAGCCCTGATTTAAACTATATAAATAAAATAGTAAATAATTTCTTCTGGAAAACACATTTGCTTTTGACATATAGCTTGACCTTCACATGGAATAAAACATCCTCCCCTCTCTGCCTCCCAAAGTGGAGGCATCTAATTGCTGACAATCTGGCTTCATAATGCTGCTTCCATTGTCCATATTTTTCTTATTTTTCTTTAAACCCAGCAACACAGTATTGTTAGATATACATCTCCAGTTTCTTCTTCTATTGTCTATGTTGCGTAGCATATGTTTGTTACAAATCCAGTTTCTGAAGGACACCTCCAGCTATCTACATTTGATTTTTGGTTCCTGTGATCTTGTTGTTTGAGCATTTGGTTGTTTGCTTTTTTGGAGTTTTTTTATGTTCATTGTAATATGTTGGAAGCCACCCAAGTCCTTAAGCAGACAATGTGTATTCTGCTGCTGCATTCTGCTTTCCCATTTCTTCAGATGTCTTTGGTTTTGTCATTAAGACAAGTGTTTCAGTGTTAGGTTTACAATACCAGTTATGATCTTGTAGCTAAAAAGAAAAAGAAGAAGAAGAAGAAGAAGAAGAAGAAGAGTTAGCTGTTTTGCATGTTTTTGTTGCAGTAGCATTTTCACATATTTACTAATTTATTTGCCAAATAAAAATCTCAAAATACATTTAAAAATGTAAACATTACAATTATTCCATATTAAAGTTGAGTCTTGGTTATTCCATGGTGTCAATGGTGCTATGAAAAAAGTAACAGCGGTTTGCAAAATGGCCTAATTCAGTGTCATGCTACTGCTTAACCCTAGTGTGATGGAACTTTCTTCCCTGCCTATTCTGAAAGTTTTTTCAGCCATCCAGAACAGGTTTTGAGGGCACACAGGAGAAGCAGGAAAAGGGCCTTCTGATTCTCCTGTCTTAGTGGCTCTTGCCCATTGTGCTTTATGTTTATGAAAACAATGTTTTGCTGTTTTCGTTTGCTGTCGGTCAGCTTCAATTATGGCAACTTTGGGCCTTTACAGACTGCCAGAAATAATGCAACTTGAGTCTACTTTAACTGTCCTGGATTAGTGCTAGGGAATCATGGGAACTGTATTTTTTCCTGAAACATTGAACCTTATCTGTCAGAGAGCTCTGGTGCCACAAAAAACTAGAGTTCCCATGATTCCCTAGCACTGAGCCAGGGCAGTTAAAGTGGACTCAAGTTGCATTATTACTGGCAGCCTGTAAAGGCCCTTTGTGAATGAGAGACTTCCAAGAGCCCTAGTTCTCAACTGCCCTGCTCAAGTCTTGCAAACTCAGAGCTGTGGCTTTCTTCACTGAATTGTTCCATCTGTATTGTGGACTTTCTCTTTTCCCACACTCTCCTACTTTACCAAGCATTGTTGTCTTTTCCAGTGAGTCATATTATCCAGTGATACATCCAAAGTGTTACAGTCTCATCTGGGCTTCTGATGAGAGTTCAGGCCTAATTTGCTTTAGCGCCCATTCATTTCTCTTTTTAGTAGTCCATAACATCCATGGGACTCTCATCAAGCAGTACATATCAGATGTGTTGCTTTTCTTCTGGTCAGCTTTCGTCACTGTCCAGTTTTCACAACCATACATAGAAATAGGAAATACTATGATATGTATTATTCTGACCTTGGTATTTAGTTACATCTTTTTATACTTGGGAATATTCAAGTCTTATGCTGCATTCACACTGCAGAAATAATTCAGTTTGGCCCCAGTTTAATTGCTATGACTCAATGCTATGGAATTCTGGGGTTTGTAGTTTGTTGTGTCAGCAGGGCTCTTTGACAGAGAAGGCTAAATATCTCACAAAACTACAAATCTCAGAATTCCATAGCCTTGAGCCATAGCAATTAAAGTTGTATCAGCCTGGATTATTTCTGCAATGCAGCCTTAGTCGTCTTCTGATTTCTTGACTATGGTCTTGAATTAGGTTGATAACTGAGTCAAAGTACAAAAAAATCTTTAACTATATTTATATCTTCATTATCCACTTTAAACATATGTAAATTATCTGTGGTTATTATTTTTGTTTTCTTAATAATCCGACTGTAACATTGCTTTTGCACTTTGTTCTTCAACTTTCATTAGTAGCCATTCTAGGGCTTTGCTGTTTAATTCAAGTGTTATCTGCATATCTTAAAATACTAATGTTACTTACCCCAATTTTCTTTGAGTCTAATCCTGCTTGCCAAATGATACATTCTGGATATAAATTAGATATGGTGATAAAATACAGTCTTGTCTGAGCTCTTACCAATAGGTAAACATTCTGTTTCTCCATACCATATCCTGATTTTTTGTCCAGAGTATAAATTATGTGTCAGGACAGTGGCATCCCTATTTCTTCTAGAGCCATAATTTGTCGTGAGCTGCATAACCAAAGGCTTTGCTGTGTTCGATTTTCTGCTGAAATTCTTTGGCTCCATTATCCAATATACGTTTGCCATGTGGTTCCCTAGCGCTTCTTCCTTTTCTGAATCCAGTTTTGACATCTGCTGTTTCCCATTGCATATAGTAGAAATCTTTCTTTTAAAATCCTGATCATCTTTGCTTGAATGGGAGATCAATTCAATACTCTAATGATTACTACACTTCCTAATATCTCCTTTCTTAGGGATTGGAATGTATTCTGAATATTCTCTGGGTGGCAGAGCAATCCATGCACTATCGGGTCCCACATGCCCCACATGCCATCTTAGGCAGGAGTCCAAGATTCTTTTTCTGTTATGTTTGTTGACTTGCTTACCTTCTCTGTTAGTTTTTTATTTCCATGCCAACTAGATATGCTTTTTCCTTCACTCACACATATTAAATTTAGGAAAATTAACATAGCAAAAAAGGTGAGATATCTTGGAATATGGCTAACAAATAAAAATGCTGACTTGTACAACAGTAATTACAAACAAATCTGGGAGAACATTAAATCAGATCTTCAACGTTGGAACAATCTGTTCTTGGAGAAATCACCATTATTAGGATGAAGGTGTTACCTAAGTTGCTCTATTTGTTTATGAACTTACCAATTACAAAAAAACAGAATATTTTTAAACTGGGATAAAGAATTGAGAAAATTTGTGTGGAAAGGGCGTAGACCAAGAATAAAATGGAAGACTTTACAGGACGCTACAACAAGGGGCGGTTGTACTTTGCCCAGTCCAAAATGATATCAACAAGCATCATCTCTTGTATGAATTCAGGAATGAATAAAGCTGGAGGATCAAAAACTACTAGATCTGCAAGGCAACCAACAGATTTGGCTGGCACGTGTACCTATGGTACAGCAAATGTTCAGTCAGTAAAGACTTCAATAACCACTACATCAAAAATGCTGTAATCAATGTGTGGAAAAACATTAAAATGAAATCCTATGGCAAAACTCCATCCTGGATCTCCACACAGGATGCGTTTTACGGTAGATGGAGAAGTCAAGAATGGATAAAATACTAAGACCTAATAAGAAAAGATCCATAAGACAAACTGGTATTACAAAAAAAAAGAAGATCTAGAAGTAAATGGGGAATGGAAACTTGGCTGGTTTAAATATGGACATGAGAGAATTAGATATCATGGCATTCTTAATTAACAACAGGCCAGTAAATAAAATAGAAAAGGAATGGCTTCTCTTTGAAAAAATGTGAAAGGTATAAAGGAAACCAAAGTAGAAATGACAAAGGTGATATAGAAGACATAGAGCACAATAATCATTGAAGAAAACTTAAATATGGATTAAAGTATGTACAGATATAAAGAACATATAATTTGAAAGAAGACAATCAAGAAAGCATATATTTAGTTAGCAATAGATAACTATAATAATTTTTCTTTTTTATGGAAAGTAAACAGGTCAGGCAAAAGCAAAATACTTGGTTTGTATTAGAGGACGTTTGCAGCATGTTGTACAATGTATTAGTATGTATATACAATATATTAGTGTTTTTTTGCCACCATCAATGTTTAAGTTATGCTTTTTTAGATTTCTGTTAGTATGTTTCACAATTTTAACTTGTTTTTAAAACTTAAAATAAATAAATATTAAAAAATTAAATTGGGGGAAATTAATATTAAGAAATGGAGGTAAATTATTAAAAAGAGAAGGGCTAGAAACGATGAGGTGAACAGATAGAAATGGTTTTATATTTGAAGAAAGGGTGTGTGTGCAAATCACCAGATCCTATAACTTGAGCCTAACTCACAAACTGCTACCCAGCACTTTGTGGGTCTAGAAAGTAATAAGATTACCCAAAATCAGATGACTGTAAGCAAGTGAGTCTCTGAAATTTAAAGATTAAAATGAATTTTTATTCTAGTGACAGTGAGTCAGAAGACAAGATAGTGCTACTTCTGTCACAGAAAAAGAAAAGAGAAGGAATAGAAAGGATGGCAGAGAATGGAGCACTTAGAAAAGACTAAATAAATAAATAAATAAATAAATAGTGAAGCAATAATGTTTTAAAAACCTGAATATACACATCAGTCAGAATCAGGAACTCAGGGTTCAGTTTGAGAGAAAATTGGACCATTATTTCAAGCTGCCTTGTTGGGAAAGGAGTTTCCAAAACAGGGACAGAAGTTTCAGGCAGAAGCACTAGTTGGAATGGTTAGGCAAATGGAGCTTCTGTGTAGTTTCAGGAGATGAATGGTAGTTCAGAGCAGTAGCATCAGAGGAGAATGGAATCCTCCATGATTCTAGAGACATGGCATTTCTTGTGTATTTTTGTGTGTGTGTGTGTGTGTGTTGTGTATTTAAAACACTTCTAATGGTTATGCTGCCAGCTTCACAACCAGCTTCACTGAATCAACAGCAAACTAATAGTGCACCTTACGATCGTCATCAATTTATAATTCATGATTCAAGACTGTAAGCAAATAAATTAATTCAGTTTTAATGCTACAGAATGAATTGCAGTTTAATATAGTAGGTTGAGCATCAAAAACAATGAATTACAATTTAATAAACTATCTAACGAATTTTAAATGAATTTTGCAAATGAATTTTAAAAACCAGACTCAAGCACATGATTTATTTACAATGAATTATTATAAAGATTTTCAAAAATTGATGAATTTAGTATCAGTACAGAGAACAGATTGCAAGAACAAGTAAATTAGTGGAATCAAATAGTAAGAATAAGAGTAGAAAGGAACAAAGCATGAATTTAACAGAGAAGAAGCAATTAGTAAGGTGAAAAAGTGCACAAAAACGTGAAAACACTTAGGAGATGTTGAATGAAGCCTTTTCAGTCAGAAATGTAAGATAGCAGAAGAAAACAAAGAAATACATAAATAACAAAATAGCAGTGAAGGTGATTCCTCAGATTCTGATGCAAATGCAGAAGATAAATCACAAAGGTTGGAGGAATTTTAAAGATTTTTTTTAAGTGATCCAAAGATTAAGCTTACAAATTGGCCAAAATGGAACACATGTAGTCACACAGGGTAACTATGGAATGCACCAGTTTTAAAGAAGCTATTGCCGAAGTCAGCAGAAATTCCCTTACCAGAGGTCTTTAGGGAAGTGATAGACTTAGAGTTCCTTTAATATTTAATGGGCTATCCCATTTTATGTTACAGCCAAAAGTTACATTTGTATAAAAAGATGGATATGGAATTCCCTATAGTGCCTAGTGGATAGCACATTTATGGTATGGCAGGAGGAGCAATCCACTATGATTTGGTTCTCTCCACATGCCAGCCGGTATTGTAGGAGTCCATATGTTTCTTCTCCCCCCCCCCCCCCACTTTGACAGTTACTGATGTTGGGCTCCTGCCCTCCTCAACCAGTTTTTTTAGATCCTGCAAACAGACCGGTCACATTTGACTGCTCAGCCAAACTTACATCTAGTTATAATAAATAGGGTCTTTAATTAAACATGGATAAGAAGGAAGGTCACTGTAATGATGGAGGCAGAAATAATAAGAAGTAGGTAGAGAAAGTAGAAATTAAAAGGGCAAGTTCTGCTGCTCTCTAGAAGGACAAACCAGAAAAAAGGCAAGACAGCAGTAAGTCTAAAGTCTCTCAGATGGCCGCCGCTCCGCATGTCTCTGAGCAGATAATGAGAGAGGAATTACAACATATATTTTAAACTTCAAGTGAAAGTGAGATGGAAGAAAATGTTCCGTTAGTGAGCCAGAGTGCCATTGCAGAATAAATAAGAAAAACCTAAAGAAAAGAATGTCAAGAAAGTTTTGGAGAGTAAAAAAAACAGAGGGAGATTAAGGACTTAGGTCAAGGTGGTAAAAAGCTTAAAATACAACCTAAACCTGGCCAATTGGCTCTGAAATTAACAGTGGAGAGTTGTGGTTGCCATCTTGAAATTGCATATTGCTTTACAAAAGGAAGGGCAACATCCATTGAGAGCAGAATCTTGCCCAAGAGAGGGGTTTGTCTGATTGCTCTTTGATTAATAGAGGAATATCTTTAGAATGGAGCTCTATCTCTCCACCAGTGGGCATAGCGGCATTTGAAAGGGGTTCTGCCATTCGCCCAGCCACTCAGCCTCACAGCAATGTCACTCCAACTCTCTCTAGCTCGGAGAGAGGCTTTGCATTCACCTTGGATAAGAATGTCTAACACAGTTGCATACTGCAGCTGAAGAGAAACATAGTAGTGATTACCAAGATAAAGTAAAACAATTATTTGAAATTTTGAAAGAAATGTTTGCGGACCTGCCTATTCAAGTTCGGGAAGAATCTCTTCCTAAACAAATTGCAATAGAGACAGCACCATTTAATACAGATAATATACAGAATGCTATGTCTACCCCATAGTTCACTACTATGCTGAGAAAAAATAATAAATAGTGAATTGAAATACATGATGGCTGATCAACAGCCATGCAGCAATTCACAGTCAAGCCTCAACATAATACATTAAAAAATATGACTGGAAGTCTCTCAAAGGAAAATAGTGGCAACATTAATAACACTGTATTGAAGAATTTAATAGCATTTATGAATGCACAATCTGATAATTTAGAAGAGGTGCAGTCTAATAAGAAATGAAAGATAAGAGATAATTATGAGAACAAGCCAAAGAAGTGTGCACAGAAGTCAAAACATACCATGGATGTTGAGATAGAATTAGATCAGGATGAGTGGCAAAGAATATCACAACAGACATTAACAGTGACATGATAGATTCATCAGATCAAGAAGATGAGAAAGATAGTGACACAGATAGACTGTTTCACATTGATAATTTTAAACATTTGATGAGAAGGGTGATAAGAACATTAGGTTTACAAAATAAATCACAAGATGCTTTAGAAAAGGATAGTCAGGAGAAGGTAGCATCAATACTAAAGAGGAAAACAACATAGGCTTTTACCAGAACTGTTTAGGGAATTAATTGAATCAGAATGGAGTTCCCCACTGAATACAAGAAAATTGCAAGGATATTTAAATAAGTTGTATTTGTTAACCTTTCTGCTACGCTGCAGAAACACAGAAACCATACCACACTTTTATACAGCAAAAAGGACCTTAAAATCCCCACAGGCCAACTGTATCTACAACAGAATAGAACAAGCACTGTTACCCACAAAGAACTGGCTAACACAGGCAAGGAGCTGCTATCACTCCACCTCAACATTAGTCAAAAGATAAACACCCAAGACTGAGACAAAATTAACAACCTCACCTTCAGAAAAATGGGAAAAGATACTGCCACACTGAAAGGCAGAATCAAAATTCAATAAATGCCACTGAAACCCCTGCTGGACACATCACAGACCATTATCAATGTGACAGAGTGGAAACTTTCAAAAGAAGAAACATCCATCCTGTCCAAAGGAGGTAATTTTGCAGTTCCCACCACCAGAATCCCAGTTGAAGACATCATCCCCATGTTGAATTCGTCCTTTACCATCTCCCAGAGAAGGAAGCAGAAGAGATAAGAGAAGAAACAGCAAGGATTCTGTGTAAGGCAAAACCACCACCCAGCAACATAACAAAAAAAAGAAAGAAAGAAAAGCCATCAAGGATCTCAATTTGGACCCAGAAATCATCATTCTCCCAGCAGACAAAGGCAATGCCATGGTAATCATGGAAACAGAGCAATACAAACAGAAAATCAAGGAACTCTTGGATCCTGCAATATTAAAAAAAACTCAAGCAAGACCCGATCAACAAAATCAACAGGAAAACAAATATCTTGATCAAGAACTCGTCAATTTAGCCAACCACACACCAAACTCTGTGCAAATCTGAGGCTCTTCCACCAAAAATGTATGAACTTCACAAGATACACAAGGATGCCATTCTACTCTGACCCATATTGAGTGACATTGGATCCCTCACGTATGACTTGGCCAAGTTTCTGGCCCCACAATTACTAACCCATATAGAGCAAACCCCCCACTACATCAAGGACTCACTCACTTCATAAAAAAAATCAACAACCTCAAACTGAAACCTAGAGACAGACTAATCAGCTTTGATGTGGTCCCCCTGTTCGCCAAAGTCCCCATAATGGACACTATGGCACTCATCCAACAAATTTTTCACAGCCCTGTTCAAACATTGCCTCACCACAAACTACTTCCAGTGGGACAATGGATTCTATGAGCAAAAAGATGGGGTAGCCATGGGAAGCCCTCTGAGCCCTGTGATAGCAAACTTTTACATGGAACACTTTGAAAGGCAAGCCCTGGGAACAGCACCAAAAAAGCCCACAACATGGTTCTGATATGTGAATGACATTTTCACCATTTGGAGCAACAGAGAAGGAAGATTTGACTGTGTTTTTGAACCATCTGAACAACATCCCCCCCGAACATCCAATTCACAATGGAAAAAGAAAAAGAAAGAACAAAGGAACATTGCCATTCTTGGATGTCCTGGTTATCTGCAAAGCAAACCAATGATTGGGCCACACAGTATACAGAAAACCTACACACACGGACAGATACCTACACAAGAACTCCAGTCATCACCCAGGACAAAAAAGAAGCACAATAAAAACACTGGTAGACTGTGCAAAAAGGATCTGTGAACCCCACTACCTGGAAGATGAACTGAAGCACTGGGCTCTACAGGCTAATGGTTACTCCAGCTCAGACATCAAAGAGCATCCAGACCCAGAAAAAAACCACAGGAGTGAAGAAAAACAACTACCCAAAGGAAAGGTATTTTTACCATACAATCAAAGGAGTCACAGACAGAATAAGGAAACTGATGAGGAAACACAACCTCCAATGATCTACAGACCAACCAAGAAAATCCAGGAAATGCTGCGCTCAGCAAAGGATAGGACAGACCCTCTCATGGCCACAGGACTTTACAACAGGAAAGAAGGTACTCTGAAAGTAAACAAAGTTTGTGAAGTCGTAGGCTTTCATGGCCGGCATCCATAGTTTTTGTGGGGTTTTCGGGCTGTGTGGCCATGTTCTAGAAGAGTTTCTTTCTGACGTTTCGCCAGCATCTGTGGTTAGCATCTTCAGAGAAAACTGAATTGGAGGAGCATGGGTCTATGTATACTGTGAGACCCTGGGTAGGGAAGAGTGGTTCCCATGTGAACTGTGTGTTCTGTGTTGAATAGGTATTATTCTGTTGTTAATGGCATAACTTCAGGGTATGCAATCAAGGGTATTGT
>CM034701.1:46420265-46433367 GCA_020142125.1 Phrynosoma platyrhinos
TATTATTATTATTATTATTATTATTATTATTATTATTATTGTCTATTGCCTTAGAATTTGATGGAATTCCTGTATCTGCCCCTAAACATGTCAAAAGATTTCTGAAAGGGACTACTTTAAAATCTATGGCACAGATTCCCAACATGGGATTTAAACTTGGTGCTTAACAGGTTAACAAAAAGGCCATTTGAGCCATTGGGGGACGAAAAATTAAGAATAATTTTGCACAAAGTGGCATGCCTAGTAGCTATAACTTTGGCAAAAAGAGTGTCCGAGTTATCAGCTCTATCTATTAATCCTAATCTTTGCAGAATTGAGGATGATATATTAGTATTGACGTTTTTTACTGAAATGTCTGAATTGGTTTAGGACATCTGATGTAATATACACCAAATTTCTGTCCAAATCTTAGGCATCCAGAGGAACATGGATGGCACACACTTGGTGTTAAAAGAGCAGTTAAGTTTGACTTTAGAAGGACAAAAAAAAAATGGAAAACAGAATCTTTGTTCATATCTTTTACTCCAAGAACAATAGATAATAATGTTGGGGTATGTAGACAGGCAGGATCTAGCATACACACACACAAAGTTAATGCATGTAAGCAGGAATGCCCAGAAGATGGTCTTCTGTGAAGAGTCTTGCTCCAAACGGCACAGGAAAAATCCTCCCACACACAGGCTGCTGCTTTCGGCTTGGAGAAATGAATCGCTGGACAGCGAGACTTTACTCAATGAAGGCTTTAATCTTTGTTGCAAATGTTTACAAAGATACATAGAGTATCAGGCATCTGTCTTGAATACTCACAGCTATACAGACCAACAAAGTGCTTCGCCAACCACAACTAACCAACAACGGAGATTCTGACCCTCTTCCATATATAGATGGTCTTCTTGGGAACATGTGACAGCCATGCACTAATGAAACCTGGCTGGTTTTATCCCCAATGTCTGTTTCATCAAACCTCCCATGATGCATACCTGGCTGGTCTCATCCACTGTGCATGTTGCATCAGACCTCCCATGATGCACAGCTTTCCAAATGCTGACTCATGTATCTGCCACTTGAACTGTAGTAACCCTGTTACCATTGCTCCAGTTCCTTTCAGTGGCCACATCCATGTCATTTTCCAGACCAGGGTGCCACATGGTCTTGACAAATAAAGCATCAAAAACAATGATCGGTAGATGGATAAAAGCTTGCATTTATCTTTGCAATGATTGGGAAAAGAAACTGATGCCTTCTCCAGTCTGGCCACATTCAACAAGAGTGATGGCTTCCAGTACAACATATGTGGTGTCTTCATTGTTGAGAGACATATCTGAGGCGGCTGGATGGTCTGAACCATCAACATTTATTTGTCACTACAAAATTGATAAATATCATTCTTCACAGGTGGCTTTTGGCAGGACTGTGTTGCAATCTGTTGTTTCTCAAAGTTATTCCTACCCAAAAGAAAGAGCTTGGGTATGTCCCAATCATAGTGGATTGCTCCTCCTACCAAACTGTAAATGAGAGATTGGATTTATTGTGAAGATTCATTCAGGGATGGCAGGAGAATCAATCCACACTCACCCAGTAACGGGTTAAAGTATAAAAAAGGAGTTGGGCTGGATAATCAAAGGGGGGGAGAGAAGAAGCACATGGTCTCCTGCAATACTGCTGGCACATGGAGGGAACCCAAGAATAAAAGTGTTTTCTTAGGTAAAAAGAATAGAGGTTTTTTATTTGCACTTTTTCCTGCCATTCCTGAATGAATCACAGTGCTTATTTTGGGGGCCATTGTTCCTAAGGAGAGGGGGACACAGTTCTAGAAGAAGTGGACAAATTTAGAGCTGGAGCAGTGCTAAAGAAGGTGCACAAAGCTTCAGGCTTAGTGATTAGGAGTTCTGTGTAGTCTCTGTGCCTCACACAAAGGGGTTATTCTGCACCTGCAGTCTGCCTCTTTTGGAACGTTCTAAAGCCTTGTCAAGAATTTTGGCTGTAGCCCCACCCACCTTTATCAGCCCTATATAAAGGGCTTCCCTTTGAGACCTATCAGTTCTTTTTTGTCTGCTGCTGCAGCTGCCTCATCAGGAACAGTCTTCGATCAAGGTCTTTTGTTTTTACTTAGGGGTGTTGCAGACCGGCCCAAAGGGCCAGCCTGGGGGTGGAGTTTGGGCGGAGCAGCCGCATGCCAGCCACCCCAACCCCAGCCCAACGCCATCCTGACGCCGTATGCCCGTACACACGGCACGCGGCATCAGGAGGCCCTCCCAGCGCAGCGTGTAGTCACAGTGTGCCAAAAGGGCGCAGAAGAGCCGTGGCACTGGCTCTTAGAGCAGCCTTTTGCCGCCCCTAAAAGGAGTGGCATTTTGACGCTCTTTTAGGGGCAGCAAAAGGGAGGATCAGGGCCATGGCATGCATAGCCTCTTAGGTGTCATTTCAGCACATTTTCAGTCTCTTGGTAAGCCTTCTTGTTTACACACCCTTTGGTTAATTTTTTTTAAAGGATACAAGGACTTTCATCCCCCTTCCTTGGTTCAAAACCCCACTTTGGGCTGTAAAAGACGTTGGCATCACCTTAACGTACAGAGGGCATTGGCCTTCTGTGTGGACAGAACTGCAGCCTTCCTTACTGATCCTAGACTGGTCTCTTCCAACTCCATGTTTATATGATCCATGGAATTTGGTATCCAAGGTCCTGGAACCAAACTCCAGTGTGTTTTTATCGTGTGGTGAATAGCTTCAGATCATTATTTATTTTTGTTTGCAACCCACAGTTGTTCACTGTACTTCTGTAGACTTGGATGTCTGTCTGTTTAGGTCTTAGATGCAAAATGAAGTCATCAGTTTCAGATTTAAAGCTGTTCAAGAAATAGATAATAAGTTTTATTTCTCTCTTGACAAGGGGCTGTTTTCTCTTTGAGTGTTTCATTTTCTTCTGACTGTGTAGCAGTAGTGAGATGATAATCTGTCACATAGTGTATCCTATTGAGGTCAATTTATTTATAATCCTTTCTGTATTTTTTACAGTTTCCAAATAAAACAGTGGCGCACGTTGCTTGTAATATGCTTAATATGCTGATTCATTATGCAGATAGACTACAAATGTACCAAGCTGATTCACCATTAAAAATTATTCAAGTAAGTAAAATCATTACTATTTGAATTTTATATTTATCTAATGCTCTTTAGAAATATGAAGCATAAGATTTTCAAGCTGGCAGAAGTTAAGTGTGTATATTTCAAATCCAGTTGCCCCTCCACATTTGTGACTTTGACTTTTGCAGATTTGATTATTTGTAGTTGTAATTACTACATCCTCTGTAGGAATCTCTAAGTCCTCCAACACAATTCTGCTGGAAGTTGACCATAGAGTTGTGTTGGAGAACCTAGACCATAGAGAAAACACTTCTCTAGGCATTTGTAGGTCTTCCAGCATCATTCTATGATCAACTTCTTGCAGGTGCTGACTATACAGTTGCACTGAAGGACCTGGTAATCCCTAGAGAAGTGTTTTCTTAGGTAAAAAGAATAGATTTATTTTTATTTTTATTTTTGTGGGTTTTTCGGGCTGTGTGGCCATGTTCTAGAAGAGTTTCTTTCTGATGTTTCACCAGCATCTGTGGCTGGCATCTTCAGAAAAATACTTCTCTGAAGATGCCAGCCACAGATGCTGGCGAAATGGCAGAAAGAAACTCTTCTAGAACATGGCCACACAGCACAAAAAACCCACAAAAAACTATGGATGCCGGCCATGAAAGTCTACGACTTCACAAAAAGAATAGAGGTTTTTTATTTGCAGTTTTTCCACATTTCATGGGGGTCCTTCAACCCTAACTCCAGTGAATGTGGAGGGACCACTGTACTGTATTACAAATTCTCCTATATGGTTTGTTTTGATAAGAATGCATTTGCATTGCATGCATTTTTCATGTTAGCCTGTCAAGTATGAATAAAAGAGAGAGTATGAAGAAGAATCTGGCATTAATTTTTAAAATATTATGGACAGGTAAGACTTCAATTCTAATAGGTTTCTTAATATTATAAAATGCATAGTTTTATTGAAAATCTCGTCTGCTTTATGCATCACATTCATTTTACAGCTTAGGTTTCTGCAAACTTTAAACTCACTGAAAGGAACAGATACCTACCATGACCTGAAAAGTCACTCTGTATAGGAAGATTTGCTGTTTCATTTTTGCTGCCCAACTGAAAGCTTGAGAGAGTTCCTTCAGAAGGAAGGCACAGTATGCCATTGGATATTCCTGAAACAACATTACCCTTGAGCATAATTAAGTGTATTCCATGAATCTTTAAAGATTAGTTTTTTCGTTTGTTTTACATAGTATAGCCTCCATGGATACATTCTGATTGGGGAGAAGAGCATCTTAACCCCTGTCTCTTTCCCTTTCTTTAAAAAAATAAAAATTGTCCAGCTCCCAAGCTGATCTGGGTATTTGTATTGTTCAGTATTGAGGAATATTAAGCCGGGGCAAGGGGGAATCTTAGCAGAAAAATGACATGAGGTCTTAGCAGAAAAATGTTATGATTATGAAGCCTCTCTTCCTCTTCTAGCTTTCAAGTTTGCCATCTCATTGACTATATTATAAATCAGGGGCAGGCAACCTTTCTGAGACCTGGGCCGGTCTCCTGTAGCCCAGGTCTCAGCTGGGCTGGGGGGGGAAATGGCGCCGCGCGTGATGCGCGCGCACACGCCCTCCACCGCCACGTGCGACCCCCCCCTGCGCACATGACCGCCATGCGCATGTCACGGGTGCCATTTTGGTAGTCCAAATCGCAGCCGTGACGCGTTTGCGCATACGCAAGAGTACTGCACATGCGCAAACGCGTCGCGACTGCCATTTTGATTTCCAAAATGGCGAGCGCGGTCGCAGAGCGGCAAAAATGCACGGCAGCACACGGCAGCGGCGGTTCACGGCAGCGGCGGTGGCAGCAACCTTCGGCCTGGGCCGGTAAGTCCGGAGACCGGGGCCTTAACTGGCCCCCGGGCCGTAGGTTGCCGATCCTTGTTATAAATGAACCAAAGTGATTAAAAAGAATCACAGTATTAAATGTAAGACAGTTACCTTTCCTTAGTTTTTATGAACAGTAAAGCCTATGATAATTCCCTACTGGTCATGTGTCTGCAAATATTGGAGAGTCATGTATATATGACTTCAATTAGCATATGAAAATGAGCATAACAACACATTGTTGCTCATGCTCAATAAAAATATGTCAGATATTTAGAAAACGAGCCATAGATTACATCTTTTGTCTGTGGTTGTAAATACTGTTGAAGAGAATATACTAGACAGCTGTGATCAAAGTAATTTAATATAGTGATTCTCAACCTCCAGCTCTCTAGATGTTTTGCACTTTATCTTTAAAAAGTCATAGTCATTATGGTCAGTGCTCAGGCATTCTGGGGTTTAAGTCCAAAACATTAGAGCAGTGCTTCTCAGTCTCAGGATATTTGCGTCTTTTCCAATTTGCAGGAGAGGTCAGGAATGGATCCCCTGGTGCAAATTGGGAGGGATGACTATATATAGCTTTAAACAAAAGCAATATTTATGTAGTCTATAAATCAATATAAAATTGAAAAAATGAAAGAATTATAGTGTGCTACCATATTTGTCTGTCTTTGCTTGAGGATAAATTTGAATAAGTGGAGATGGATTTCAGGATGCATATGTTTTATTCATACTATTAATTCTGATAAGGTGGAATACAGAATTAGAAGCAACAAGGTAGAATCCTCTTATGGCTGGGAGACAAAGTATTATTTGTTGGGTAAAACCATTAAGGTGATTGCATTAAAACCATCAACCTCATTTATTTTTGAAAAATAAATTGAATGGCATTTTTTGTTTTCCCCTTTAAAATGTTAAAGGTAAATGGCTCTGAGTCTCCTGCCTCCTAGTTAGCTGTGTTTCCCTGCTGAATACACAGGGCGTAAAGCATCTTCCTGCTCATTCAATGTAGAAACTAAGTGGTTTGATAGACAATACAGAGGGGGCTCAATGCTGCCAGCTTACTGCATCTTTAGCCTGAAAAATGTGTTACTAGCCTATTTTCTGTTCATGAGAGGGGCTGGCAATGGAGCATGGAGTATTCCCATCTGTCCTTTCTCCAATTTCTCTTAATGAATAAAAAGTAGATGAGCAGAACTGTAGACTACTAACCTTTCTGGGCTAACTTACCAGGTCATTACAAACACATCCTGATATGTCATTAAGTATGTAGAGTTGCATAATTGTGGATGGCTCCATGGTGGCTGAAATGCCCTTTCTGTTCTGCATAATAGTTTGCCTAAGAAAGTATTTTTTTTGTGATGGTAGCACTACTGAAAGCCAGCGTGGTGTCATGGTTCGAGTAATGGACTGTGACTCTGGAGACCAGGCTTCAAATCCCTGCTCAGCCATGGAACCCCACTAGGTGACCATGGACAAGTCACACTCTCTCAGCCTCAGAGGATGGCAATGCCAAACCCCTCTGAAGAAACTTGTCAAGAAAACCCAGTGATAGGTCTACCTTAGGGTCACCTTAAGTCAGAAACGACGTGAAAGTAGACAAAACACACATATGCACACACACACACACACACAAAACACACTACAAACCCAACAGTGCTCCAGCAAAGATAACACTGGTGATCTTCTAAAATGCTTTTATTGCCCTGTTTTTTATGCTGTACTGTTGTAACTTTAATTATATTTTATCCCAATGAAAGTTATGCTAGCTTGCAGAACTAATGCAGGGCCTCTGCAAATCAGTAAGTGTCACAATAAATATGGAATAAATTCCTCATTTAAGTTGAAACAATGGGTGGCAGCTACCCTAATATAAAGTACTTCAAATATTCAGTTTTCTCAGTTACAGAAATATGAAGCAAATGACAACAGTAATCTTGCTGCTAGAAACACATAAATATGTTTCGATAAAACAACTTAAATGAGGAGGAATATTTTATTATCTTTCAGTGGAATACTTTTTTTTTAATAAATGCTTTATTACATATTAAAAATAACACAACACCAACAAAGACTAACAGAGACTAACATGAAAATACTCACAAAAAACATAGACAAATCAAACAAATTGACCTCCTGGGTCCTTAGACAAGTCCTCCTAATAAGATTACAGAAAAGAAAAACCTTACCTTCTTAATCTAAAATGAAACGGGCGTTCTACTAACATTCTAACAACATAACATCATATCTTCTTTATAACCAGAAAAAACCAAATTGTTCTCTTTCCAGTTTTATCTAAAATCTATTTTAAGATAGGTCTTCCCGAACCACTCTTCTATTTTACATCTAATCACTATTTCTTATTTTTTCTTATTAATAAATTCCAAAAGCGGTGTCCAAATATTTATCTTTCTTTCCCAATCTTGTCCTCTCCACATTATTGTCCATTTATCCAACTGCATCAATTCCACCAATTTGCACAGCCACTCCTCTTTACTAGGAATATCTTTACATTTCCATTTTTTCGCATAACTGATTCTTGCGCTAATCACCATGTAAAAAACTAGTTTCCCAAATTTGTTTTCCAAGTGCCTATCTATAGATATATTCAATAAATATAATTTAGGGTCCATATCAAAACCAGATTGCAAGATCTCCTCAATCGTTTTATGGATAATAGTCCAATATTTTTTTTGCTTTTTTGCAGTTCCACCACAGATGATATAAAGTACCACTCTCTCAGTTGCATTTCCAGCAACGATCTGATCTACTTTTGTAAATTTTTGCCAATTTAGAGGGGGTCATATACCATCTGTGGTGCAGCTTATACAAGTTTTCACGTAAGTCATAACTTGTTGTATAGCTGACTGTTTTAGTCCAAGCCTTTTCCCAAGATTCTAGAGTAATTGCATACTTTACATCTTGCGCCCATTTCACCATATAGTTCTTGACTACTTCTTCCTCCTGATCTATTTTTAACAATAATTTGTAAAATTGTGCTATTTTATGGGAATTATCAGAAAAAATGATTTCCTCAAACGCAGATATATCAGTTCTCAGCCCTATTATTTTTTGATCCATAATGAATCTCTCTCTAAATTTTTTTTTAATGAATCTCTCTCTAAATTGACGATAGACAAACCAACCCATAGTAAAACCCGCTTGTTTCGATTGTTCCAAACTTTTGAATTCTATTTTTCCACTTTCCAAATTTTGAGCTATTAGATCTTCGTATGTAACCCATATTTTCTGGTATATTACTTCTCGATTATGGAAAGCTTCATGGATTGATGTCCGTAAGGGAAGTTTTGGACTTAATCTTTCCTTATACTTGTACCATACCCGCAGAAGAGATTTTCTAACATAATGATTTAAAAAGTCTTTATGTACTTTCTGTTTATTATAATATAGATAGACGTGTAAACCAAATCTTTGGTCTACCCCTTCTAGTGCCAATAATTTATCATCTTTTAGCTGTATCCATTTACTTAGCCAATCCAAACAACAGGCTTCAAAATAAAATTGTAAGTTTGGTAAATTCAAGCCACCCCTTTCTTTTGCGTCTTGCAATATTTTGAAGCGGACTCTTGGTTTTTTCCCACTCCAAATGAATTTGGAAATTTCCCTATGCCAATTTTTAAATGGGACGGGATTTGTTATAACCGGCAAATTCTGAAAAAAAAAAAACATAAACTTTGGTAATATACTCATTTTTACCAATGAGATTTTGCCGAGCCAAGATAAATTAAGTTTCCCCCATCTAAGCAAGTCTTTTTTTACTTCTCTAAATAACTTATCATAATTATTTCTAAATCAGTCTACACTTTTTGTTCGTTATTTCAATACCTAGATATTTAACCTTCTTCACCGTCTGAAATCCTAATATCTTCCAAATCTCTTCTTCCTCTTCCTTCATCATGTTTTTAGTTAGAACATAGGTTTTTCCCTTATTAATTTTCAGCCCCGAAACATAGCTAAAGTTATCCAGTTGTTGTAATAGTTTTTCGACGCTTTCCCCCGAGTCAACAACCGTTACTAGCAAATCATCGGCATATGCTTTTAATTTATATTCATAGCCTTTATATCTAACGCCTCTTATTAATTTGTCTGCCCTTATTTTATTATTCAAAATTTCCATAATAATTACAAAAATTAGAGGGGATAGGGGACAACCCTGTCTAGTCCCTCTCTCTATTTTGAGTTTATCCATTTTATCTCCATTGACAACTATGTTAGCACTTTGTTCTTTATAAATCAAATGTATCCATTAAAAAAATTATTGCCATTATTTATTTTCTCAAGAACTTTAGATATAAAGGTCCAACTCACCTTATCAAACGGCTTTTCGAAGTCCAAAAAAATCAGTGCTAGCTTTTTATCTGGTTTCCTTTCATGGAGTTCTATTAAATCAATCACGTATCTGATATTATCTTATAATCTCCTTGCCGGAAGGAACCCATTTTGGTCAGTAGTAATCCAACTTTTTAAGATTTTCCTTAACCTTTCAGCTAATATTGATGTAAACAGCTTATAGTTGCTGTTCAACAACGAAATCGGCCTAAAGTTTCCTATCTTAGATCTATCTTTCCCTTCTTTCGGTAGCAGAGTTATATCCTCTTCAGTCCATGACTGCGGCATTTCCAGTTTATCTTCTACCATTTCATTTAGTAAACATGTCAAGTGGGGCGCAAGCTGGTTTGCAAATTTTTTTGTAAAATTCTACCCGGAATCCATCAGGTCCGGGGGTTTTATTAGGTTTAGCCCTTTTAATTGCTTCAATTACTTCTTGTATTGAGATTCTTCTATTCAATAACTCCCTTTGCTCATCATCAAAAGGGGTTATCTTAGCCTCATCCAGGTAGTTTTCTATCTCTTTATCTTCTGCACTATTATCCTCTTTCCGATATAATTGGTGATAAAACTCATAGACAATCCTTTTAATATCCTCCTGTTCTATGTAATTTTGGTCTGCTTCTGTAAGGTTTGTTATTTGTCTATTTTGTGATTCCATCCTCAGTTGGTAAGCAAGCCATTTATCTGGCTTATTTGCTCCCTCAAATGTTCTTTGTTTCATATGTTTAATTTTGTTTTGAAGTTCTTCCATCAGACATATCGAGATTTGTTGTTGTATAGTTTTATTTTCTAGTATTTTCATTATTTGGAAATTTTTTTAGGTCTCTTTCTTTCAATTTTTGTTCATTTAATAAATTTTCCATCTTCTTAGCTTTTTGTTTCTTTAACTCATAAGCATTTTTCAGTAATTCCCCTCTAAAAACTGCTTTAGCTGCCTCCCAAACCATGTCAAAGTTAGTTTCTTTATTTGCATTTTCTTTAAAATAATTTTCTATTACTACAGCCATCTCTTTAAATGTACTTTCTTTATTTAATAGTTCTGTTTTCAATTTCCAAATGAATGGTCTTGCTTTCGTGAATATTTTAACTAAAATTGGATTATGATCCGAAAGGACTCTCAGTTTGACCTCTATATCATTAATTCTAGGTAGTAAATTATTAGACACTAAAACCATGTCCAATCTGGCCCAGGATTGATGCCGTTCGGAATAAAACATAAATTCTTTCTGCTGTCCCTTTTTTTCCCTCCATACATCTTTCACTCCTATTCTTTCAATAAGTTCAAAAAATTCTTTAGGGAGTTTACCCTGGGATTCTTTAATCTCCTTCATTGATTTTCTGTCACAAATTGGATTCAGCACACTGTTCCAATCTCCCAAAAAAATATAGGCCTCCATAGGATATTCCTCTATTTTATTTAACAAATATCTAAAAAACTTAGATCTTTTATTTAATGGCCCATAAATGCCCAAGATCATAGTTTTCATACCCATAATATTTGTCGAGACTGCTACATAATGCCCTTTCTTATCTTTGAACAACTCACAGGGTTCATATTTCGGTTTAATATACAAAACAACCCCCTTTTTTTTCTCATCCACAGTAGAGGCAAATGTTTTTCCCAAGCTCGGTCTTTTCAATAGCATCCTATCCTTACTTCTAATTCTAGTTTCTTGTAGGCACGCTATGTCAGCTCCACATCTCTTAATGTAATGAAATATTTTGCCCCTCTTATGCCACCCATTTAGACCTTTGACATTCCAGCAAAACAAGGATAGTTTACTCATCATTCAATATTACAGGTTTCTGTTTCTTGCTCAGGTATACTATCCTCAATTTCACCTTCAGATTCCAATTCATCCTCCATAAAGGTCTGAATCTCAGTACCCGCTAAATTTTGTGTGCTATCTACATGACCAGAGTATTCCATATCCAATAAATATTCTAGTTCTTGTTTTCTACCAGGTAAGGCCTGAAAAGTTTTAGCTTGTGTTGTATTGTACTCTTTTTTTCTTTCTTAATGGAGATAGTTTTAATAATCTCACCCTTATCTGATTGAGAAGATGTAGTAGATGTTCATCTCACCCTTATCTGATTGAGAAGATGTAGTAGATATTTCTTTACCTTGAGTATTTGTTTCTTTACTTTCTCTCCTAAAAATTTTTTCAGATATCTGTAAAAGTCTCTAGCTTCCGTCAAAGTTTTTATTTCTACCCTCTTTTTCTGAAACCACAAAGTCAAGCCCTCAGGGAGTCTCCATCTATAGTTTATGCTTCTCTCTCTCAATTCTTGAGTAAGAAAATTGAACTCCTTCCTCCTTTTAATTATCTCCGGTGGTAAGTCCCTGAACAGCTGAATTTCTTTATCTTCAAAAATAATAGGTTTATTTCTATGTTTTAGCCAGATCATATCCCTAAATTGCTTCCTCACAAAGAGTATAATTATGTCTCTCGGTTTCTTATTTTTTTTATTATTATTATTATTATTATTTTTTGCAATATAAGAGTTTACACGATACAGGTTGTCTATCTCCATTTCACATAAACTGTGTTCTTTACCCAAGTACAAACTTAGCAAGTTAACTACCTTGCTCCATAAATCTTCATTTTCCTCTTCCTGCACGTCCCTTAACTTCAGAGTCCTCTCTCTATTTTTCACTTTATTCATAATATTATCGTCTGATAATTCTTTTTGTTTGGTTTTAATTCCCTTTAGGTCTCCCTCAAAGTTCTCTTGCTTTTTCTCTATTAAATCCATTTTGTTTTGGATTTTATTCATCTCTATTGACATCTTTTCTAATGATCCACTAATTCCTTGTATGTCCGCTCTGAGTTCATTTTTAATTTCCGATCTTAAATCAGAGACTTCACTTCTTAGTTCTTGTATCTCTCTACTCAAATCCAGCCTAATTTTCCTAAGCTCCTCTATAAGTGACATATTTCCGTCACCTGGTTTTATTTGGTCTATTTAGGCTCTACGATTTCCCTGATTTTGCTGGGCCTGAGCTTGGGCTCTTGTTTTAGTTGCCATTTAATTCTTATGCTACTGGTATCTAACAATCTGTCTTTCCTATAATTTTAGAAGATCTTCCAATGTTCTATGCAATGGGTAATATAACTCACAAAATCACACAACCCAGAGCATACCACCCACTCTGTAGATCTATAAATTCCTGGTAATATTTAAGCTTTCTCTATCAGTAATCTTGGGCAATATATTTCACTATCTTTACAATAATTTTCCTAAACAGTTGCCTCTAATCTATTCCAAATTGTATGACTCAGTATACTATATTAAAGGAATCCATAACATTATCTGCTTATTCTTGTCTGGCAACATTCCTTCAAAAAAAAAGAAAAAAAACATCTATACATAAACGAAGAGATAACTCAACATTAAAGGTATAATACAAATATTGTTGTTTTTTCTGTTTCCTTCCCAACATCAGTCAATTGATAAGATCGTTCCTCCCAAACTGTTGTCCAAGCTATACAGTTCCACACAGCAAGCCTTTATGCAGGTAGAGAGTAAGGTTACTCGGACCAAATAAATGTCTGTAATAATCCAAAGTCCTCTACCAAGTCCATATACGCCCACACTCTGTGTTCTTCGGTTCTATAATTCTCACCCACAAAAGGAATGTATCTGGCCCTCTTCTCCAAGTTGTTGCCGGGCTTTTCTTTTCTTTTCTTCCAAAACTAGGATCTCCTCGCTTCCATCTCCAGCGGACTCCGTTATATAGGCTCTTTTGTGAGCGCAGCATAGTATTTTTCTATTTCCGCCCTGTCAGA
>CM034701.1:46478944-46490224 GCA_020142125.1 Phrynosoma platyrhinos
TAGAGAGAGGAGGGTGTGGAAGAAAGTGGAAGTGATGGAAGGTAGTTGAATGGGGAAGGTGGGGAGTGAATGAGGTAGAAGGATAAAGGACACCTGAAGTGTCTTGGTTGTCTGGGCAAAGCTCATGTGGATGCCTTTTGTGCCCGCTGTACTCCCTTTACACCTCAAATAAGTGAAAACAGAGAGTTACATTTGAAGACTGTCCTGTACAAACAGGCCCTCGGGTGTTGGTATGGTACCTGAAGCAAGATCTTTGAAGGCTTCTTCAGTTCCAGCTGCCACCTCTTGCGCTCACTGTGGAACCAAATGTCCATTTGTGAAATCTATCTCAATCCTGTCAAAGGCTGCATAGGCTAATTCCAACAGTTGAGTAGTGTGTACATGTCCTCCTCTGCCAGGTAAATCCGTAGAGGTCAAAAAACAGTTGGTGACTTCATATTGAAAACATAAAAAGAAAAAGCACTCCAAGGAGAAGGATTGTAGCCAACCCTCTAGTCCAGGGGTAGGCAACCTTTCCCCTTTAAGGGCCAAAGGACTTCAGCTCCCAGAAGCCATAGCCATGTTGGCCAATAGTCCCATGTTGGCCAATAGCTGCTGGGATTCTGGGAGCTGAAGTCCCTCGGCCCTTAAAGGGGAAAGGTTGCCTACCCCTGCTCTAGTCTCAAAGGAATACTGATTGTTCCACCAATGATGGTGTTGAGCTGTTCCGCGAGAGCAGTCTTCTACCCCTGAAGCAGAGAATTCACAACATTCTCCTGCTGGAATAGAAGCGGATCAACCTCCTAAGGGAAATGTTTCTAAAGGTGAGATCCTAGAGCAGGGGTAGGCAACCTAAGGCCCGGGGGCCGGATGCGGCCCCCCGAGGCCTTTGGACCGGCCCCAGGCTGGTCCTGCCGCTGCCACCGCCGCCCGCCATGATGATATTGATTATTGTTGTTATTACTTGTTCTTGGAGTTTTCTTGGCAAAATCTCCACAGGGGTTTTGCCATGGCTTTTCTGGGGCTGAGAGAGTGTGCATGCATAATTTTAATTTTTTTTTATTTTTAAAATGTTTTTATTTTAATTTTTATTTTAATTTAATTTTTTTTATTTTTGGTGCTTCGGCCCCCCAATTGTCTAAGGGACAGCAACCCGGCCCCTGGCTCAAAAAGGTTGCCTACCCCTGTCCTAGAGTCTTCCACAGTCCTGAGGGTCACAGTTTTGCCCTCTCCAGTCCAGTCATTGCCTTCAGGTGTAACTGCTTCAAGGCCATTGCCTGCCATACCTTTGTGTCAACATTCATGGTCAACTTCTACTGAATCTTCTTACTCCAGATACAATAACTATCTGAAGTCTACGAAAGCTCATGCTGACAATTTCTTTCTGTTAGTCTCAGAGGTGATACAAGATCTCTCTACACACAGATTCTACAGACTAACACAGCTATATATTTGAATTCTTGCAATAGTTGTTACTAAATGCTCACCACTGCAAGAACAAGGCTCACTTGCAATACCATCTGGCTCATGAACACTCCTTGATGTCAAGAATACTCTTCTGCACTTGCCTCTACCCAGCAGTCTGTTCAGCACACAGGACATGCCTTACAGGAGATATTCTAATTGCTTCTGTACCATTATTGCCTTGTATGGGTAGGGGGTATTATGTTCATGTTCCGTATTTTGATGTTTTGCATTTTACTTAATATTCAGTAAACTTCGACTTGTCTGCAGTGATGCTCTCACTCCCTACGTGTGTAGCTTGCTAGTCTCCCATTTGTGTGAGTCACAAAGACCAGAAAGAAGTAGTATAGGTTGCATACCTGTAGCTCTAGTTCTTTAAGTGATTATCTGTGAACTCACACAACCTGCTTCCCCTCTGTGTCCTGCCTGTCCTGTGGATTGCTGCATCAGCCTCCTTGGAACTGGCAGCATTAAAATAACAGTAAAACACTTTTAAACACCACATTAATTTAAGAAATAACTATATGTCCAGAACCTTCATTTAGACTCAGTTAGTTGCTGAAAGCCTGCTTAAATAAAAAGGTCTTTCCTGGTGGAAGGATTTTAAATCTTTAAAGTCTTCATAAAAACAAAACATTCAGCAATATTTTTGTAAAAAATACTTTGGAATAGGGAGAATTCCTATAGGGATAGGAATAGGGAGAAGTCCAAGAGAATAAATTCTAAGTATGTTGAATGGCATTCCTCCCCCCTTTTCTTTTTAAGAGTAGAATCCCATTTTATACTAAAAGGTATTTTGGAAATCATCCTCAGTTTCAAAAGTAATTTGCTATGAAGCATGGGCAGTTGTTTAAACAACACAAGCATGCGTGATTTGTCTTTTGGTCCTTTGGGTCTCTGCCATGTATATTGTCTTTTCTTATTTTATTTTATTTTTAATCTTCCCCTTTCCTGAAGATTTCTCTATGGCATGGTTCCTTTGCTCAGCAGGGTGCACTATTTGAACCAGCTTTGTTTTTCTGGTACCCATTTCAGCAATCAGATTCCTTTTCCTCCTTGTTACCAAATCACTATACTTTTAAAGCCATTTCCTCTCAATTTTAAAGTAGTTTGGCCATTTTGTAGGGGATAGTATTGCTATAGTGGGAAGTGGTTGACAAAAGAAAAGCATGCTGCTAGATCATGGCCTTCAGAAAGTTTTAATGTCTTTTCTCATTGTTTCTTCAGATCAGTAGGTTCTACTCATCACTGATAATTCTGGCAAGAGTTCAAGGGTTAATGCAATAGATGAATAAAGAGAACTTTCTGTAAATTGAGTCCTGCATTATTTCAGTTGTCTTTTCTTTCCAAAACTAACTTATTTAATTTTTTAAAGTAAATACTTGAATTCTTCCTGCCAGTGTGCTTTGCTTTTACTATTGTTTATTACTTCAATTATACTTGGTATCACTTAGAACAATCTGCCATTTGGAAATCTCAGTGTAGCCTGCAGCTTAGTATTAACTCTGGCTGGTATTGTAACATGTACAGCATATGACATTAATGTATCAAAATTAGATTTGATCGTCCCTTCTGGTTATATTTATTTCACATTTCTTTTGTATTCAGTCAACATAAACTTATTAGGAAAGCTGACACATGGTGATGGCTATAAAGTAAGAATGTTTTGAAATATTTTGATGTTTAAAAAATGAAATTTTAGTTATCTCTGCTTTTCCAGTTTGTTGTGTTTTGTAGTGATGGGGTGGAAGTTGTAATCCTGTACTAAAAAAAATTAATCTTTATGCTGGTTTGCAATGGTTCCACCTACCCATATTCATGAAGAATAAACTTTTATAACATCAGCAATTTTTTGGGAACTATGGTGAAAAAAGGAAATATAAAGGAAATGCAGTAATAGTCACATTCTGAATAGTTTTGTCACCAATGTCTGCACTTGGAGTTCCTGGCTAGTTTCAGTTGAAGTCAGGTAGTGTCTAGATCCAAACCAGTAGCTTAATAGGTGATCATACACAAAGTATTCTCACAATATTGAATATCTTGTAAAAGGAATATATGTCCTCTATGCTTTGTTGTCTAGCTCATGTTATTGTACCAATGCATCACCACTGTTACAGAGGTAGTAACTTCATATATAATACCTTTTATCTTCTACTTACCAATTGCTTTCTTCCCCTCCCTCACTATGGCTAGGAGTCCAGGACTCAAGATAGCTTACAACAGTTAAACATAGCTAAAGATACACCAGAGACAAAAGTTTAAAATATCATTAAGTTATCCATAAAATTAAAATCAGTTTTTAAAAATATAGCTATTTTAAAACAGGACAAAAGCAAAACACAGGTACAGCATCATTCTGCAAGACTGCTGAAACATTTTTTAAAGTCTTAACCTACCTATGGAAAGATAGCAAAAAGGGGGTCAGTCTGATCTCTCTCAGAAGGCTTTCCAGATCCTGGGAGCAACCACCAAGAAGGACCTCTCCTGGGTTCCCACTGTATGTATTGCGAGGGTGGTGGGACAGAGAGAAGGCCTTTTACAGAGAATCTCAAAACACTGATAGGATCATATGAGATTATTGCATTAGTGGTTGCATCTTTTCAAGGCTTCTGCAAAGAGGCATCCAGAATCTTATTGATCAAGTAGATCCAGCTGGCACCATAGACTGGCTGATATGCCAGTTGAGTACACACACTCCCATGTGCTGAGATGAGGCAGAACAACAGAGAGACGGGGTTAGAGAGAAACAAGTTGAGTTGCTAGAAAGAAAGGTTCAGTAAGTTGGAACTTGCTTGTAGTGTGACTGCCTTTCAACATAGTGGTTCTCAGACTTTGGTATTCCAGAGATTTTAGACTTTGACTTCCAGAAGCCCCAGCCAGCTGAGCAAATGGCCAGGGATTCTGCTGTTTCAACAGACGCCTCCTTTTTCTTCCCTGACCAGAGATTCCTTGTTAGTTCAGTGGAGCTTTTTGTTCCACCAGGATTACAATGGATCTCTTCCTATTACAGGTCAGATGAATTTTAGTTGGCAGCTCCTGAACCTATGCATATACCATTAAAATATGTATGTATCAGTAAATAAGGATATATAACCTGGTAAAACCTGTAGATGGTGGAATATATAAAGTCTAAGATTCTAGGATTCATGACAGTGTTTGCCCATTTTCTGTCTTGAATGAAGTAAAAGAAAAGAAAGAGCTTGTTTAGGCTTCAAGTCTGGGAAGACTGCCAGCTATCCCCTTAGTTTATGTAAACAAAAACCACAAAGGATGACCTCAGGTCACCCTGTGAGGTAGTACATTAGAAGATACCTGACAACAGATAATAGCATATATTCTACAAATGGAGTGTTCACTAGACTTGAGTGTACAACTCAAAAAGATAAGATGTAAACCTTTGGTTGGATAACCAAGACACTGAGTGGGTTCAGACGAGAATAAAAGAGCTAAGTTAGAAATATGTAGTAATTAGACTGCTTATGCACACCTCCAACACAGGAAGAGAAGACACCAATGTTATCTTCTAGATACGAAGTTCCTGATAACCCTAACATGCTGCCCCAAATGCTGATACTGATATGGTATGGCTAGGATAGATATACCCTACCTACTATTAATATAGTAAGAGTGGTTCAAGAATTGCTTAAGGAGATTAACCCTTTCTGTAACAGATGAGATTATGTTCTGTTATGGATAATTGTTTGAATGTTAAGAAGAAAGTCCAGATGAACATATGGTTATATTACCTAATACAAGATACCTTAACTTATAATAGCATGCAATATAAAGAAGTTGTTTTTGTATTCTAGTTTAGATATTTTACAGGTATCACCTTAGCTGCTATCCTAAAGCCAGTCAAAATCAGATGAGGGGGCATTGGGCAGTGTATGGGCCTGATCAGACTGCCAGAAATAATCTAGTTTGAGACCAGTTTAACTGTCCTGGCTCAGTGCTAGGGAATTATGGAATTGTGGTTTATTGTTGCCCTAGAGCTCTCTGACAGAGAAGGCTCAATGTCTCAGAAAAAAAAACTACACTTCCCATGATTTCCTAGCATTGAGCCAGGATAGTTAAAGTGGTCTCAAACTGGATTATTTCTGGCAGTCTGTTCAGGCCCTAATGTGTTTCTGTCAGTGGAGGGTGAGGCCTGCTGGACACATAGACTACTGGAATCCTCCAAAGTACAAATGGAAAAATCCTCATATATAAGTGGGAAAATCCGTATATATAGATGTCCCAGCTGTGATATTCTGCTAGTGGTAGAGAAGGCATCTCTCCACCACCATTACAGTTGATTTCTCTATTATTATATATTTATATTTACAAATAAATTACTTCTCTTGTTTTAGCTAAGACATTTGGGAAATGATGAAGTTCACATTGTCTGGTCAGAGCATACTCGAGACTACAGAAGAGGAATAATTCCTACAGAATTTGGAGATGTACTCATTGTTATATATCCAATGAAGAATTTCATGTTCAGTATTCAGATAATGAAAAAACCTGAGGTATGTTTTTAGAATTTTCTTTTCATAGCCCAGTTCCAGGTTATCCAAGCTGTTTTGTTTTGTTCTTTTGTTTGGCTTGGTTTGTAGTTGAGTATAGATGCCAACTTAGAGAGGAACAAAATGTTAGTTGCTTCATTTTTTTAAACCAATCCCTGTCTTGCCCATAGAATTATTTCACCTCTGAATGTGCTATTATGCCAAGTAGCTAAAAAGTGTATATGCTGGAAAACATGAAAAACGAAGAAGAAACAGAGAAATTCTAGAGGAATGGGACATTGCAGACCAGCCTAAAGGGCCGGCCTGGGGGTGGAGTTGAGGTGGGGCAGCCACACGCTGGCTGCCCCAACCCCACCCTGACGCTGTCCTGACACCACACACTCGTTTGCACGGTGTACGGTGTCAGAACATCCTCCCCGCGCAACGTGCAGACACGCTGCGCTGAAAGGGTGCAGAAGAGCCACAGTGGTATTTTCCCGCTCTTTTAGGGGCGGCAAAAGGCAGGATCACACGGTGTGGGGTTGCCATGGCCCTGATCCCCCGCTAGCAGTGGCAGCCCAGAGCCACCCGTCTGCATAGTCCCGAATATCTCACTGTATTTGCACCAAAATTCCTTTGAAGCATACTGCTACAAATAGTAATAGTCAAAATTTAAAAAAAAATTACTTCTTCATTCTGTTTATGTGTCCTGTTCATATATGATGAGATCACAACTTTGCTAAAGCAAAATAAAGAAATGAGAGAGGATTTTCATATAGTGAAATTCAACACACATTGAAAACAAGGATCCTAAATTAATTTTGTCACCATGTGGCCCTGTTCAGGCACATATATTTTGGCTTCCAAAACATAATTTAGAATGCTAGTTCTATCCTAGACTGCATCAATAGAAGTATAATGTTTAGGTCAGACCTCACCTGGAATACTGTGTATAGACAATTACATCACAATTCATGGCAAGGGGTTGGACTGGGTGGCCCTTGTGGTCTCTTACAATTCTATGATTCTACCCTCCTGACAGTAAGAGCTACTTGACAGTGGAATACGCTGCCTGGGAATGTGATGGAGATTCCTTCTTTGGAGGTTTTCAAAAGAGGTCCAAAACTCACTGCAGAAATAATCCAGTTTGAGATGGCTTTTAACTGCTTTGGCTCAGTGCTAGGGAATCCTGGGAATCGTAGTTTATTGTGGCACGAGAGCTCTCTGACAGAAAAGGCTAAATGTCTCACAAAACTACAATTCCCAAAATTCCCTAGCACTGAGCCAGGACAGTTAAAGCAGTCTCAAATTGGAATATTGCTGTAGTGTGTTTTGGACCAGAGTCTGGATGGCCATTGGTCACGGGAGCTTTGATTGTGTGTTCCTGCATAGGACTTAGGTTGGGTTGTAGGACCCATTATTGGACTGAGATTTCTGAGAACAGTACCTAAAAAACCTTTGTTGAATAGAATGGTAAAATCAGCCACCTTTTAAATTATGAGGTAGATATAGTCTAAAACTGTGCCTATCCTTGGATCTGATATGTAATTAACAAATACATAAAGCTCACATTTGTGCAGTATTATACTAAAATTACAGTATTTAATCACGTACTTGCTTTTAATCATATATCTGTAGCCTAACAGTGATTCTGATTACTTTTTCATTAGCTGCATGTTAAGAGTACTCTAATGAATGTGTGAACATAAACTGTTAACAGTTTTATTTGTCAAACTAATCATATCCATTCATCAAATTTGCCCCTAAGCTAATCTCATTGGGACTTTGACCTTCAGGAATTTGACATTCATGACCATTATTAGGTATTAACCTTAAACTCTGCCTGAATATGAGACATTATTCAAATCATTCTTAAAGTAATGTTAGGAGAAGAATTATCTGGCTGAAAATATCAAGTAATCATATGATACCTTCATAAGGTACACCATATCTCAGAGCATTTTGAATAGCTTTTATGATTGATTAACTGGAGGTAAGAAGAATTATCTAGTTGAGCAATCCTTTGTTAATGTTGATTACTAATTGTTGTATAAGAGACTAATTTAGAAACTGAATTTCTCAATTTTCTGAATTCAGGTTCCATTCTTTGGTCCATTGTTTGATGGTGCTATTGTGAATGGAAAAATTCTTCCTATTATGGTTCGTGCAACAGCTATAAATGCAAGCAGAGCATTGAAATCTCTCATTCCATTATACCAAAACTTGTATCCTTTTCCTTAAAAAAACCTCAGCTACTTAGAAGTAAATCCAACTAAATGCAGTAGAACTTCTAAATGAATATGATGATAGAATCAAACTGCATTGTATTACTGACATTGAAGGTTTCAATGAAAACTGTAAAATACAGTAAAAGATCTGGCCCAGGAAGTAGAAATATTCAATAGAAACAAAGTACAAAACCCCAAAGTGTGTCTAGTTCCATCTTTATGGATTCTCAAAAACTCCAAAAGATAGCATCAATGAGCTGTCCTTTAACATGGGTGTAAACTTCAGTTTTTGGATATGTATAAGTAGAGCCAGTGCACTTTTGAGAGTAGAGAAGATTAAGACCTTAAGTCACTAGAGCATGAGACTTCAGATTCATCTCAAGAGCTTGATTTGGGCAGGAAGGAGTTCTGAGGGGACAATTTAAGTAGATTGACCTTTGCAGCAATAGCAAAGGTATGGGGGATTTTTAACAGGAAAATCTAAATAAGCCTCAACCCTGTTTCTTTCCTGCAGTAATAACAATGGACCTATGGGGCTGCCATAAGCATCACTTCGTTGGCATGCTTTCATACTTTCATTAGAATGTAACAGTGAACTCCACTTTAGGGTTGTTATTTACAAGTCACTCATCTCCACCTGTAACCTTGGGATAAAAACAATCTATAACATTACAGAGTGTTGTGCAGTCGCCCTCCATATCTATGAATTCTGCATTCATGGATTCAACCATACACAGCTTGAAAATTTATAAATTCCAAAAAGCAAACCTTGATTTGTCATTTTATATAAGGAATACCATTATACTACACTATTTAATATAAATGGGACTTGAGCATCCACAGATTTTGGTATTCACAGGGGCGGTCCTGGAATCAAACCCTAAGAAATACCAATGACCCATTTTATTCTTGTTAATATGCAATAAGATTCTAATAATAATAAATAAATAAAATTTATTATTATTATTATTATTATTATTATTATTATTATTATTATTATTAATAGTGCCAGTTAACAGTGCAAGGGTATTGCAAACCACCCAAGGCCTAACCAACAGTATTGAGCTTGGAAGATTACTAAAAAAAGAAAAGAAAGAAAGCTAGTCATTGGGAGAAGGATGTCATTCCTGTTGCTCCATGTTTAAAAATAACATGTTGTACAGTTCATTATTTACATGTCAACATTACTCTTGTAGAAGGAAAGTACTGTATAGGAAAATTCAGCAGTGTGCAGTTGAGCATTGCATATTTTTTGCTTGTGTGTTGTGCTGTCTACAGTCTAGGGAAGAAGTTTCTCCATGATAGAGGCCATGTCCACTATGTACACTGTCTGTTCCAGGCACTTCACAGCTACTTCAGCTGAGCTGGGGTGGGAGTCTTCCCTTTGATAAGGGAAGTCATGCACACTTCCTGGGCCTTACCAAATACTACTATTTGGTAAATTTGAGGGAGTTGTTGCAGCTGTTCACCCCAACATCAGTGAGGGTGCAGTTTTCTTTTCTTACCAGCAGTTCTTGCTTTCCTAATCTTCCTTTCTGTGATCACAAGCTAGGTAAGTGATTTCTTTCTTCCTTTCACCGCCAGACCACACCACCATCCGAAATGATAGGGAGGAAAACCTCAGTGCTATTCTTTCAAAATGGAACAAATTACAGATCTTGCTGCCGCCACTTAAAAATGACATCATTTACTCCTTGCTGCAGAATTTGCCAAATTCCAATTACCTTGTTACTTCCAGGCTCTGATGTGAACTACACAAGAACCACCCACCAGAGCCAAATGCAAAATAGTGACTTACAAAGAAGGGAAAACATACATTTAGAACTAATGTCTTAGGTCCAAAACATACTGCAGAAATAATCCAGTTTTAGACTACTTTAACTGCCCTGGCTCAGTGCTAGGGAATCCTGGGAATTGTAGTTTATGGTGGCACCAGAGCTCTCTGACAGAGAAGACTAAATGTCTCACAAAACTACAATTCCCAGGATTCCCTAGCATTGAGCCAGGGCAGTTAAAGTCAGTCGAACTGGCTTATTTCTGCAGTGTGTTTTGGACCTTAGACATACATTTAGAATTAAGCACCTCTTACTGCATCTGAGCCCAGGAATTTGTTTTTAGTGGCAGAACTTAACTCAGAGTTCAGATATATATGGATTTAGTTAGGAACAGCAGGAATTCTTCTTTTAACTGCTTCCTCTTGTAAGGAGGACTACAGAAATGTCAGTGGCCAGTTCAGTTAGAAACTTTTATTTCTCCCCCGAATTTCTGTAGGTGGTCCTCACTTCTATCTAAATATGAACTGGAAATTACCTATCCAGACATATCGCTGATTCTCTATTTGTACCCTTTTTATGTCTATTTGGCTCTTCTCCCTCTCCTCCCCACACCTACCGCATGGGTGTATCTCATATGCCCTCCCAAGTTATTTTTGCAGCTCCAATGTTTTGGCTACCTGTTTTTTTTTGGGGGGGGGAGGGTTGGCAGAAAAAAAATGTATTCCCTCTTCTGGAAGCTACTCGGAACAGAGATTCATCTTTAAAATAGGTCACAGAGGTCCCTTGCATGATTTAACATTAAAAATACCAATTTTTCAAAACAAGCACCAAATATCTGTCCATTTCCAGTTTTGTTCCTTCATATATTTGTTGTTGTTGTTGCTTTTGCATTCTGGGCGGTCTGCATGGCCCCAGAGTGACTCAGGGATAGAAAATTGGGGAGGTGTCAAGTTTTTTCTGCTCAGTCTCTCAACATTCCATGCCTTTGAATTCTTCTGGGGCTGGTTTGTATGTCCCCTCTTAAGGTTTTCCTTTTTAAAGATTGGGAGTGGGGAATACTGTCGTTTTCATAGGTTTCCTAGCACTTCCCACCTGTGTGTAGATGCTCCTCTTCTAAATACATAATAGTAAGTGCTGTCCTCTGAAGTATGGATATAAGATAACAATTTTAGTTCAGTTTAAAAGACCTACCAATCTTGACCATATACCAAAATGCATGGCTGGACACAGTGCAGTCTCCATGCCACATGTGGACCCTGGACCCCATTTTATGGTTGCTAAAGCCCTCCCCAGTCCCCCAGTGGTTGGTCTTCAGCTCCAAGCTGTCTTGGATGAAACCGATTATCTAGA
>CM034701.1:46498707-46526914 GCA_020142125.1 Phrynosoma platyrhinos
GTGTCACATTGAGGATGGAGCAAGCTTGTTTTCTGTTGCTCCAGAGACCAGAACACAGAATAATGGATGCAAGCTACAGGAAAAGAGATTCCATCTCAACATTAGGAAGAACTTCTTGACAGTAAGGGCTGTTCGACAGTGGAACACACTCCCTTAGCATATGGTGGAGTCTCTTTCCTTGAAGGTCTTTAAACAGAGGCTGGATGCCCATCTGTCAGGGATGCTTTGATTGTGATTTCCTGTATGGCAAGGGGTTGGACTGGATGGCTCTTGTGGTCTCTTCCAATTCTATGATTCTGTGATTAACAAAGTCGGGTCTTATTTCACACACACCCCAACTCACCCTTTAATTTAATATGAATAGAGCCATGGAAACCCACTGTCTCTCAGTCTCTCAGCCTCAGAGGATGGCAATGGCAAACCCCTCTGAAGAAATTTGCCAAGAAAACCCAGTAAAAGGGTCACCATAAGTCAGAAATGACTTGAAGACACACAACAACAACAAATGGTCCACTAAGATTGGATAACACAAGAAGCTGTACACAACTTGGGAGAAATAAGGTGTATGAAATTACCATCTGATTAAATCTATATATTGATTTTAAATTGTAATTCACATGAGCTCATGTGCAAATTGTTTTGAAATACAAGTATTCTTTCTTTCTTTCTTTCTTTTTTAACCTTCCTTTCCTTTTGTACTGGAAGATAGGGTTTGAGAACTTGTCACCCACAAATGGGTAGAACTGATAGGTTAGCCTTTTTTTCTCCATTGAGAAAATAATTACCTGTCCACAATGCCATGATCTTGCTCAAGTGTACAGGATTCCCTCATTTAGAGTGGACAATCTGCTCAGATGTTTTGTTTTAGAGAATTAGAAATAATAAGCAGTGGTCAAAGTAGAGTCTGCTTAAATTATTGAGAAAATACATTAATGTTCTATTTCATAATGGTAATTCATTGAATGCCCATTCTTCCTCTTACATCAGGGCAGATTATATTTAAGTCAATATTAATGGATAGATTTTGATGTTAAAATCCAGTCTCTGAATCTGCCATTCCCTAGAGGCATATAGTGCATTAGTTTAAACCAATATGCAGCTTATCATGGATACTATGACACAGTCTTAAATGACGATTTGCTGTGTGTTGTTGCTGCTTTCTCGGGTAATAAAATCACTATTATGTATTCTTGATCATTACAATATTAAATAGAAATGTAATCAAATTATTGCACATTTAGATACAGATAGCTCTTAAGTAATTGTCCACTGTAAAATTTCTGATTTTCCCCCTCCTCTTGCAAGGACTGTCAGTGTGTATGTTCAGTAAAACTGGATACATAACTTGACTCTACTTAGATGAAGTAAAATATCTGTTTCTTCTTTTTTAAGCTTTAGTTTTTAATCCAAAAAGTCAGATTTCAAACGCCTCAAATCATACTTACTTTGTCTCAACATCATCCTTTATTCCACTTAGTTAAAGACTAGTGGGAACAATAGCAGCCTGTTCCATCTTTGTCCCTAACATGAGAAAACAGAGAAATTCTACCCAGACTTCCTCTCCATAGAACTTATTGGCTTAACGAAGCTGTAGTATGAGGATACTGCACTGCACTATTATAGCATTATTATTCCAATTTTACTGATATGGTTGCCTCCTGTGGCATTCTGGGGTTTGTAGTTCACTGAGGTCTAAGAGCCCTCTGGTCAAGAATTCTAAATGCCCTTCCCTAAATTGCAAATCCCAGAATTCCACAAGAGGCAGCTATAGCAGTAAAAGTGGAATAATAGTGCTATAACAGTGTAGTGCAGTATTATATGTCGACTCTGTTGGGTGGGGAAAGGAAATAAAGGGATATGTTCCCTGCCTGTAGGAAAAGCAAAAGCAATTGAGGCATCTGTCCTTTCTGCCAGGATTTCAAGCATGTTTGGGCTTTAAGCAGGCAGAATTATTATTATTTATTTATTAAAATATTTTTATCCTGCACTTCATCTAAAGATCTTATGGCAGCTTACAGTAAGATCAATATTTAAATATAATTGCAAAAGTTTTAAAAGATTAAAAATATATTAAATAGTTTCTCAATTAAAACACAATTTAAAATCAGTTAAAACAAACTTGAATAATATAACATAAAGTATGTGCAGCCTGGACAGGTATTTTATCTGGCTTCTCCACAAGAGCTGAGCTTATCCCTAGGAACTAGCCAGACACGTGGTATAAGCATGTGGTGGCTGTTAATATATCAAGAGACTAATCCAACCATTCCATCCTATGGTCACATTATACCTGTCAGCTTGCATGTCCCTAAAGGGCACATGCATGCTATACTTTAGTATGCTTGAACAGCCAGTACCAAACTGCCATATGTGTGTGTGATAGTTTTACATCAGCAAGAGAAAGTCATTTTTGCCACTTGAAAGCCAATGCCAAACTTGAAAATCATTACTAAGATCCTAAAACAATCTCCTCTGAATTGATCTTAATAAAATCATGGGGGATACTTTAAATAAATGTGGCAAATCAGCCCTTTGCAACATGTTCTGAAAGGTGTCATTTAAACTGCTAGACTTAAAATCATCCATCCCGGATGATTTATGCAACTAGGTCTAGCAGTTTAAATAACACCTTTCAGAACATGTTGCATAGGGCTGATTTGCCACATTTACTTCAAGGTATCCCACATGATTTTGTTAAGATCAGTTCATGCAACAGGTGGTACTGGAAGACTTTTGCTTACAAATGCTGTCAGCACAATAATTCAGCTATTCTTTCAAAATATAAAGTCATTTTCATTCTGTTTGTCAGTACATTATGTAAATTTTGAAAAGTGCTATCCAGGGTTTTGTCTTCAGTAGCAATGGAATGGAATGGAATGAAAATTCATCAATTTCCTTACTGAGGTTGAATTTGAAGCTCCTGACCTCTCAAAACAAGTGGGAAGAAAAACAGCACTTTCAATGTTCCTGCAAATTGTTCGCTTTTTGAGAACAGCACAAGAGTTTGAGAAACTGCTGCTTCACAATAACAACTTACCTTAGCAGACTTTACTATGCACAGAAAACTGCAACATTCTGAGGAAAAAACTCACCTGCTTAAATTGTTTTTGCTGGGTTCTTGGTGAATGTGAAAAATATGCAAAAACTAAATTGCATACTATAGCCCAGTGCAAACAACATAGTGAAAGGTTCAACATCATGGCTACAACAGGGAAGGAAAATCAAGCCATCTGAAGCTGCAGAGACGTAGTGTTGTTGTGCAGGGTTCCTGTTTGCTGCTCAGATTTGTTTTCTTACATAGAAAACAACAATGTTGCACAACAAAAATCTTGCACAAAATCCAACGGTTTTACACACAAAAAAATTAGCACATGGTTTGTTGTTTGACATTGCACAACATTTTTATTGTGTCATATTTTTGTGCAAGGTTGCTATTTTTATATAGAAAACAGGAACCTTGCACAACAAAAATTTTGTGCAAAATTCAGCAATCTTGCACAAAAGGGACATGGTTTTTTAGGCCTTTGCAGACTGCCAGAAATAGTGCAAATTGAGGCCACTTTAACTGCCCTGACTCAGTGCTAGGGAATCATGGGAACTGTAGTTTATTGTGGCACCAGAGCTCTCTGACAGAGAAGGCTCAATGTCTTAGAAAAAAAATACAATTCCCATGATTCCCTAGCACTGAGTCAGGGCAGTTAAAGTGGACTGAATTTGCACTATTTCTGGCAGTCTGCAAAGGCCCTTTGTTGTGCAACATTTCTGTTTTCTGCACAACAGTTTTGTCATGTAAGACTTTTATTGTGCAACATTGCTATATTTTTGTGTAAAATGTAGTATTGCACAAAACATACTTGTGGCTACCAGGAAACAGTCTTTTTCTTCAAACACCACTATTTGAAAATTGCACAATTTCTTTTCCATACCAAAAGCTGCATAGTTCTCAGGAGATGTTGTGTGGTTTCTGGAAAACTCCAATTTTCTGAGCAAGCTCCACATCTACCATGAAAAAGTTATGTTGTTTCCCATCAATTGGGCAAAAAACCCTGAAGTATCTTGAACTTACAGGACAAAAAAATTGTTTCATTGATTTCAATAACTGTTGGGACTAGGGGAGATCAATAGAATGAGATTTACCATCCCTAATCCTTAGGATGCAGTCCCAAAATTGCTTATTCAAGTGGTTCTAATTTATTAAATAGAAATAATTTATCTCCTAGTTTATCACTTGTGATTGCCACTCAAGTCAATAATCTTAAGTGTCAGTGGAGTCAAGTTTTGTGGGTTTTATGGCAGTGTTTTATTTTAAAAAACAAGCTGTGGCAGAGAAATTGAAATATTTCACTTCCACTTTCTTCATGCAGCACTTGTATATTACATGGCTAAGTCTGTAGTGTGGTCTGCATTTTATCTCACTCCAGCTTCCATTAATGGGGTTCTATTTGTACTGATTCACCACCTGTTATGGATTTTGAATCATCTGGCAGCCCATGGGAGTAAGATAAAGAAGTACCAGGTGTCAGTCCTATTTCTTAATTGATACTCAATGTAAACTGCATAGCCTTGGCAATATGGTTGTAGAAATGGATTAAAGTCCAGTATTGTTTAATCTTATCAATCATAGGCTTTATTGAACCAACAATAACTGACTGTGTGGAAGAATTTAGCCCAAGAAAAAACAAAAACCTTTTGTATTGGTTGTGGGATGAATAATCCTTAGAATTCACCCTGAAATTTTGGAGTTAGCATGGTGTACTGGTTGAAACATTGGGATGCTGGAAAGCAGGATTTGAATCCCTGCTTGGCCATGGAAACCCACTGGGTGACATAGGGGGGTTGCAGACTGCTAGAAATAGTGCAAATTAAGTCCACTTTAAGGGTTAGGGTTAGGGAATCATGGGAACTTTATTTTATTGTGGCACCAGAGCTCTCTGACAGAGAAGGCTCAATGTCTCATAAAAAAAACAATTCCCATGATTCCCTAGCCCTAACCCTAACCCTAAAAGTGGACTCAATTTGCACTATTTCTGGCAGTCTGCAAACCACAGAAGAAGGCCTTTGCCTTCTCTTAGCCACAGAAGAAGGCTAAGGCCTTCTTCTGTGGTTTGCAGACTGCCAGAAATAGTGCAAAGGCCTTCTTCTGTGGTTTGCCTTCTCTTAGCCACAGAAGAAGCCACAGAAGAAGGCAAAGGCAAAAATCCTCTGAACAAATCTTGCCAAGAAAATTCCATGATGGATTCACCTTAGGCTTGAGCATTGCCAGTTTATTCAAAAGTAAACCATAATGAGTTAAATGGAGCATATTTCCAAATAAGTATTCCCAATATTATCTTATTAAATCAACAGTAATATGTATGTATTCTCCTATTTTTAAAAAATAATCTGGAGGCTGTAGAAAGAATAACTAAACCTTTATTATAAAATGAAAGTAACCACCATACAAACCTATTGTCCTGTCACATATGTTGTTTAAATATGTGTGATGTGTTCTATTTTTAAAAAACAATAAAAATGGCATCTGTTAATTGGATACAAAAGTTTCTTCTTTTCAACCAGTAGTTTGGGCTCAAATTGGAAGTCATCAAATACTTAATTAAATATTGTCAAATTCTTTATAAGCACCACGTTAATTCTGCCGCCTTTAACTGGTTGAATGTTTGAATTGTGTTCAGGTATTAATGATTTAATTGTACATTTTCTAAATTTCTGTTGCTTTGGAGAGCACCTTGAGATAAACATGGTGAAGAGTGATACATACATCCCTTAAATAAATAGTTTTAGTGGTGGTTGCTGTATGAGAATGAAGTCACTTAGATGCAAGATATGCAGATCAGGGATGGGAATAAATCCAAAAGCCTTGGTCAGGCATTACCCACCATGAGTTCCTGGACACAGGAGCCAGGGAATGCATAGCCCCACCTCCTCCATTGTCGCTTTCCTCAAATGGAAAGCAACATGTTTGAAAAGGAGAAGTTTCCATTTGTGTATGTAGAAACATTTAACACAATCAAGATCCTTGGTGTTCCAGCATTCTCACTTACATGGAGATCCTCCTTGTGAACAGAACCTTATCTTCAAACATGTCACCATCCATTGGACAAAAATGTTGCTGGTTGGGATGGATTAGATGCTCCCTTGCTCCTATGTTCAGGAAAGTGTTGGGAGTAATGCCTGAACAGGCATTACTAAATGCCTCAACAGGCATACTTTGCTAAAATGTTTCAAAGAAAAATCCATAACAGGCTAATTTTCACTCATCACCATTTCATCTACAAGATGTAACGAAGCTTCTCAACATAGTGAGGAACTGGGAAATTAATGTAGAATAAAATTCCATTTAGGGGAAAAGACAGGATAAATTGGTTAGAAGCACATAATGTGAATTCCTCAGTGCCTTTCTCTTGGAAATCCTTATATGCCTGCCAGAGCTTTTGAATCTTAGAAGTACATGTTGTTGTAACTATTGTTAATCTACTGCAAGTCTTGTACTTGGAACAGATGTTTAAAAGACAGTCTCAGTGTAGTCAGGCCCACTTACATCACACTTTATAGCAAGAAGGTCAAGTAAGTCAGTGTAGGTACTGGTGTAGTGGTCTATGTTCTCACCTCATTAACAGACAAGCAGGCTCTATAGAAGGAGACCCACACAGCATGCAAGCCAGTAGTCAAGCACTAAACTTGAAGTCACCTAACAATTGATGATTTGCAGGCTCAATATTACTGTCAGTTTTGATGTTTCAGTTATAGTATGTGATGAGTGTGAGATACAGATTATACTGACTTCAGCTACTATGGTGTATATCAGTTGATACAGTTCTGTTGCTGAAGTGGAGCTTTTACAGAATGACTGACAAAAGCTTTGTTGGATAAAAATGCAATGGCTTTGCAGTTGTGTTCTGAACATAGAGTTCTCAGATTTCTTACCCATTTTATCTGGTTGTGTGAAAGGAAGATCTATATTTTGATTATGTTCTTTAGGTAACCTTCCCTATGCACTCCACTTTTGTAAGAAAAGATGGATCTGTCTTTCGAAGTTAACAGCACTTAAAACGTTGTATACTTCCTTTCTTTGGAACTTACTCATTTAAACTGCAAACATCAAAAGCATTAACTTTGCTTCATTTCTCTCCTATTTGTGTATATACAGTATATATAATAAAATAAACCTCAAAGGTTCCATTTAGAGACCTCTGAAACAGGAACATTTTTTAAAGCAGGTAGGTGTCTCCACCCTGCTTTTCATAAAGCATTTTACCCATTCAAACAGACTTTTAAAAACAGCTTGTTTTGATAGCAGGCTGTTCTCCTGTGGGCCTTCAGCCTTTGCTTCCTGGCAGCACCTTTGGTGCGAAAAGAGAGTGCTCAATTGGGAGACTATCAGTGCCAGCATGCATAGAGTGATAAGTTAACACACCACTGGGAATTTCTGGGGCCCACCAAGATACTTCACTTCTAATGTGCTAACAAGCTCATTTTTCTACCTCTTGCCTCTTCAGTTATTTTTTTTTTCTCAGAAGAGCTTAGAAGTTGAGTGCATCAGGCATAATGAAAAGCTCTGTAGGAGGGAGAAGCAATAACCCAATTTTTCCCTTTTCAGCCAAATAGAAAATTAGTTTCTGGTAATACACAAAGGCCAGTATTTTTTGTGCAAGGGGCACTGCTGTGAATCAAAGGACTCTATTAACTGCAGAAAATTCAGCAGCTGTGAATCTCCCCCAATGGAAAAAAGTGCTTTTCAACAAGTTGTGAGATATGTAGTATTATTTAGACTTCAACCATCAGTTTCATCCTCTACCACTTATATATAGCCTCTTAAAAACTGTGCTATATTACCTTCCTGCGTTAAGGCTCAATCTTGTGTATGTCCCACAACCTAAGAACCTTCACAACAAAGGGGTTTTCTATTTCTCCTTGTCCTAATGTTGCTATTTATGATATTTTCGGGAGCAATTTTTGGACAGCTACACTGTTTTAAGAGGACAAGCAAGCATAATCAATGAATATGATGATCTGTAATAAGAATGGCCTTGATTTGGCTACCTATTGTAGTTGAAAGCATTTGTATTCACACTTGTTTCTGTGTGGAAAATAAACATTGCTGTGTAGCCCACTTAATTATTGAAATAGAGTGGAAAAACTGAGGGTTTAATGTATGCTCTTCTACTTTTACCCCTACAGTCATACAGTCTTTATTAGTCCTAATACCGGTACTTTGCACTTCCCTAAGCATCCAAACTGTTTATACGATTCATTTAGCATGTTAGTGATGGATGTACCTATAACCAAAAAGAAATGCAGCAGTTATGTGCTGCATTTAAAATATGTCAGTTAAAGACAGTGGGTTTTTTATAACTGAAAAGTAAAGCTTAGAATAAGAAGCATCATATTTATCAAATAATTTATTTTATTTTATTTTATTTATTTGCATGGAAGGGAATTGGAAAATTATTCATTAAGAAGCAAGGGAAGGTAATGAGTCTAGAATTTGGGTAGAGAAAATGTATACTCTTCAGACAGATTAGTATAAGTATTTAAATTGTCTCTGGCTTATTATAAGATGGAAGGATAGTACATGTACAGAATCACATTCAACAGTCTAGTTGTGGATTCTTAAAGATAGAAAATAGTGGGGAGGCAAATTAAGAGTTTAAAAAAGTGATGGTCACAACAATTCCATGCTACTTCCCAAAACCAAGGTAGGTGGAGATTTCACATATGGAGAAAGAAGATGGAAGGGTGGAATGGGGATATTATCCCAATGGAGCATTTTGTCCCCAGGAGAGATACTAGGTTCTGAGAACAAAAGGTATGTATTCTTGCAGCTCAATTTCTACTTTTCCACCCTAATATCCTGTTGATGTTGAAAGGAGGCTGCCCAAGCATGTTGTCTATTCAGTAGATATACATTCAGAATGGCAGTGCTGTTTGTCTCAGGACTCAGTTACACACACACACACACACACACACACCACAGTAACTGCTGTCAAACATCTGGAGTGATGGGAAGCTAAAAGTCCTTAGGACAGCAGGAATGGTGTACCAAGATTCTTAGGGCCTTTGCAGACTGCCAAAAATAGTGCAAATTGAGTCCACTTTTAAGGGTTAGGGTTAGTGCTAGGGAATCATGGGAATTGTTGTTGTTTTTTCTGAGACATTGAGCCTTCTCTGTCAGAGAGCTCTGGTGCCACAATAAAATACAGTTCCCATGATACCCTAACCCTAACCCTTAAAGTGGACTCAATTTGCACTATTTCTAGCAGTCTGCAAAGGCCCTTAAGACACATACCTGCTATTAATTTTAGAGAAGGCATCATAGCCTCTCTTTATCCAAAGAAATTACCATGAGGCAAGTATTTCTTGTGATTTTCCACAGATTTCCACTTGTAATTTTTTGAAAAGCTTGCAGAGGGAGTCCTCTGAGAGATTCCCCTAAATTTCAATGATACTGGAAATCATTAGTTCATATATAAAATAAAAACATGTTAAAACTAGAAACATGTATATAAAATAAAAAACATGTTTGCAAAGATTTTCAAAGATTTCTGTTATTAGATTATTAATTAGATGAAGTTGATTAGATTAGATTCAGTGAGTACAGCAAGACAACTTTTACAAATTGTATGAGAAAGGTAGCTGATTTTTAAGCCAACTATATCAGCCTATGACACTAAGCCAGCATGATTTTTTTTCTTGATAATTGTATGTTGCTGCCTGCTGTTCTACATTTTGACAGCCATTTCCATAGTTGCTTTCATGAACAGCAGAAATATTCTCTCCCTTTCCTGCTCTCTCTGTGTTAACAGTAAAATCAGACCCTCTGGAACAAGAAGCCTGGAGAGGGTTCTTCAAAAGCAACAGCACTTCAAGATACCAGTCAGTTGTCAATAATATCAGCTGAAAAGGATATATAAGAGGAAGAAGTACAGTGCTTTGCTGTTGATGTCCTGTAGATACTTTCTTTGCTAATGCTCAGGGATGCTATGAATTTTCTGTAAATACGCCTACTATTTCCAGTGGTATAATTGACTGGCTATTTTTCCTTATATGGTGTTTAATTTGTTTCAGAATTATATAAAGAGCCATGTTGAAGTCAAAGTTGTTGTTTTTTTCATTCTGAATTACTGCCCTTTTTATACTTTAGGATTTAAACAGCAAGGATCCAATTTCATACTTACATGGGAGTTAAATCCCAACAAAGTAAGTGGTGTTTCATTTTGAGAGGACATACATAAGACCACACTCTTAAACCTAATGTTGAGGATGCATTGACTTTTAAAATAAATTTTTGTTTAGAAGATAGCATATAGTCATTTAAGATAGTATGAAACAATCAAGGTTAGCATGAACTGATATTTTTAAGTGCTTTACCTTACCAGAACTCTGATATATAATAGAAATACGCAATATAGAAAAGCTTGTCATTTTTCAGGTCAAAACTTGAACAGTTTTCTTTTTCCATAGGTTCAGTCAACATTTTTAGATTTAGTCCATCCCAAATCACTATGATGTTCATCAGTTTCACATTACAATTCTGTGAAATATTAAATATTGTCTAAAACTTACAAGATTATTTAAAACCAAATGTCACATTTACAAATTCAGTTGCTTCCAAAGAGAACCATGAACATTATTGGAAATAAAGCTCAGCCATCATAGATGAAGGAAAGTGGTGCTTTACTTGTTTAGACATAACTCACTTCTGTCAAAGCCTGAAGATACTCTTCTTGTTCCTGCTATGATCGGCATAATCACCATTAGTGTTGTAAAACCAATTTTTAAAATCTTTTTACTATTTAAAAAACAAGAACTTTTAACTAATATGCCTTAAATTCAAGAGATTGGGAGAGTCAATACTATTATTATTATTTTATTTATTACGGCCGTTCGGCCAGCACAGAGAGTCAATACAATATACTAGGATGTTCTGTGCATTTGGGTTGGGGAGATATAAAGCATGAATTGGAATATTGGCACAATGTATGAATCTGACTTTCTGAAAATACTCTTGCTTCTCTGTGTAATAAAGTTTATATTTTAGACTGTCTGGAGCAGAGAGAGGGCTAAACATCAACATTAAAAACATTTAAAATACTGTATGGATTTGCTAAAAGGAAAAAGAGCTTTTTCATTGATTAGGACTTTCGCTGTTTGCTTTATTCTAAACTTTATATTGATCCTTAACATTTACATAAAATTAGCTATGAGGAAAGAGCTCGGTATCTGCAAACAATTGTTCAGCACCATCTTGATCCATCAACTTTTGAAGATTATGCAGCTCAGGTTTTCTGTCCAGCACCATGCCCCCATTTATCCTCTGAAAATGGTAAGAAAACAATACTTACATTTCTGTTCAACAGTCCAAAAATGCAGTATTTTTAGGTGGCTAGAAATATTTTGACCATCTATCTTTTTAAAAATACATATTAGTTTTGTTTCCATATTTAGGAAGTTGCATTTCATGCTATATAATTTGATCCTTTATCTAATAAATCAAAGCCATCTTTGGTTGTTGATCTATGAAAAACCATCATCATATTTACATTACTTGTGTGTGTTCCTAAATATGTAAGATTCCTAAATCTGTAGATTGACCTTTGTAACTATTAGAGCTACCATATCTGCAAGAAAAATGTCTTTTTATCTGTGGTTTGGGAACTGTGAAAGCTTTGATGTTACAGTTACATTTATATAGTTAAGAATGAATGGTTATGTGGTCATTTCCCCCAGGAAATGATGCTTTGAAATCTTTTGTATAAGATACTGCATTTTCAGTTACTAATAAAACAATAATCACTGAGAATATGAGTAACTCTCAAGGCCTACCTGTACAAATGATTTCTTGAACTCCTGATGATTATTTCATTTATTTCCCCTCTTTAGATCATTAAATATCAGTTCTGTTTATCAGAAGGTAAGACAAAGTGTCCAAAAAAACCTCTGTTCTTATTAATCTATTACTAAAGCACTATGCTTGTAAACATGTTGTATGCACTCTCCTGATTGCCCTTATTTTTAATACTAAAGGGGAGAGAAATTCACACTGATTGAGAAATTACCACTACGTTCTCTTCAAGTTTAGTCTTTACTAACCCCAGGTCTGCATGAAACACTAACACTGTGGTTCTGGGATTAAAGTAACTAATGGGAGAGACATCTGTTGAGCTAGTAACACTTGATTGTATCTGACCTTTTGTTTCTCAGCATGAACAAATATTACTGGATGGCAGTGGTGTGCTTTGTGCCCTGTTCTGTCTGTCTTTGATGTTAGCAGATACTTTATAAATACAGTATTACAGAGAATAGGACAATAACTTGTTTATTGCTGGTTACTTTGCACTGTCAAAACATTTTGTATTAAATTAAAATATTCCCACTGATATTACTCACCTACTTGCAATAGAGAAAACTCTCAAAGATCTGTTTGGTTTTTCCTTGAAAGCAATAGATGGAAATTCAGTGACACTAAAAGGGGGTGGATGTATGTAACTTATTTCAATTTGTACCTATGAGTTAAAAAAAATTAATAATGGGTATGGTCCTAAGAGGAGAGACCCATTTACTTGCTTCCAGTGCTAATAGCTTTTACATGAAAAGTAAATAAAAATAAAATAATCACACACTATAAGGAATGTGAAAATGAAAGGCAATAAAAGCCTTTGAGAATGGCATATTTAAAAATAAGACAAAAAATTAAATACCTTAAAGATAAGTACTATTAAAATGTTAAAATTATTTTTGTAGGTTTTTTGGGCTGTGAGGCTGTGTTCTAGAAGAATATATTCTTGACGTTTCGCCTGCATCTGTGGCTGGCATAGTCAGAGAAAGTTAGTTTCACCACAGATACAGGCAAAATGTCAGGAATACATTCTTCTAGAACACAGCCTCACAGCCCAAAAAAACCCACAAAAACCTATGGATGCCAGCTGTGAAAGCCTTCAACTTCACATTAAAATTATTTGTTTAGAAAAACATGTTTGGTCTTGTTCAGTTAGCTCCACCAGCAACAGTCTGATTAGTAATCTTGAGACTTCTTTATATTTGGAAATGATTTTCTATATTAAAACATCCTCAAATAGAAAACTGATTTATTAAATCTAGAAACTTTTTTTGAAAAATCTAAGACATATGAACTCCATATAGGGTAGACATTGTTTATTTTCATGTGGAGGAATAACTGGAAGCCAAAACCAATCAGTCAATAGCTAAATATTTGCATTCATAAAATGTTGCCTTATATAGTGTGCCAGTCCAGTGGCTATTGTGCCAAGTATTAATTGGTAGCAACAGTTTGTGGCTCCAAATTGAGTCTTTCCATCCGTATTGCCCAATATCCATTAAACAAACAGAAATTGAATGTGACACCTTTCATATTGATATATATTGAGAGATATCATTTTTCCTAACAGACAATGCAGCTCTCTGAACAGAGCAATCTAAGAGAAGTGTCCATAATAAAGAGCATGATAATAATGAGCATTGGAGTATTTAACAATGAAGGACTCATTTGTTTGATTGGATCCAGATTTAGTCATATTCACAGCAGACCACTGAATTCAATGGGACATGTGTTAAGCATCACTAATGTAAGTCCTGTTGATTGCAGTGAGCTTATTCTAGAACCTAGATGGTAAGTATAACATGCTACATTACCGCACTACACTCTTATAGTGCTGCTATTCCACTTTTTACTGCTCTGGCTGCCTCCTGTTGCATTCTAAGGCTTGTAGTTCAGTGAGGCCGAAGAGCTTTTTGGCTAAGAATTCTAAAAGCTCCTCCTTAAACTGCAAATCCCAGAATGCAACAGGAGGCAGCCAAAGCATTAAAAGTGGAATAGCAGCACTATAAGAGTGTAGTGTGGTAATCTAGTAAATCTAGAACCACTGAATTAGATCAATGCCTTTCTAAACTTATAAATACTTTTTTTTTCATAATTGTTTATCATAATGGGCTGTTGGGAATTGCAATACATCATCTGGAGAGCCACATGATTCCCATCCCTACTTTAAATATGCTATATTCATGATTTTTTACTGTTCATTTAATACAGTGGCCCTTCCCCATCCATAGGGATTCAGTTCTGGTGCCTACCACAGATGGGAGAACCGTGAATGGTCATGCCCCATATCATGTAATGAGCAGCGACATGTGCATGTCTGCATCATCATGTCTGTGTCCACACTCTTCCATTGAATAACATATAGCATGATAGGCCATGAATTCTGCAGTCTGTGGATCATTTAGCCCATCAGTGAAGCTGCTCACTATAATTTCTAATAGTAGGAGTGCCAACATCCCATTCAGACTGCCCTCCTAAAAGACAGTCTGCTTAGTTTTTATTAATTGTCTTAGATATAATTAGAAGTACATATTCAGAATGGAGAGAGCTGCATAAAGTAGCCTAGTGCATTGCAGCCCAAGATGACAGTATAACTATTGATGATATATTGGGTAGCATTAAACGCTGTGTGAACAGAGGGTAGATGCATAAGACAGATTCTGCCCCAACACCCTCTTCCAAGGTTCAGGAGACCTATCACACGATGTGACTTGTCCCTTACTTTGCTGCTGTGGGAAGGAGAAAACACCAACATTGAAACGCTTAATGTGCCGTGCCAAATTTGTATGCTGAATATCAAGTAATTTCCCAATTTCCCATTTCAGCCTCATAAAACACAGACCACAGTGTTGTATAGTTTGTACCAACTTCCTAGAATTGTAGGGGTTGTATTCAATAAGGATGTAAGAGGGAAAGATCAGGTACATGAGCTGCCTTCCTCTTGTGCAATGTTGTATGTCACATAATAAATGAAAAACAATTTTGCAAGAAATCATTGTAACAAAACAAAAAGGAATATTCCAGAATTACACTGGTAGAACATTGACCAAGCAACTGTGGAACCACTGTTAAATTTTACATCTGGTCACTCAGAAATACAAAAGACTTAAAACTGGTGTCAAAATTTGGGTAATGTGAGATTTATGTTTGAACATTTTGTGTAGGGTTTTAAATGAGCTACTGGGACGAATTTCATCATTCAGACAAGGATGGGTTGTTATCAATATCCTTCTGAGAAATTAAACCAGTAACAGCTCAGCTGCATGAAGGTTTACACAGATGTAAATCTCACTATTTTCAGTAGGGTGTAGTCCTAAGTAAGTATGCATAGGATTCCAGTTGAATTGATACATCTGTCATAATAATAATAATAATAATAATAATAAAAGCAGAAAAAGCATGATGCCTTCTGAACTATTTCTGGTTTACATGCAGTGGTGAGTTCTCATTCTGGCAAAATTGTTTGTATGCATAAATAATGTTGTTAATTTTTTCCCAGATAGATAAATACAATTGTAACCATACTTAAAAAGACAAACAAAAATGGCCCCAGGAATTCCTATCCCATAAATATATCTAGAAATGTTATCTATATTACATGGCCAATAGCTATTGAAGAAACCAGAAGATTGGGCCGAACCTAATGAGAATATAGGAGGAGAACCAGTCTGATTATAGGAGAGGAATTTCATCAAAGTGTTGTCCTCATTAGCAAGTACATGCAACATTCAAATACCCATGCAGCTTTTTTAGGTCCATCAGCCACTTTCTGTACAGTTAATTATGACTGACAGCAATATAAACTGTAAAATACCAGCACTGATAGAAAGTTGCTTATTTTCATTAAAATTGTTTATGCTGACACTTGGACAATTCCTTTTACCTTGTGGAATGAGACAAGAGGATTTAATGACTGATATATTTTCTTAACTGTATAGATTTTTAACTCCAATCACCACCATATTTTCCTCATTTCTACTGTCATATGATTTACCCATCTTATTGAATCATAGATATCATGGTAGACTGTTATCTCCAATAAAAACTGAACTAAGGCTGCATCAACACTGCAGATATAATCTAGTTTAGCACCCCTTTAACTGCCATGGCTCAGCACTATGGAATTCTGGGGATTATAGTTTGTTTTGGCACCAAAGCTCTGACAGAGAAGACTACATGTGTCACAGAACTAAAATTCCCAGAATTCCATAGCACTGAGCCACAGCAGTTAAAGTGGTGTCAAACTGGATTGTTTCTGCAGTGTAGATGCAGTCTGAGGCATTTATTCAAGCAATGTGTAACTTTTTGTCAAATAAGGCATTGGAATGTGAATGATAAAAAAAGGGTTTTTTAAACTGACCTCTTTACCACAACTACTTTCTTCAAAGAAACAGTTCTAAGTATTTGGACCTCTGGTTTTCACACACACACCCAAAATCATTGCACTACAGTCTAACTCTAGCTAAGTTGAATACTGTTACATAGGCAAGGCAATACTGCACTATTTCTAACTATAGGGATAAATGTAGTTTTTCCTTCTCTTTAGGATTTTCTTGGGGGAAATATTTCTGCAAAACACATAAGGTATAGGAAATGGTAATTCAGCTACTTGTCATACTCCAAAATCATTTTAGATCCTATGTTAGGTCTTACATCTATAAGTTCATAGATCTTCGGATATAAATAGGAAAACATCTAACAAAATATGGTGAGGCAAAATATGACATGTTTTTAGAAACAATTCTTATGGCATCCCTGATGTACTATTTTAAATGTGAATGGTTTGAAGAATTAAGCTCTTAGGCTGCAGTCCTGTAAGTCATTAGGTTGGATACAGCCTTATTGCTTGTGACTAGAAGGGCTTCTCCTGATTGCAGAATGGATTAGGATGCAAAGGAGTTAACTGTGTAGGCAAAGCACTGTGATTTCCTTCATTGCCCGTTCTCCTACACAGCACCACCTTTCCACATTCTTTTAAAATGTCCTCCAGCCCCACAAGGACAGTGTGATAAAAGTAGTAGGCTAAAGAAACAAGCAGAGAAAAGTGCTGCCCCTTCCTCCAACACTAGCAGAACTGTGTTGAATATATCTCTGGGTTCAACCCAGTGGGATTTGTTTCTGAGTAGATATTTAGTATTGTGTTACTAGAGCTGGTGAAATCTGGAGTCTGAAATGCCTGGCTAATTATTTATGCAATAGGAGTTATACATTCTCCTTAGATACTCAAAATGTAAAATTATTGGCTAATAACCTAATAAAAAGAAGCCTTATCATTACTCCGTTAACTCTCTGGGTTTTACAAAAATAGTTCATGTTCTGGAAAAATGTTTACTTACCTTTTAGTTCCCATCATTCATTCTTATTGGCTATAAGATTACAATATGCCATGACTGTATCTTGAGAGATGGTATTAAAAGGTTCCCTGTATTTTCCTTGCTCCTTATGGTTTAAAGTCAGTGTCTCACTACCAGCTGTCTATCAGTGCAACAGCAGTCCCCCCATTCCCCTCCCACAGCCTTTCCCCTTGTTGAAACCCTGCTTCAGTGGGGTTCCCAGAACACAGAGGGCTATAGAAGGAAAGGGCAATCATGTTTCCACAGCATGAGATTCTGGTCAGTATGTGGGAAGTTTGCATGATCACTAGGTCTGTTTTACTCTGCATATGAAATAAATATATAAGTGAGCAGTGGAAACATATGTGAAATGAAGATGATCAGTTGAAATTCTTTTTAATCAAGTATGTTATCTCTATGCTGTAGAACTATAGTGCAGGAGGAGGAAAATTATGGAAATAAATGTGGTGGCCTGTAAATTATCTTACTCTGGAGATTTTGGACACCTTATCTTGCTTATAGAAAATGTCTTTTTGTCTTATTTTGTTTTATACTACTTTTAACAAAATTAGTTTTTTGCGACTAATTTTTGTATATTTTATGTTATTATTATTGTTTTAACAGTGATTTATTGATTGAATTAAACAATTAACATTTAAATTAGACATATAAGCAGTACTCTGATATAAACAGTGGGATATTAATTGTAATAATTGTTATTTTGTGTGTGCACAGATTTTTCTGACTCTATGTTTAAAACAGTCTGCATGTTAAAAACAGAGACATCTCATTCTTTCAGTTCCATTTAAGTAAAATCATACATCAGTTTTTAGTCATTATCATCCCAATTCATTACATTATATTTGCACAATTTTGCTTTTACTCTTTCCATTTTGAAAGAGGCATTTCAGCTTCATGCTATATATGCTCATTGATATTTTCCTGATTTTTCTCAATTGCTCTATGGCAGCCTTCTCAGTCTGGAACACTCCAGATGTTAAGACCTGAAACTACAAGCACTTCACTATTGACCATTCTGGCTAATGCTGATGGGACCTCAGATCCAAAACATCTGGAGGTTACCAGGTTGGAGAAGGCTCATATAAAGTAAACATATTAAACTGATAAAAACCATAACAATATCCAAACATTTAGGGATTTTCTGGCAACATGTTAGCATATTTCCAGATATTTTCACTTTTACTGAGTTCAGGTATGTTACTAAACAAAAGAACTCTTGCTAATGAAAAGGTGACAACACCATACAGGATTGTATGGAGATAAGAAAATAACTGCTGGTATTTTTTTTTGTTAATCAATTTTATTAGTCAATTTTTTTAATGATCACAGTTCAGTCATAAAAACAAAGCAAAAAGAGATAGCAAATATCCCTGTATGTGCACATAGCTTACTGTTCAACAGCCAGCTTCTAAATCAGGACCAAACACATTCACCGGAATTAAGGTGAACTGTGGTAGAATTTTACCAACTTGCTGCTAATGGAATATATAGAACTTTGAAACCTTCAAAACGTATTCTTTGGAAGAGTCTGAAAGAAAAAAATATTAAAACATAAAAGATACCAGTCTGTCTGTACACTTTTTCAGAACTTGATCTGTGCATTCCTTTTCAACTCCAGTTGGTCCCAGTCAGCATATCCAATAGTCAAAGAATCTTAGAAGTTGTCCAGAATATTTGGATGACCTTAGGTTGAAGAAGGCTTCATTAATGCATGGCCATCAGAAATATACAAAATGTGGATAAACATGGATACCTCTGGCCGTTATGATTAATCCTTACAGAAAGACACATTCTCTGAGTAATCTGAGTTTAAAATTACATTTTAAAATGGAGGATCCAGCATCCTCCAGCAGTGGTTAATCTATGGGATCTGGATGTCATGTCCTTTTAAATTTTTCTTGTTTTCTTACCTCCCAGGGGGAGGAGGGACTGAGACCAGTCAAGTATATTTTCTGCCTCAAGAAGGCAGGTGTTGCTGAATAAAGGGCATGGAGATACAGCCTGATATCTGATCTGTGGTAGAAATATACATGTACTTCATATGAAATCCTGACAAAAATTAATCACCAAATCAGAAAAAGCAACTTACAGTATTGCTGCCCAGAGCCCTAGTGGCATAGTGGTCAAATGCCTGTACTGCAGCTACTCACTCACAAACCACAAGGTTGTGAGTTCAATACCAGCTTGGGCTCAAGGTCAGCTCAGCCTTGCATTCTTTCAAGGTCACTAAAATGAGTACCCAGCTTGTTGGGGGGGCTTACACATTGTAAACTGCTTAGGGAGTGCTTAAGTGCACTGATAAGCAGTATAGAAATGTACTTCCTATTGCTATTGCTATGTTCACCCCTGTTGTAGTATTTACTGAAGGCCAGAGCAGATGGGCAGGAAAAGGGGGCTCGATCTTGCTTTTTCTGAAAGTGGGTCAAAACTCTGTTATCCTCATGGCCTGCTCCCAATGCAGGCCGAATACACATAGACTGACCTCATGGTGTGACGTCAAGCCATGCTGGGTTGGGGTTTTTTGTTGCCTCTCCACTGCATCATCACACAGACACACAGCCTGCAACCTCCAAGTTCATCCTACTTCCACCCAGATGCCATCCATTTGCATGGCTCTCCCTTTGATTGGCCACACAGCCTCATGTGCGATGCACCACCAGTTCAGGGCATTGATGCATTGGTGTACAAGTGATACATTGGCAAAGCACAATCATGATGGCCCCCCTACATGCCCCCTTCACCCTCTTTCACCCCATGCCCCCCTGGTTGGACTGTCTCATTGGTGTATGTTGTAATTAAAATAATAATAATAATAATAATAATAATAATAATAATAAATTATTTATATCCCACCCCTCTGCAGAGCAATCGGGGTGGCTTACATTACAATTTCCATACAGATATATTAAACAGAACATAAAACATCCATTGGAGTTGTCACACTTTCAATTTTTTTGCTTTGCTGCAGACAAGCACAGATATGTGCATTTTCCACTCTTGTTGGAGTATTTATATGAAGGCAAGCACAAAGATACGCATTTTCCAAAATAAGCCAGGGCATCCCAACTTCTTTTTGCACCAGATTTTAGCCCTAGAGCGTGGCTTTTGGTTTCCACTTTGGAGGTGTGTGTCATCTAAATGCCTTGCCTTCAAAGTGGCTGGAAGCCACTTTATTTTGCCTGTCTGTTTCACACCAGAGATATTCCCAGCTCTCCACATTTTTTTCCTGAAATGCAGTTGGCTGTGATCTTGTTTCCCTGCACCTAAACACTCTTAATTGTTTTTAATAGGGGCCTAAATATCCACTTATAGCTAATGTTTCCAGGAACTCCTGGGAGTACTAACTGAGAGGCAACTGAAAGGTGCCTTCATTTTCTGTGCAGGGATGCAAGAGTGGGAGCAACATTCTGAAGTGATATTCCCAGAAGGCAACTCAGTCCCAGGCCAGGATTCATCTCCACCACACAAAGGAGAGAGCATGAAATGGAGTCCTCACTACCAAGAATGGTTGAAGCTAGGAGATAGACAGGAGAATCTCTGCTATTTTCCTGTTTCTGAACAGAGATAACATGGTCTACTCTCTCTCCCAGAAAAGGCAATGCTCTTGGGAGAGAAGAGGTCATAATGGCAAATCTGATGGCCCAGATTCTGACAGTCCATTGTCTGGATTAGGCCAGGGGTCAAAAATTCCTTTTTCTTGCCAGATTGCTTTCATGACCTAAAAGATCCATGGAAAATCTTCTCACATTTTCATGACTAAACAACTGAAAGCTTTTACTTTGCATATACACCTTCAATCAACCACATAAGTCAGTAAACTTTCTAAATATGTATCAACCATGTAGCCTAACCCATATGTTAGCTTACAAATTAAGACATGTCCCCAAAATTTTAATCTTTAGTTCTGAATATTTATCAGTTAGAAATTTGTTGACCAACATCCTGCATGGTCAGAAGGAATCACAATAAAGGAGATTGTCATAGTTATCAGTGTTGTCATTGATACATCTGATGATGCCACACCCCAAAAGCACTTTTTCAGCCTGGCAAGCATCCCAATTGAAGGATTTCCCAGGGGCTGGGAATTGATTCCTGCAGCATTCTTCTGGCCATGACGTGCATTGAGAAAGGCAGCTGGAGAGACCATTTGGAGTCCTGCTGCAACTGCTTGTCTCAAGGCACCACATGACTGGGAGAACACTACAGACATCATTTCCCAGGGCCCTGGTCTGAAGCACCTTGGAAACCCTTTGACTGGGGTACTGCCAGAAAGCCAACATGGTGTAATGCTTTGCCTATGACTTGAGACCATAGTTCAAATCCCCATTCAGCCATGGAAACCCATTGGGTGATCTTGGGCAAGTCACACACACTCAGCCTCAGAGGAAGGCAAAAGCAAATCCCCACTGAATAAATATTGCCAAGAAAACTCTGTGATAGTTGCCATGGGTTAGAAGCGACTTGAAGGCACACAACAAGAACAGGCTAAAAAAATAGGATTTGGGTTGATGTTTGATCATTAATGACTGTAAATGTCAATCCCCAGCAGTTACAAAATTTTAAGTACAATTTAGGGTCTCATAAATAGTCTAAATGTGCATAGGATTTGTGTTTAGTATAGTTTTAGTAGTAGCAGTAGTAACTTTCATATCCGATTCCTGGATTGCAATGAACATTTATTGCATGGAAATCTAATAAACCCAAATAGATTACATATGAAATTAAAATTATGAAGAAAAAATGATATTGGTTGCTATATAAACTACTCATCCATTGATATCAGATAATCTTTTAAAATGATGCTACTCTGTCACCCTGTGTGCACATACATGGGACTGGAGTAAATCCCTCAATCTGAACACATTTGGATTTCCCCCCCATGTGAAATAGGATTATTCTGCACTTATCTAGCTGCTATTTTCACACGTACTAAATGAATTGCCTTTTTAAAAAAATCAATTTCATTCCTAATATGAATAAATTATTATAAGCTGTTTCTCTAGCACTTATACTTCTTTTGCAAGTTGGTGAATTTTACTGTTGAATGTTCTCAGTGGAATATGTTTTGAATTACAGTGACTGGGCAGAATTTAAAATAAATTTCATTTGTTTTTCATGAGACTAGGGAAATTGCTGGATACCTATACTAACTGTTATTTTAATGCTTTACCCTATTTTTTTTAGTAGAAACAAATTGTTTATGCCATAATGGTTGTACCATATTTATAGCAATGAAGCTTTTGGAGCAGAACTATTTTTATACACATCTTCTCTTCTTTCTTCCCCTCCCCCCTTTTTTGTGTTTGTTTGATTGGTTTTGGTTTTTTGTGGGTAACCTCTAGTTGGTAAGTATTCTTTCTGACTTGAGCTGCTGGTTCATTTTTTACTACTAATGCATCCTTCTTTAACCTTCAGCATGCATGTTAGCAACATAAAAAATTCTAACTTTCTCTTTTCTGTACTCATCTGTAAATGCCCTCCAACCTTTGCTGTTCGTGTCTCACGTCTCACACCTGTTATCTTTTTTATCTTTCTTCCCTTTTCCTCACTTCTCTCCACCTCTCCTTCATCACTTCTTCATTCTCAACAAAGAAAGAAATGGTGTGATATTTCTTCTCCTTCCCAAGCCACCACTAGAAAGCATGGGCCACTTCAAGGTAAAGGGCAAAGGCTTGAAACGGAAGGTCTTTCACGCTAGCTGTGAATGGTATGCTGTGCAGAGCACCAACGGTTACTTTTTATGCTGTACTTACCCCATCATTTGGAATGCTTTGATTCCTTGTAAAACTAGAACAAGACAGAATTCCTGGATGCTCATTTATGCAGGGAGGGACAATTTTAAAAAACACCACCACACACATTACCTGTCCCGTGTAGAAAAGAATTGCTTCTCCCCCCCCCCCCAAAAAAAAGCAAAATAAATATTCTGCTATCACTATCATTCCTTTGTAGATTGTTTGAAACTGGTGAGCCTGGATCATAAAGAGAAACATCCCTATTTGAAGAAGAAATTGAGAGATTTTGCCAGTTGCAGGGAGTGTTTGGTTGAATCAGACACAATAGCATTTGAGTTATTAGATCAGGCTTGTGGCAGTGTGCTTTTAAAAGCAGTGTTAGACTTCTGACCCAGCCATCATAGTTTGCAGTAACCTCTTTAGGAAATCTAGCAGAATGAAAGCAAGAAATGTGTCCTGAGATTTATTTGCCTTCAGCAGGAGCCCAGGCATTAAGTGAGAGGGAGAGAGGCCTAACTACAAGATTAGTGAAAATGTTTTCTTAAGGTGATTTTCTGTATTCCACATATTTTTCATTAAGCAGTAGTAATACAGATATAGAATATTAAAATGTACCATTTTAAACTGGGATTTGTGTCCAAAAATAAAATGAATTTGTTTTGCAAGTATTTTTTCATAGGCTTGTATTATCCAGTCATAATGATATGGCATCCAGAGAGTTCACATATGGACCCATTACATTATGTACTAGAAATCATTTCTGGGAGAGACTTTCCATTGCAGCCCAACTTGCCACTAAAGTGACCTCTGAAAATTAGCAGACCCTTTAGAGTACAATTTAATATAGTGAATAGGGCAGTGCTGGCAAGTAAAAATGAGCAACTTCCATGTAAATGGAAGGCCTTTATATTGCACATGAAGTTGTTTGAATCTGGTTTATGGATCAGTTAAACCAGCAAAAATATACTTAAGTGAAAATATTTTACCTAAAATATTGCAATATATAAAATCCCTGACACACAGTATTGAACATTGGTCCACTGATTTCAGTAGGGCTTGTGTGCTTTCCTTTGACTCCAAATCCTAAAGTAATATGTGTATGAACATAAGATCCATTCAGAACAGTTGGCTTTATGTCAAAGCGTGTGCACTTAGTATCAAAATATGGATTTGTTTCTAAGAACAGATTATTTATTTAACTGCAGCATTATCAAATATTTCACTGATGAAAAACAAAATTCAGGAAAATATTAGAGGTAGTTGTAGCTACTTATATCTAAAGTAGAAATCCATCTGTCCTGTAAATAATAAATCCTCATTCAATTTTTGCATTTGTCATAGTAGTAGAATGCCTCCAAAAGTGTAGTCAAGTGAGTCTGAAGGCAGGAGTAGAATTGGCAGTGTACAGGTTCAGAGGCAGGTGGTATAAATCTCTCCAACTATTGGTGCCATTTCATTTTTAATAACAAAAACAAAAAAAGGAGTGGTGCCATTCCTATCTGAATGAAAGTATTTGTGTTCTAATCTACAACCTTTTTCATCAGGCAAAACAAAGCAAAAATTAAATTTTTTTGAGCGCTAAGACTTGTATGTAAAGAACTGATTGTCCTTGTAAATAAATGCTGATCTATTTTGCATCTCTCATTAAAAAAAATTTCAATGCAAAACTATTTAATTCCTATGCCCCTTGTGTTTTGGCCCACCCTATCTATTAAAAGAAGCTCTGCTTTGGGCATTGACCAGGATTCTTCTCAAATTCATCTTGTTCCTTTTACAAAGATAGCATATCATGTAGTGCATCCAACTAGCATGCTTTGGCCATATTGACTCCAGTAGGAATTTGTGTGTTGAGAATGTAGAGCAGGAAATAGTTGCCACCCTGGATCCTTTTTAGTGCCTTCTCAACCCTCTTGCATTCTTGTTATGAACTAGTTCGTTTGGAGTTTAGAGCTGGACTATATTTTAGCTACAGTCTTTGACCACATAGAGTGCAATGGGTTTGTTGTTTATTCTGGCAGCTGAACTAGTGTTATTCCTTTTACACCAAACAAGAAAAGGGCAGCCACTTACTTCCTCAGGGCTTGATCTTTCCTAATCCTTTGCTATAGCAGGTTGATCTAATATTTGGTCTCCCCCCCCCCTTTTCTTTTCTTTTTTTTTTTTTTTTGGTTGTTTGTTGGTTTTTGTTGTTGTTGTTGTTTGTTGTTAGGCTCCTACCCAGAGACTCAGGCGTCCGAAACTCCAGCAGCAACGCAGATGGACGGGCCCGATCTAGCTTTCCCCATTTCACCCCGGACTAGCAAGAGTCGCATGTCTATGAAGCTGCGGCGATCCTCTGGCTCAGCCAACAAGACCTGATAAGGGGCGAAGTCTAAATCTTCTTCCCCCAAGAAAACAGCCTTGCTATACTGAATATTTGTTCTGCGTTATTCCATTCTTGTGTTAATTTTAGAGAACGATGTGGAAATTTTATTTCAGACTGAAAATATTTTAGCTTTCGTTAGAATATTTTTATCCAACTTCCTACTGCCATACTTTGCCAGTGCAAGTTCCTTTTTTGCACTTTTTAAAATCTTTCTTTGAGATCTGTTAGGTAGCAGTTAGGTAACCACTTTGTTTTAACCTCTAAGGCTGATTGCTAGCCACCTTGGAACTGGAGACTGCAGGCATGTCCCAGTCTATTTATTTTGCAACCTTTTCAGTAATAAAAATATACCATTTGCAAGCAAATGTACTACTTTTCAAATGACATTGCATTTCTGAAGTCCTCTGAAAAGCTCACTACAATACTCAGAATTATGTATAGATTATATATATTAAGGACAAACCCTTTAAAGTAAACAGTGGCCCATCATCAGCTGTTACTGTCATTCATTGCTGGACAAAAACTACAGCTGAAGTACTAGTGCTGAAGTGCAAATAGCTTTCTACTCTCTTGCAGTTATTTGCTTCCCACGTGGGACTTATGGCTACAGTCAGCCTTTCCTTTCCAAAAAGTGAGACTGTCCCTTGATCTAGCTGTGTAAGATAGAGACACACATACACACATATGTATTTTCAAGCACTTTGCCATGTCAATCATTTGCTCTGAGTTGTGTCTGTTACAGGAGGGGAAAGGGACTATGCCCTTGTAGCGGCAAATGTATATGCTAACACATTCCACTCCAAATTCCCACTACCCCCCTAAAGGTATTTTCATACCGAAGAAGAAATACAGCTGCATAGTTTGCCATATTCTGCTCTAACAAAATGTAGCATGGCACTGGTACTAACTGCATGTGTAAATATCTGCCTTCACCTGGGCAATTATAGAAATATATATTGATGTATTTGTTCACCGTGTAGTATATACAAATTTGTAATGGTTGAAGAAAAGACATGCTATTTAATAATACAATAAAATTATTCTTACCACATTCTGTGTGATTTGTATTCCCCTACAAATACCGATGTACACAAACCTGCTCAATGACAAGAGAAGATAGCCATGGAATAAATAGCAGATAATTTAGTTGCAAGATTGCTGAACCCATACAATAAGCTTCTTAAAACAATTTTGTTCATGGATAACTTAGTTGGTTCATTCTTAGTGCTACTTAATAATTACAAATGTGGTTTTCTAAAACTTTGTTGTGTACATTTTGATTAACCAGGTTGATAAAGCTGTACAAAGTAAAGCACTTAATGTCACATTAAGTGTGTTGAAAACATCCTTTAACTCTTGCAAAACAAAACAACGGCTTTTTTCTTGAGGGTTCATAGGTACGGCTAAGTTCATTACAAATACACTCGTCCCTCGCTGTTCACTGTCTTGCCGTTCGTGTCCCTTGTTCCTTTGATGATGGCAAGCCGTGAAGGACAAAATGGTGTGCACGCTTCACCGTGCCGCGCACAGGAGCACCCCCCATTAGAATCAATGGGGTCCAATATTGGCCATTTTCCCAATTCGCAGGAGGAGTCTAGAATAGATCCCCCGCAAATTGAGAGGGGTGACTGTATATGCATTTGCAGCTTACAGTGAAAGTAATTGGCAATTGCTTTGGCATAAAATAACTTCCAGAACATTGTCAGAAAGAAGAGTTCTTTTTTCCCTTTTTCACAATTACGCCAAACATATTCCTCAACTTATAAATTATATGTAGAAGGCATTGTTCTTATAAATTATATGTAGAAGTCATTGTTCAGGTGGAATGCTAGTGTCAAAATGACATTGGGAAAATTATCTTGGTAGGTAAACATGAAGTGAAAAGGAAGTTGCCTTTGACCACCACACTTCATTTAACAACATCTTTATACACATGCAAAATATATCTATAAAAATTATCCCAAATTTAGAATAGACTGCATGAAAATTAATGAGTGAAGAAGTTTGAACATATAGTCCTGACTGCCAGAATCTCCAAAGAGCTGACTTTTCTTAATCTCAGAAACTGAAATTGAAATGGCTGGAATAGAAAGAGCACTTGAGCTCACTACATGTTCAATACAACAGCCACTTTGATTCCCGGTTTGGGGGCTAATAAATAAAGGAAATAGCAACATCATCACCGTCATTATTTAAATAGCTGGTGCCTATGCCATCTTGTAAGCTGCTTTTGAAATTCTCTGATTTCAAAAGCAGTTTGCCATGTAGGATAGGAATCCTTTTCTTACAATCACACTGAACTCTTTCTGTGATTCTGTGTATCTTGGCGAAACATGAAGAATTTGAACTTGCCACCTCTGTATGTATATGTTTGCAGGTACACACCCATTTACCATGTATATTTTTTGTAGCCTTGGTGAATTTAATACAAGACACTCAGAAAATAGGAGCAATAACTACAGGGGGTGGAAATCACCATCCAGAATTTAATAGCCAGTCATGAGCAAGAGCAGACAGAAGAAGAAGCATTTGCACAGGGTTCGCTAGGATGGGATGCTGACTTGCCACTTAAGCTCCAACTATATAAACATAGGGCACAACCAGTAAAACACTTCACAGCAACTGAAAGGTTTTAAAACCAGAAGCTGGAGAGGCAGGGCTTTCCAGTAATTAAAAATAGAAAGGCTGTCTCCTTCTCCTCCCTCTGGACTTGTTAGTAAGCGTCGGGATCTATAGGTCAACCCTGGGGATAGGAGTAACTGGAATGAAAGAAGTCGTCCAGGTTCCACTCGCCCCGACAGCTTACTCACAAGTTAGGCACACAGATGGCTCTAGGTTTGGCTATAGGATTAAGCGCACATAGAAAAGGCTTTCCTTCTCTTTCTTTCTTTCTTTCTTTCTTTCTTTCTTTCTTTCT
>CM034701.1:46554596-46572682 GCA_020142125.1 Phrynosoma platyrhinos
CCCATGCAAGCAAAATCACACTCAAAATTCTGCAACATAGGCTCCAACCATACATAGAAAGAGAAATCCCAGAGGTCCAAGCAGGGTTGAGGAAAGGAAGAGGCACCAGGGATCACATTGCAAATATGCAATGGCTAATGGACCCAATAGACTTTCAGCTATGTTAAATTGATGCAAATGCTCACTGGAGAAATTAGCTGGAATCCTGTTGGTGACTTAAGTTGGTCACTTTTTTGTGACCAACTTTGTGACCAGCAGAGATGGGAAGATGGCAGCCTCTATAACCCCTTTATCTCTGCCACTACACCACTACTTCTGTTCCCTGTGTCACCAGCATAGTTACACCAGTCAAAAGGATCTTGGCCACAGTGTTCCCAAATTTCAACTGACATCCAAAATAATAGGACAAAGTAGCATGACCTGCCTTATATAGCTTCCCTCATACTCTACAACTCATATCTCCCCCCCTCCTCAGCATCGTCTCCATAGCTCCCCTTTTTAGAACTGTAGTTACAGGGGTTTAAATTGGTTGGTGTTATTTTTTGTTTTAATTTGTTATAATGATTTTAATTGATATACAGTTTAATAACTTTTTAAGGAGGGAGGGAAATATATTGTTTTATGTTGTATGCTTTTAATGCTGTAAACTGCCCGGATTGGTTCGCCAAAGGGCGGTATAAAATAAAAACATTTTTGTTGTTGTTGTTATTGCTTATTATTATTATTATTATTATTATTATTATTATTATTATTATTATTATTATTTATGTAATCATCATGCCTGCCTGCATAGATATCCCTCCACACCATCTCAGCTCAGAACAACAGCAACAACATCTTGACAACATGCAGACCTGTGATTACCATCATCACATTTTTTAATTTTTTTCTTCTATATAATTTTAAACACCTTTGCCTGATGAAGAAGCTAGTGGAGCTTCAACAGCTTGCATCATGTATTTTTTGCATTTTGTTTGGCCCAATAAAGGTTTTGTGGGGTTTGGATGTTATTGTATCATGCCTACATGAAAGGATTTACAGTCTCATTCCTTTTCATCACTGACAGGTTCATATATTATTATTCACATATTACGGATGACAACCTGCAGTTAAGAGCTGGTAAATTGCCCAAGGTCAACCACTCTATTTTGTGGCTAAGATGCAATTTGAATCTGATCTCCACTGAAGCCAGTACTGAGTCCACTGATGACCTTGCCTAGGTTTTGTTGCCATTTTCCTTAAAGAAGGAGGAAGAGCAGCAGCAGCAGCAGCAATAATAATAATAATAATAATAATAATAATAATAATAATAATAATAATAATGTTTTTCTACCTCTAAAAAGTTAATAAAATGTTAGAGAGTTAAGGAGTACATTATCTATGATCACTCAGACCAATGTAAAGGAAGTCTTACTAGGACTAAGTGCTGTGTGAATTGCACTATTATCTGGCACAAAGACCTTAAACACCATAAATCACAGCAGGGTGCATCTCCTTCTGGCTGCTGATCCATAATCTCTCAATGTCCTGAGCTTTCAGAAGGTAATCTTTCAACAATGGGATGAGCCAAGAATTGTGTTCTCCTAGGATCTGTGTTGCAATTTAATGTACGTGGCTTTTGGGGAGAGAAGACTCGTGTATATATATCCTGTTCACAATATGCAAGAATTTTTAAATACTGCTTTTGTGGGAGAGAAAGCAATCTATTGAATTTATTTCAGAATGTACTATTTATTTAAGAATTTGTATTCTGTCCTCCTACACAAATGTTTTCAGAAATAAAAATGTGTCTCTTCGCTGCCACCACTATGACTGGTTATTTAACTTTGAGGTATCTCCAGCTGAAATATTTCAAACAATGGTGGGATAAATTGATCTCTGTCATATTTCATAGTGTCCCAACATAGATGAAGAAGCCAAGTTACTGGAAAATTGCTACTGCTATTACTCGCAGTAAAAAAGAAGAAAAAAAACCTCAGTTTTCATGCAGTAGGTCCCAGGCTTACGCTGCTGGTTACCTGTGTAACTCTCCTTTTTCCTCTTAAAGGTATCGTCTACTGGTTGCCTGGTTACATTATTCCTTCATTACTCCTTGTATAAAAGCAGAGCACACAGGGATCTCCACCACCTGTGTGATTCATACAAACTAGAAAGAGAGACGTGGTTCTCAAGTTACCACACTGGGTCCTGCAACAGCTTGACACTTCAGTACCCTTGTTCTTGGCACTTTCTGTTGTTGTATCTTCTGATGTTTCTTTCTTTTCTGGAAACTAGCCATATATCAGCAGTCAATGGCTCAGGGACTGGCAATGGTCCAGAGACCACCACTTTGGGTAGCATTGCAAACATACAAAAACACACAATTAAGTCTCCAGGCAGCACAAACAATCATCTCAAAGGACACAATCTCACCTTTTTCTGCCTCTTCCACCAATCCCACACCAAAGACCTGTTCTCTTCATCCTGTTAGCCAAGCTCCCGTTGTTGGGCCAGAATGCTCATAATGAAACCAAGCTAAGCTAGAAAATCCTCTCTCTTCTCATTCTCATTCTCTTTCTCTCTCTCTCTCTCTCTCTCTCTATTTCTCATGAAAAAGTAGAGGAAATTCACTTCCTTTCCCCCCTTTGGTCAGAGACAGTAGGTAATAAGTTGGGGGACAAAAATCTGTGCAAATGGAATCCCGGAGAACTGTTTGTCCCTGAAGGGATTGACAGTTTCAGATTGAAAGGAAAAAGAACTGGGAAGTTGGGGTCTTTGAACAGGCAGTTTAGGGACCTCAGCAGGTGTGGCTTGCTTCCCAGCATGCACATGGGCAGCTACTGTCACCTCCACAAGGTGTGTAGAACAGAAAGTGGGGTAGAACAGAACAGTCATCAGAACCTGCCAGTTCCTAATGAAGGCCACAGTGTCCAAACCCTATAGGAGAATGACCTCAATGGCTCAAACAGGCAGCCCCCAAGAAGGAGAGGATACTTCCCTTATCGTTGATCAGATGAAGGGGATGAAAGCAAGAACCAAGATTCCAGAACCAGAATTTTCAATGGCACTGGAAGTCAGTGGTACAAACGTCTGTCAATCAGCAGCTTCCAACCCTGCTGACCTAGCTAAAACAGCACTCCAGTTATTATTATTATTATTATTATTATTATTATTATTATTATTATTATGTATTTATACCCCACTCTTCAGCCAAAAGGCTGCTGCTTATTGTCCCTGTTTCACTTTTTTAGTCCAATGGGAAATAAGGAGCTCTTCTCAAAGGTCTCAGTTTTTTCCTAAACCCTCCACTTAATTAATTAATTATCCTACTTTTCTCCTGAATAGGGTTCAAAGTGGCCTACAGTATAATTTAAGGCTTTGCCAACACAGGCCAAAAGGTCCAATCTCCATCCCACCCCACCCCATTCTGGCATCATGGTCCAATCCTTGGTTCTTCTGTAGGCAGTCGGATATAGCAAATAAATCTCTCTCTTCATCCTCTGACTCTTCGCACATTTGGAATGAAGATGAAGAAGGCAGAGGAGGAGGGAGAAGACATTGGGACATATTGTCTGGCAGGGCCTTGGTCTTACCCTTTTCTCCATTCTGTCCCATTTTGGGAGCCATCCCTACTCAGTATGGAAAAGAAGTACATAAACTACAGACTGGCAGAAATAATGCAGCTTGAGGCCACTTTAACTGCCCTGGGTCAGTGCTAGGGAATCATGGGAACAGTAGTTTATTGCGGCACCAGAGCTCTCTGACAGAGAAGGATCAATGTCTCAGAAAAAACTACAATTCCCATAATTCCCTAGCACTGAGCCAGGTCAGTTAAAGTGGATTAACTCAAACTGCATTATTTCTGGAAGTCTGTAAAGGCCCTAAAACATACTGGTATAATTGGGCTCTTTGGAATGTACTCCTATTCTCTGCCAGACCAACAATACTTTATGTCCATACATTTATTGACCACAGAAGCCTGAAACTCAAGATTGCTAAGTCCACAGATTCAAGGACTGCTGAGCCTAGATTCGCAAAGTCCAGATGCATGCTGACTATGAGGCTGACCCACTTGTGCCACTGAGCCTAACTGACACATGGGCCACTAGTCCTCCATCTCCATGGGTACTAGGCCTTGACACCCATGGGTATTAGATCCCATGAAAGCCACTATGTCTCAACTTAAAAGGAATTGTAGGTCCAGTCACTCCAATTGGGAGAAGACTCCAAACACTGTCAATTGCTCCAAGATACAAATGCCACCAGACCCAAATTTACTGGCTGCTAGACCCAAACACCCGCAAACAATACGCCTAGCAGCCAGTGAATTGAGGACTGGTTGTACAGTCAGCCCTCCTCATCCACAAATTTTTTATCCATGGATTCAAGCATCCACGGTTTGAAAATATTCAAAAAAAAGTATAAATTCCAAATAGTAAACCTTGATTTTCTATTTTATTTAAGAGACACCATTTTGCGATACCATTATATTTAATGAAACTTGAGGATCCATGGATTTTGTTATCAATGAGGGATCCTGGAACCAAACCCCAGCTGATAACAAGGAATCACTGTATTTGTGTCTTGGAGCAACTGATTTGGTCCACTGTCCATATCTCCCAGATAGTCCTTTATAGTCACCAGGCAAAAGATGCCTAAAACGAGGCAGAGTTTGTTTCAAATAGCCTAAAACCCACCCATACCCAATGTGGCCTGCATCAATATTGTCCCTTCTCCTTCTTAGTCCAACACCCAAATGTATCCCCTGGTCAGAGAAGGTTTAGCTTGCTCAGGGAACAGAACTAATTCTAACTCCACAGTAGGTAAATCTCTGGTTATACAAAAGCCTTTCTTGACTAGCGACAGAGACAATAATTGCTCAGAACCTTTCTTCATTTAAAAAATATATTGAATCATCAGCTTTCTGGTGGTGTGTTTTTATGTAGTTTCTGTGGTAGGGAGCAAAAGGCGTACAATCCACAACCATCAGTAGTGTGTCTCTTTAATCCATAACATGGGAATGCATCTCAGCTCCTTTCTGTGTCTTCCCCTCCATTCCCTCATGTGCCCCGATTTATTTTATCTTCCCCATCCCATCAGAAGGTTAATTGTGTTAACAGGAGTTACTGCCACAGGGGAAAATGTGATTGAATGCTGAGTGCAGTTTTAGTTGATAACCTCAGAGTGACTGAAAGGGCATAAAAAGGGGGCTGATCTCCTCTGAAGGGGCTGTCAGTCACTCAGGAAAAATGTGACAGTGGGAGAAGCAGCCTTATCTCCCAGGCCACAAGGAGAAAAAGCTATCAAAATAATCTCAAGGCTACACTCATACTGGTTTCTATGTTTCTGCCTTTAGAACTGGCACCTCAGCTACAGATACATGAGAAACTGGGTCTTTTTCTGTACATGAATCATAAACAAGCAAGCACAATGCTTCCTATATTCTTGGACATGGTTAAAATAGCATGACAGTAGCCAGCATCCTGTTAGCGATGTACACATCTGTAAATGGCACCACACATGCAAAGAGATTTTAATTTTTAGACAATGCACAAGAGTTGTATCCAGCTGACAAGGATACAAGCAGAATTATACTTGTAGGACCATTACACAGGCGGTAGTGCATTAAAGTTCACAGAATAGCATGTGAATGCCATTGGCTTTGCACATTGCCCATTGCAATTTCATAATGGGTGGCCAGCCATGTTCGTTGATCATTCATCCCCATAGGCTGTGCTACCTTCGTGTAACTCCAGCAGCAGATATTTATGCTGTGCTGAAGAGATTTTGGATCTTGGTATTATGTGATTTATAAGAAGCCAGCTACATTTTGCATAGTGGTAAATTACAAGTGTTTGTTTTAAAAAACACACACACACACCAAACAACACCCCTAAACAGCTTGAAATTCCATTCTAATGACAGCGGTTTGCACACAAATGTCTCCATCTGCCAAAATAGTAAAAACAGTGACCTATTTTAGACTTGGGTGTCACAGTAGAGCTTTATAGAAGAAAACATTCTGCCTTCGTTACTCCCCAATTAGACTACTGTAATGGACTCTACATGGGGCTGCCCTAGAAAAGTGTACAAAGTTGTAATTGGTGTAAAATTCAGCAGCCACTGTGCTAGGCAGCAGTTGTGGACCATATGGCAGAATGCTCACCATAGACAATCTTGCACATAGAAAGTAAACTGTCAGGGAGAAACGTTCTGATACTGACTGCTCTATGATGTGCTAGATTTGTATGGATGCATTGCAGAAAGAGGATAATTGCACACCCATCATTCATAATATTTTAATTGCTTGGTTCTCATTCTCTCTCTCTTTGTATTTTATTAATTTATTTTTAAAAATTATATTTGACCTTTCCATAGCTCAAGCCAGCTCGCAAAATCATTTTCTTGTTTCTACATTGCTGATACAAGAATAATACCCTAAAATTGCAGCTCTGAATAAAGTGTACAGTTATCCTGTACACTCCCCCCCCCCCAAAAAATTAGACACTGGGTGTTTTGGAGGAGGAGGAGGAGGAGGAGGAGGAGGAGGAAATCTTAACTTCACAATATCTCTAAATATGGTCCAGTTCTACTTTCCCCCCTCCCCCTGGCCGAAGAAGAAGAAAAGATTCTGCAGTGATGACACTAACAATACAACTTGAACAAAACAACCAAAAATGCTTATTGACCTGATGGCAGGGTAAGTCAGTTTGAAGTATTTGATTCCTGGCACCAGTTAAACAAGTATGTGCAAAGTGTAAAACCTGCACTTGTTGATTTCTGACATAAAAATCAATGAAGCCATCCATAACCTCCATCTCTTTGGTTTAACTCTCCATAGTAGATCAGAAAAGAGTAATTAGATTTCTGCCTGACTAGCAGGGGTAGAAAGCTGTTTCATTTTGGATCAAAAACCTTCCAAGTTGATTACACCTCCTAACTGTTGCTTATCAACACTTAAGAATTGCTTTTGTATTTGACTTTGACAGAACTACCAGAATGTTACTCTCTAATTTCCAGGGGCAGATGAATGAAAGGTTCTGAAGTTTTGCTTTTGATCTCTATTCTAATATGTGTTTTCTTTATATTACACATTTTGCTGTACAAGGAGTGCTGTAATTTCCAATCTCACTAATCAAACAAATACTGTATATACTCATGTATAAGTAGAATTTTTAGTCCTCTTCACCATAGCACTGCTTCTGACATTTTTGAATGCCTGGGTGGGTAAATTGTGGTGGTGGCAGCTCTTTGATGTATCTTCTCAAAGGAGCACCAAGAGAGTGTCAGTGTTTCTTTTAGATGCTCTCAGAACAAACTACTCTTCTAATTTCTACTTTTAATTTCCAAATTTTAAACAGCAGTGAAGGTAGATCTCTTCTGACAGGTGTATCTGGATAATTTTAAATTGTGAATTAAGATACTGATTTTTTAAATATAGACAGTTTTAAAGTGTGCATATCTTACTTTTTCTTTTAAAGTGTTGCATGTTTTAATTAACGTAGATCAGGGGTAGGCAACCTTTCCCCTTTAAGGGCCGAGGGACTTCAACTCCCAGAATCCCAGGAGCTATTGGCCAACATGGGACTATTGGCCAACATGGCTGAGGCTTCTGGGAGATGAAGTCCCTTGGCCCTTAAAGCAGAAAGGTTGCCTACACCTGACGTAGATTAACAGATGTTGTCAATTGTTGATTGTTGTTGTTCCCCACCTCAATCTATGGGGAGAGGCAGGTCAGAAATTATTATTATTATTCTCCAAGACGGAGATGGTTCCTTTTTTGATAAGAGTTAATATTGCAGCTTAACTCTTGCCTTTACATCCTTTATGACATGTGCACATTTTCTTAGCGGTGCTAAGAAGAGGACTGAAATTTCTAGACTTATATATGAGACTTTTAGACTTATACAGTATTTATTTAATTAGTGAGATCTCCTTGTACAGCAAAATGTGTAATATTCATGCCTGGTTGCTTCCTCAACATATCTCAAAATCACCATTTACCATAGTCCCCCCTCATCCATCCAGCATTTAGGGTGAGCACAAACAGTTATGGCTGCCAGAATGTTGTAAATTCTTTGGCATCATTTTCCTCTGCTTTGTCCTTTACATCCTTTATTACATGCCCCTAAGCTTTACTCTCAACTCATCTACTGTCACATCAAAATCCATAATTTTGGCCCTAAAACCTGCCCTCAACTTATACACAAAGTTGACTTTTAGTTGAGTATATGCAGCAATTAAAATAAGACTAGGTAAATCTTAATCTTAGATTTAAAGCACCTGTCTGACAGATACATTACCATTTTGATATTTCAGTTAAATCTAACACTGTTGCATATATTTTCATCTAATGTCATTATTTAGTATCACCAGGATGCTGTTTCCTGGTGCTGAAATACATGTTTCCAATGCATTCTGTTTATATTTCTTAAAAAAACCATATAGTATTAAGGAGAAAGTATATGGAAAGCTCTGGTTCTAAATGGCATTTGTATACAATAATTGTAACTACAAAGGGATTAAACTCTTTCGTGAAGCCAAAATCAAACTCTAGAATAAGAAGAGCTTTGAAACATTGTGAGAGCATGGGGGGGGGGGGGGAGAGAAAACTAAGCAACCACAACAACAGGTAGCACCAGTGATGTACTAGATGGGAAGTAATCAGCTGGAAAATATGTGACAACTTAACAACACTGATAGACAGATGCAGCGTATTCGTGTGTGAAGGCCCAGGGAAGCTGCTCAGTGAATTCCAGACCACAAAAGGGAGCTTTAGAGGCAGATTCCCATCATGTACACCATCTGGCAGCTCCCATTATAACCTGTGGGAATGCATTGTAGTATTCCTCTGGTGTTATTGGGTTTTTTTTTAATCATTTACAATAGCGCAATTTAAGTTTCATTTAAATCAGAATAAAGTATACAGTTAAATAATCAGATTTTGTTTTCTTAAAAACCAGCTGTGATTAAATCTTATTCATGCAGCAATAAAAATGATAAGGGGAAGGAGCAGGAGGAAAAATAGACTTCCAAGATCTTCCTATACAGGCTGCAATAGTATATGGTGCAGCTAGTATCTGAGCTCCTAGCCACAATATTGTTTATTTACAAATATTATTTATTTACAAGTACACTATTGTTTATTTACAAACTCAGGGCATATCCCAGAATCCTGTTGGTGCTTTATGCTAGTGCTTACACTATTGCTCAGGATGAGACACTCATGGTGAGGGAAGACAAACAAAATGTGATAGTTATGAAAAAATCTATTTCTCCTTATTTCCACTTTTTTCCTTCTGTCATCACTGCCCACATTGGCCTAGTTACCAGCAGGATTCCAGCCATAACATAAGTGTTAAAGTACAGGTTGAGTCTCCCTTATCCAGAATTCCAAAATCTGAAATATTCCAAAATCCAAAACTTTTTTCATGGGTGGCTGAGACAATGACATCTTTGCTTTCTGATGGTTCAATATACACAGACTTTGTTTCATGCATACAGTTATTAAAAATATTGTATAAAATTACCTTTACACTATGTGTATAAAATGTATATAAAACGTAAATTAAGTTTACATTTAGATTTGGGTCCCATCTCCATATTATATACGTATACGTTAATACAGGTATTCAAAATTCCAAAATAAATAAATAAATCCGAAATCCCAAACACCTCAAAGATATATACCTACAGAACAAGAATGGCTTCTTAAATTATTAGACGTAATTGTTATGGATAAACTTACAGCTAAATTAAAAGATAACAAAGACTCCGATGACAATTGGAAAGAACTTGAAAACTTGATTAAGCAAAAGGTTGGAGTATGATATACAATAACTCATATATATATATATATATATATATATATATATATATATTATATAAACAAGTGTAGTAGAGACTCATAGGGAAGGAAGCACAGGAAGAAAAAATGGAAGAAAAAAAGAGAGATTAAGAACTAGAAGATCTAAGAAAAATAAACTGATTTATGTTATTGCTTATTTTTATGATTTGTATGATAGAAGTGTTTGAAAGGAGAGGAAGAGAATGTTTTTAGATTAGTGTAAATCAAATATTGCTGATATTATGTTGAATGTAGGTGTATGTAAGTTAGGGTATAGATGTACTATGTGGGTAAATGTGGATGTGGGTACCTAATGGAGGATAACAAATAGATGCACTATGTAAATAGTGTGTGTAGGTGAGTTTTGTGAGTGTTTTATGTTCACTTTTATGTGTGTAATTTTGTATGTATACTTGATAATAAAAATTTAAATTAAAAAAAAAAGAAATCCCAAACACCTATGGTCCTAAGCATTTTAGATAAGGGATACACAACATGCATGTTTAAATGCTATGGAGAAGAACTTCAGCATATAAAGAACTCACTGAAATCTAATAGGACTAAAAGGGCTAAATTGTTGCCAGGTCATGCCCTTTTTCAAGTTTGTGGTTCTATACTTAATGGAACTCACACTTTTTCAATTTATAAACTAGCGTTTTTATTCACATAATAGTTATACCTATATTCCTAAATAAATCTAGAGATCACTAACAGCTTTTACATAAGTAAACAGTAGTAGTAGTACAACTTGGAGGTTCTTCCAAAATCAGTCTTCCTCAGGAGATATAATAGTAACTGTACTGAACCTTCAAATCTATCAAAAGCAAAGTAAAACCAACATGGTAATTATTAATATTCCCATTTTATAGAAGGGGCTACTGAAGCTTAAATGTCCCTCATACTAAAACAGATGATCCACTGAAACAATTGATTCAGTGAGGCTGTTCTAGTTGGTACTAACAATTGGCTTTATGCCTAAAAATAAATTATAGCCTTACTCCTATGATGGACTTTGAGTGCAAATCTCCAAGATCCCCTTTATATATTTAATTTTACCCCACACTTACACACCTAGAAATATCTTTTTAAACAAGGTCTTTTTAAGCAAGTGGTCCTGACTACACCATGTCATAGAAACACCCCGTTACTTTTTTCCCATTGTAAAATCTCTCAGTTTTATCTGTTTGAAACAGATGACTTTTACTATAAAATAAACAGATTTTCAAACTAGAAAACTATAACAAAAAACAGAGAATCATGAGACTCAAAAACAGAATGGCTCATCTTGAAGAAGTGTTGAAAGAGGCCTGAAATCAACCCTTGTATGAACACTAGCATCCTTTTACACAAAAAAATCCCTCACATGTCCATTGATCATTTTCTCTCTTGTACATAAAAACCTCCAGCTAGCATATTGTAAACTTCATTTACTTGAAAGAAAGCCTCACTGATTTCAACACTGGATGGTATTTCTGTTTAAGATTACAGCTTGGAAAAAAGATATGTTAATAACTTTGTGCATAGAGTTATGTACTATGATATTTGCATCCAAAATCATAAAGACATTTCTGTTTTAAAGTATCCCCATATTAATGAAATAAAAGCAAACTTTTGAAGTATCTTTCCTACATCTGTCTGTCATAGCACTGTTTCTATGATTCTATAGCAAGTGTGTGTTCATTCTGTTCTTGTATTTTTCAACTCGAACATCAGTTCGAAGGCTTAGATCGTAGCTTCCCACAGTGTTGATTTGCCACATATTTGGATTTACTGCATATTCGATCCTTCACCCTTTTTCTAGTTTTGCACTAGACTCCTTGGTGTGTTTTAATCTATTTGTCCATAGTATTGCTTTTCTCAGATCAATATTGCAAATCTAATCTGTAGCATTCACTCAGTTCCTCTTGCTGAAGGTTCAGAATTATCCAGCAACACAAATGGCGACATGAGATATTTTTCTTACTGAGAGTTTTTAAAGGGAGTGAAAAATATAAGCAATTGGGTCCCTAGCACAGCCCAGGGATGCTTGAATAAGGTGTTCTGCTGACTATACTCGGGGTCAGTCACCAAACTGAACCTCTCTGTGTGGACATATAATGTACATTATTTACAATAATTTAAACATTTTATGGACTTCATAATAGCAAAACACATTTAAATTATTTATTTATTTATTTCATTTGCATAACATTTGTTAATTCTTAGATGCCCATTCTTTCAGGAAACCTAGGAATATTAGCACACTTTGTATTACTCCACATGGCTCAGTAGTTTTGTCTTTGTGCATGTTTTGTTTTGTTTCTAAAATAATAGTTCCATGATTTCCCCTTTTTTCTTTCTTTTTTCCATCTCTGTATAAGTGGCACCTTTCTGCCTTTGTGAAAATCACACCCGTCAATGTGCTTTTATGGCATGTAAGGGGCTGAAACACAACAGACTTACACAATTGTGCTTTGTTCTCCATTTTCCTTTTCTTTAGCCTCCACGCTTATATATATATATATATATATATAGTGATTATGAAAAAGATACATTGAGTTCTGCCTCTGTCTCTGTCCCAGTCACACGGGCATAGGAATTGCACATAAGCTGTTTCCAGGCAGGCAGTGTTCTTAGACCTTTCTCTATAGATGCCAATTAGAAGATTAGCGTCTTTTCTCTCTCCCCCCCTTTTCCATTAAATAGTCACACAAAAGCCGAGCTGACAAATTGCTCTCTCCATGGTGTTGCACAAAGACAGACAATAGATGATCATCATTTACTATACTCAAATCCTATTAATCAGAGATTAATGAGAACATGTCTAGCGGGGGAGAAATTACCAGAATGTGGGCATATTGGCTTGTTACTCATGTAACATCTGCTCAAGCTTTACCTTTGGTGTCATGTCATCTTTTCTCATACTGAAATAATGTTTGCTCCTGAAACATAATTAAGATAATGGGGACCTCCCTTTAACAATTACCTGGGCTCAGGGAGAATTTATAGTTCTTGGACATTTTTTTTTAAACCACCCTGTATGCTGCCTCGATGTTTCATATTAAATACTGCCAAAGGTACCAGTCAGATTATAGTGGTTATTTTGTTTAGGAAAATATGGCAAAAGTATTACTATTCTAGCATTATTTCTAGCATTATTTCAGAATCAAGATAGTGATATGAAATGTGGAGGTCTGTTTTATGGGAGGCAGGGGAATGTTCACCCTGAGCTTAGCTATGCATTGTAAAAAAATATTTGCACCTGAACTGTACATCTTTTTGGTTTTAAGAAATTCCATTTTTATTGCTAGTATCATTTATTTAATGGCATTTTTCAGTGAGATCATCTCCTGCATGTACAGGTTATTAATACTGAGTCTCATTTCAGAGCTGAAGTATTACCCCATCTCATATCTTTTTACATCTGAAGTGCTGTGGGGGTGTATTTTCTATCATAAATGCACAGCTTGAAAAACTGCTGAATACTCCTAGCAATGGGATCATCATTATAATGATCACCTTGATTACCACCACCATCATCAATGTACTAACACTCCAGTAGGAGATGCATGCTTTCCTATGCAGTTGCGGGAAGAAGGGACAATAATATGAAATCGTCCTAAATCCTCAGTTTGCTTTTAAGACCTGAAATTTGTCAATCTGGGCTTAAGTAATTAGTACTCTTTCTGAAACCTCTTAATGCTGTCATCCTTCAATATGATGGAAGCTATTACCAGGTTAAACAATAAAGCAATTACATCTGTATTCAGCCGTTATATTAGGAGGGATTGCAATCTATACGTTTTATGTGCTCTAAACATACTAATTGGCCCAGCTAACTCATGCCCTGGGTAGATGCTTGTCTCTGTTGGCTACACTGATTAGTGTGCACAAGGGCAGGCTTGCTGGATTAGCTGTGATCTAGGCTTTGTGATTAAGCTGTGATTCAGCACCACAGGGATGAGAGCGGCTCTTGCATCCCTGCACTGCCAGGTGAGGGTGGGGAAAGGGGATTGCAGAGAGCTTCTTAATTAATTTTTAATTATTGCTAATTAGAAGTACTCAGCTTTTTTAATATCTAAAGGGGGACAAACAAAAGCAGACCTTTCCTCTTTCTCTTCCTCCTTTTCCTCCTCTTCTTCCTCTTAATTAATTTCCCAACAAGCGATTTGAAAGCATTGCTTCAAAATGAAAACAATCCCTATTGGAGTGAAGCGAAGGGTTGAATGTGGGTTTATTTAGTTTATTTGACTCATTGGCTTGACTGTAAACAAGGCCGAATCCATGGCACCTGTACTCACCCAAATCCATATTGCAGAGCTTGGAGAATAGTACATCTTCTGTCTAGAGAGATCCAAATGCAATGCCTTCCACACCATAAAAAGGATTACTTCATGTAGAAAGAAAGAAACCATAGTTAAGGTGCAGCTAGATAATGTCCACCCACCAAACATTGCAACTTCATCACTTCCATTAATTTTGAGTTGTAGTGCTTGATATAATGTACCTCATGCTATTATTATTATGTTTAGAAGCCTTTTTCAACAACAACACCAGACATTGATGAGGAATTTTGTGCATTAGTGAATTAGCAGACCCATGCAATCACTATTTGTGTGATATAACACAAAAAATCACAGAATTATAGAGTTGGAAGAGTCCACAAGGGTTCCAGTCCAACCTTCTGCCATGCAGGAATACACACTCAAAGCCCCCCCAAAACCTCCAAAGAAGGAGATCCAGATATGTGCACATGATCATGTGTGGTATCTCACACCCATACTCCTTTTATATTTTGGTTGAAGATGAAGGACCAAGGAAACAGATCTATTTATACTGAGTTAATACTACACGTTGCTCAGAGTTAGGACATGACTGCTGTGTGACAACAGTATACATTCAATATTTCTTGATATGACTTGTGTGAACCAGCCATAACATGACAGGTAATTTATGGAAGGGAGATATTTCATATATAGATTTATTTAAATATTTGCTACATACAGGGGGCAGGGGGGGCTTTGTTTTCAGCTGCGTACTCTCCCTGAGCACATAAGGGGATGGGGATTCTGCTGGGACACTGACTTGCTTGGGAATGGAGCTAGCAGCCACTATATAACTATTGCCTCAGTCTTTGGAGCTCAGTCTCAGAGGGCTAGCAGTGCATGCTACATACACAGACATATCAGTAAGAACTAGTACATTCTGAAAAGGGTGGGGAGAGCCTTGCAGGGTTGTTCTCAGCAGCAATGTGTGTGCAATGTTTGTCTTTGTGCCAGATAACCTCACTCACTACTCTTGCAGCAATTGCAAATTGGTGGCTTTCTTGGAAGAGAAGGCCAATGCACAGCAGCTATGTGTTGAGACTATTCAACCAATGAAAACAAAAGAGGGCTATAACACTGAGGGAGCACTATCCCTTCCATCTGTATGATTCTATGGGGGGTTGCAGACTTCCAGAAATAGTGCAAATTGAGTCCACTTTTAGGGTTAGGGTTAGTACTAGGGAATCATGGAAACTGTATTTTATTGTGGCACCAGAGCTCTCTGACAGGGAAGGCTCAATGTGTCAAGAAAAAAACAATTCCCATGATTCCCTAACCCTAACCCTAAAAGTGGACTCAGTTTGCACTATTTCTGGCACTCTGCAACCCCCCTATGATTCATTTCTTGAAGCATTCCAAAAATAATGAGGTTAGAAAGTTTATGGTTTTTTCTGTTTAAGAATTCCAACATTTGTAGAAATTCTATCACTTCTAAACTGGTAAAAAAAATGTCTCCCACAAATTTCATAGAGTATGGAAGTATGGTTCAACTACTGTTGCCCACAATCTGTAATCAAACTGGGCTTCCCTTAATGCCTGCCCAGGTAAATATTTCCCTGAGAAGCAATGTCATAATCTCTCAGTACCATCACATATTCATGCCACATTTTCCTGGTTTACTTGGCATATATTCAAAATGGGCATTAGCTCTGCACTCAATTAGATGTTCATCAGTATTTAGATCCATTCCTAATATGTACCAACAAACTATGGAAAGCAAAGTAATGGCCCACAAATTGAAAGCACTCAATATAATTCCTATCCCCCCCCCCAAAAAAGGAGGTGCAAAAGATTGCAATAAATACAGGACCATTGATTGCATTCATTTCCCATGCAAGCAAAGTCATACTTAAAATTCTCCAGGATTGCCTCCAACCATACATGGAGAAAGAAATCTCAGAGGTACAAGCTGGATCCAGAAAAGGAAGAGGCACCAGAGATCACATTAGAGACACCACTAGTTTGGACAATCTCCATTGGATTACCTCTGTACTGAGTTTGGAAACTTCAATTAGTGCAAAGCATGGAATCCAGATTGGTCATAGATACATCTCAAAGTGATCATATCACACCAATATTAAAATCACTCCACTGGCTGGCAATTAGTGTCCAGGCAAGGTACAAAGTGCTGGTTATAACATTTAAAGCCCTACATGGTTCAGGTTACCTATGGGATTACCTCCTACCATATAACCCACCCTGTATACTCAGGTCCTCTGATGGATGTTTACTCCAGTCAGCCAGGCCTAGGTTGCCAACTGTCAGCCAGAGGGCTTTTTCTTCAGCCATCCCTAAACTGCGGAATGACTTGCCAGAAAAGAGTTGACAGCTGAATAGTGTCCAAATTTAAAACAGCATTAAAGACCAGTTTCTTCCAGCAGGCCTATCCAGCTGATTTTTAAATTGTGAGTTTTAAATTTGGATTTAATGTTTTAATATTTGTCTTATTTGCTCAGTTACATTAATGTTGTATGTTTTAACTCATGTTGTGTGTTTTTAACTGATGTTGTATGGTGTATATACATCTGTTGCTGTTCCACACCTCGATCCAGGGAGAGAGGTGAGTAAGAAATAAACCTTGGAGGTTTTTCATTGCTAAGATTGCCATAAGTCAAAATTGAGCTCTGTTTCTTTCACAGATTATATGATAAAAAATGTTTTCTGTAAGGAGTAGTGTAAAAGTTTATACCACTGTTTCTTTCTTTGGATCATTGTTGGTCCCTAGGTATTCCTCAATGAAATCTCTGGCTGCTCTGTGGTGAACTGTCTGTGAATATCTGTATCAAGTCCTTCTATGCCTAACTCTCATGACATCTCCTCTTCTCCTTCTTGGGCAGAATCAAATGAAGTGTGCAGTTGCTGCCCTCCCACTATTGAGTAGTAGGAGGGGTTGTTCTCATCTATCACTTGTACCACATTCTTCGCATCATGTTTCAGCCACAAAACAGCATGGGGGCATCTTTTTGCTCTTATTGTTCCAGTACCATACATTACAATTGCAAAAGGCAACAGGTTTGGCAGAATAATCTCAACCGTTTTGTCTGCATGGGGCAAACAACAAAACCAACAAAAACCCTACATAGCAGGTGTCTGAAAATCAGAAGCATTATTTAAAACTCTTGAGGTGGCAAACCTAGCTATCTCTGTGTGAACTCTTCAACAAAACAGTATTCTGAAATATTAAAATTTCTTATTGGGTAGGATGACAGTAAGATGAGGGTAAAACACCAGTATTGGATTTACTAGCTGAAGTCATGAAATCAACATACCTTTGGTGGCATAATTAAAATTTGATTTTTTTTAATTCATGACAAAGTCTCTATGCTCAGTTGCAGAGAAGACAGAAATTCACTAAATCAAATTTTTCTCCACTATAAAGAAGCAACAATGGAAAAGGTTCAGCCAATGAATTTCTTCCAGTTGTGAAGGTATTAAATCATGACTTGGCAGCTGCTTTGAAGTGCAGCACCAAATCCTATTGCACATTTTAAAAAACGTTAAAATAGGAGTTAGTGGGGGACAATTTGCGATGTGTTTGACCCAAAATGACAATTTTAAGCCAGGAGGCTCCATTTTTTCAACAGGAAGTGAACTGATTCTGGTTGACTTTTTGATTTTATTTTTTTTTTAAAGTCTCTCCTGGGCCCAAAATGACAATTTGTGACCATTTCCCCTCAGAAAATTAAAAAATATTTTGAGGCAGCCCTGGGAACCTCAAAACAGTCTCAGGGTGCATTCAGCCCATGGGGCACAGTCTTCAACAGACGTTGCATCCACACTGCAGATGCCACTTTAACTGCCATGGCTCCATGCTATGGAATTCTGGGAATCATAGTTTTGTGAGATATTTAGCCTTCTCTGTCTGGGAGCTCTGGTGCCACAACAAATTACAATTCCCAGAATTCCAAAGCATTGATCCACAGCAAATAAAATGGTATCAAACTGGCATCTGAGGA
>CM034701.1:46572782-46599998 GCA_020142125.1 Phrynosoma platyrhinos
AGATCTCTCTACGTACTGATTCTACAGACTAACACGGCTATATCTTTGCTATAAAACTGGATTATTTCTGCAGTACAGATGTAGCCAGTCTCCAGTTTCTATTAAAGGCACAAAATTTGAGTCAGGAAAATAGCAGCCTTAACAATGGATGTCACCACAGGATATGCCAGTCTGCAGGAAATGCAATCTCAAGTTGGTAAATGTTGAAATGAGACAGTACTTTATTTTCAGGTTTCCATTTAAACCTTAAAGGTATATTCAGTAACTAGCATTATGTGGGCAAAGAAAGATCTTTCATATTTCCAAAATAAATTGGATATTCATCTGTTGAGGATTATGTATGTGCAAGCCACCCTAAATATCACTGTACTTTTCGAAAGCAGAGAGAAAAAAAACTCACTCTGATCAATGAGAAAGATCAAAATGGGAAGCAAACCAGGTACTATTAGTATTGAAGAAATTAACAAAACCTGTTAACATTCAAAAATGTTCTACCACATTTAAATTACATGCTAAATGTAGATTTAATTTCATAATTTATTTTCCTAGTTAATAACATTAAGAATCATGCTGTTACAAATCCCTGTGTTAATTATAGTAAAACCCATCAAATCAAATTAAACAACTAGAATCAATAGTGGTTATCCACCAACCATTCCTAATGACAATCACAGCCTTGTTTTGATGTGTGTTTCCAATGTGCTTTACTTTTATCACCTTCTCCAACTTCAAGCAAATGTTAGTTCACACCTGAAAATGACTGGTGTTATTCCTAAATTGACCCAGGAAACCTGATGATAAAATGTGACAGCAAAGCAGCACTAAGTTCTTTTAAATTACTAAAACAGTCCACATTCAGCAATTTTGACTACAATACACAACAAGAAGAAACAAAGAAAAAAATAATCCCTGTAACATCCCTGTGTTATTGCCACTCGACCTCACTCCTACATTACATTTGACATTATGATGTGCTATCTATTACCACCTTTCTTTCCTCTTTTACTTCACATTTGCTTTAGAACTTGCAAACCCTCTCCCATGTACTTTTTACTCATCTTTGCAGGTCATTGTTTATCTCATATCTCATCTCATATCTCATATTTTCAGGATATAGAAACATAAGGTGTAATACTCCAAACATCACTTGATACAGTTATCAATCCAGATACAGTTTGATGCAACATTAAAGCGCCAGAATGAGTGGACGTTGTCTGTGATAACACACATAGCATCAGATATAGGGGGTGTGAATGGCACATAACTGCAGCCATGCGGAAAGGCATGAGAAGGAGGAAGCTTGTAAGAAAGAACATCATCACACATGCACACGTGCACACGCACACATGCGCACACATGCGCACACACACACCATTCTGTATTTTTCATGGAAACTGACTGCCAGAAGATTATGTATCTGAGGAAGTAGACTTTAGTCTACAAAAGCTCATGCTGCCAACTTCTTTCTCAAATAAGCTTATCGCACCAGTACCTGTAAGGTTCCCATTGAGTCCCTGGGACGTAACGATATGGGAGCAGGTGTTACCGCATTAGACTATTGATAACAGGATAGTGACGTCATGAGAACACATATTATTGCACAGCATTTACTATTGTACCAGTACCAGCGCTAAAGTAGTTCCTCAGCCATCCTTCATTGGCACATGCTCACTGTTGCGAAAACCCCTATGTCTGCATTGGAAAGAATGCTATCGAAAGGTTTAGGTAGCAAGCATTCATTGTTTTTTCTTGTAAACATGACACAATTCAATCTACAAAAATAAAAATATATTTTTTAAATTGCCTGTGGCACCTTCCTTGCATCAACACTGGAAGAGTTGAGTTGAGTTTGTGGATGTTCTAGGACAGGAGGGGAAGAGGTTGTCTTAGCCAATCAGAACACGAGGACAGATTGAGACCGGGTAGGATTATCATGCACACATCATCTGGAATGGTCTGAAAGCGTTCTTGCTGGCTGAGGATGCATTTTTACAGTTCTCCTCCTGGAATGGACTAGGGACTGTCAGAGCATGGAATGGGAACTCGATGAGGATCATACAGTGTGATAAAATACATTCCGTTCCATTCTCATCAAATACTCATTACGTTCCGAGAACACAATGCAATCAGCTAAAAAGTCTCAAAGGTGCTACAAGATATCCCTACACGCCAAAAGATGAGTTCTGCCAAATCAAACAAGACCAAAAACCCTTTTTATCTTTTATGAGTTTCTCAACACCCCCTGCTTGTCCTCATATTTGGGGGGAATCCAGATCTTGTGTAGGTGTTGCAAAGTCAGTGAAGCATCATCGATCCCAATCAAACCTTCTCATTCCCCAAATACCTAAACAAACTCTTCACTTTAGAAACCTTCTCAGGTTCTGTCAGAGGTTATGAAACTTTGGGTTTCTTTTGGAACTCTCATGGATTACGGCTCTAAATATTAGCCCCAAAATGAATAAGCTTATCACATTAACTATTAAGCTGGCTTAAAATGGGCAGCATCTTGATTTTATCAGAAGGATTTGGCCACCAAAATTGCCTCCCGGGTCCCTCCCAAGTCCATCCCCACTTGCAGGGATGCTCAGCACACTCTTTTCAAAGCTGGGAGTTTTCTGGCTTAAGGAAATTGCCACTTGAGTGACCCTGTGAGAAAACTCCAGGATGGGTTCGCCTTAGGGTGGTCATAAATCAGGAAGAACTTGAAGGCCCCAACAAAGACAACAAACATGGGAATGGGGTGTGTGCTAAACACTGGCTCCCACTGAACGCCCCAACCCACACATGAGGAGGCAGCCAAGGAAGTATCAGACTTCCCTGGAGTGCATTATCACTGGCTCTGGAGCCCCCAGAGTAGGATAATCCTTCAGATGGTGCCCCCAAGCCAGGCAGTCCTGCCCATGCACTCTCTGGCCCCAACTGGGCTGCCTGGCTCACTTCTCTCATGGGACGAAGGCAGAAGCAGCAGCAGCAGAGGCAGCGGTGGAGGAGGTGCACGCAGCAGCACTGCTCTGTCTTTCCCTTCTCATCCCCTGGCCACCCCTTCTCCTGGCCCAGGCGAGACAGAAACAGGCTGCCTTCTGTCTCCCCAACCAGCCCCAGCAGCCCAATCCATCTCAATGTCCTTCTTTCTCCCTTGCTGCTTCATTTCCTTGCCTGTCTCAGCAACTCCCCTTTGGCCATGGCGCCCAACCAGGACACCACCTCCCTGCCTTTCTTAACTCAATCCCTCCCTTTCCTTCCATTCTGGGTGCAGCAGGTTTGGCAGGCCAAGGGACTCGGTGGAAGTTGAGCCTCCTCAAAAGGAAGGACATTTTGCAATTCTTCCCAAACAACACCCCCTCCTGAGAAAAAATGAAAAAGGTAGGACTTATCCTGGGAAACAAAGGGTGTCTGGTCACGCTGGCCTTGAGAGGCGTGACCAGACACCCTTCCCTCCTCCTCTTCCTCCTGGCTCTTTCCCACAGGCCGCCTGAAATCCTTTGGCAGGCCACAAGTGGCCTGCAGGCCATATTTTGTGCAGACCTGTTTTAACTGGTGATGCCAGAGATTCGGTCTGAGACTTCTGTACTCTGCCACCAAGCTAGATGGCTACATAGAAATTTAACCCCTTGGCTTTCTCATTGTGCATTGAGACCTCCTACTGATCTGCCACTGTTCTACATGGAGAGACATCATACTGCTGAAAGACAAGTAGCATCCAAGAGTCTGTCTCATCTGAGACTGCAGCTTGCAAACAGCAGATGCAAAAAGATCTTCCACTGCTTGTAGCAAAGAATCTCTTCTGTCAATCTTTCCTTCAATACCTTCATCCATCAACTGTAAGCTGGCAGCAGCCGTACCATCAAGTTGGAGCAAACAACAGAAGGAAAGCACGGCCACCCATCAGCAATCCTAAGAGACCAACAACATTTAGCTCTTCCTCTCCTTGAACTGTCCTCTGTTACAGGCAGATGGTAATTGTAAGAATTTTGAAATTAAGAACTAATACTTTTCTTTTTGCTTTTGTTCCCCTCTCTGCTCCTCATGCTTCTCTTGTGTTTAGTCCAGAAATCTGTGAGCAAGGCCAGCTCAAAGTATTTTAAGATTTAAAAAAACAAAAACAACCACACACACAAACAAAATGGTACATCTTCCTATATGAGCAACCAGACTGGCAGGTAAATCTTACTTGCTGGTGATTAGACAGCATTTTCAATAGCACTAGAAGGTATCGGGCTCACTCATTTGATTATCCCACCGCTGAAATAACCCGACTTACCTCTTCTGAATTGAAGCCAATTCAGGAGGCAGCAAGGTCCTATCACAAGGATTTTGCCGCTGAAGCTGCTGGGCGCCAAAGCATGCCGGGGACCTGGGCTTCAGCCAGGCTGGACTAACCCGGCGGCTTCATTGGCAAAATCCTTGTGGTAGGACCCAGCTACCTCCTGAATTAAGCTTCCATTCGGAACAGGTAAACCAGGTTATTTCATCAGTGGGATAATCTTCTTAGGGAACTCAGAACAGGCCATGTGACCCACACATCTCCACCGTCCAACACCATGCCAGACTTCAAAATTTGGCACCCAAGTGGCTGTCTCATTCAACCTAGTACAGGATTAGGCAACTACCCCAGGTCCAGGGGGCACATCATGGGAGGGCTGCGTTCTGCCACAAATCCTGTACTACATACTTTTTTTTGTAAAGTAAATATATTGGTAGAAGACTGAAAAAGCAAGAGCCTCTGAATCATGGTGAAAACCCTTCTCACCGCCCTTAAAGGGCTCTTATTCTCTCTCTCTGTGTCTGTCTCTCTCTCAAAGGCTGAGATACTCTAAGTGGCAAACTGCTCACATAATAATCTGTTTTGCAAGTAGTTTGACATTCTCTGTGCTTATAGAGATGGCAGTAGCAGCAGCAGCAGCAATGAGAGAAGGCAACAGTGACCCACAAATTGACTATTAATTGAATGCTAAGGGAGGGGTATCCTTGGAACAAAACATTTGGGAGGTTATCAACTGCCTGTCCTGTGACACAGATGATTGTCCAAGCCATTCCTTCTCAGGGAACCTTGGCTTCAACCTCCTCCTCCAACCCCTCAAGGAATAGGTGGTTTGCAGGCCAACTCCTTCTCTTATCATCACTACCACCAGTAGCTTCTTTTTTTCCCTCACCACTACTACCAACCACTATGAGTTCTTTGTGATACTGACCTCACTTTCTACATGAACTTCATAATAATTACACCTTAAAAATAGGATCTTGATAAAAAAAATGGGGATGTGGGTATTAGGGTCCCTGGAGAGGTAGACTATGTTTTTCCTTAGGATGACCTAATTGGTGAGGCTGCCTCTGAACATCATCATTCTCCTCCTCAGTGTAAACAGTTCCGGTATGTCATTTTTAGCTGAAGAGCTCGGTAAAATGATTGAAGAAAGCAAAGCAAAGCAATCTAATTATTAGCTATCCCACCAATCCAAAAGCCTTTATAATTAATGTTGTTTTGTTTTGTTTTTCCTTTTTTTCACTGGCACTTTTATCATACCCAGAGGATGATAGGCTGTTGACAGAAAACTCTGAAAACAATTTGCTCCTGATGCCCACAGGTTCATGAAATAAACCACTAATGTAATGTACTTATCATAATGCACAACAAAAGAAGAGCATCATGCCACAGCAAGGGAAAAAAATCCACTTTCCTTAGAGGGGAAAAAACAGATTCATTAAAGATTATGCCCTTCTTGTTGTATCTTTGTATGTGCAAAGTTTCTTGTTTTACTGGATGTTGAATATGCAAAAGAACTTTTTTGCAGTTCCATGGAAGACACGAGTCAAAAAGGGAGATTCTGTCTGCAGGTTTGAAGTCTACAGTATGATCATGCAAGTAAAGCATTTAGGCAGATACAGGTTTAACCACCCAAGAAGAGAAAGCTCACTTTCTTGTGAGCTAAGTATGTGAAATTATTTTCAGGGGACCTGGAACTTATGCTGGCAGCTGACCTCTGATCACTCATCCCATATTGTTTCCTAAGAACTTGAAACTAAGGCTGCAGCTCTATATGGCCCTGTCTGCAAGGAAGCCCTATTGCACCCAGTAGGGATATTTCATCATGCTTGACCACCAACTATACAATGTGCAGCCATATGAAAAGGCACCACATTCAGAATTCTGGTTCCACACCATTAGACTGGCTATGGCCATTGCACAAAAATGTCCAATCATTTCCAAAGGGGAACTTACATATTTGTAAGAAACCAACAGAATCCTGACCAATGTATAAATAACAGCAAATATTCAAAATGGAGAGAAATAAAAATCAGAAGAGTAGGTAACACCATCATTAAACATTGGTTACTGGCTGGGAGATTGTGGAAATTGTAATCCAAAAATGTAACTTTCCAAACTCTGATGATGATGATGATGATGATGATGATGATGATGATGATGATGATTTATTGCCTGCCTCTCCTTGTGGATCAAGGCAGGGAACAACAACAATTAACACATAAACAACATCAGTTAAAAGATATCAGTTAAAATACACATCAATTTAAAATGACAACATATACATATATTAGAAATATCCACATTTAAAATTTAAATTTAAAAATCAACTGGATAAGCCTGCTAGAAGAGACTGGTCTTCAATGCTGTTTAAATCCAGACAGCAAATTCAGCTGTCAAATCTCTTCTAGAAGGTCATTCCACAGTTTAGGAGAGGCTGAAGAAAAAGTCCTCTGGCTGAGAGATGCCAACCTAGTCCTGGCTGACTGGAGTAAATATCTGCCAGAGGACCTGAGTGTATGGAGTGGATTGTATGGAAGGGCGCGATCCTGTAGGTAACCTGGACCCAAACCATGTAGGGCTATAAAGGTAATAACCAGCACTTTGTATCTTGCCCGGAAACTAACTGGCATCCAGTGGTGTGATTTTAATATTGGTGTAATGCAATCATTCCTGGATGTCCCAGTAATCAATCTGGCTGCCATGTTTTGAACTAGCTAAAGTTTTCGAACTTGGTACAGAGGTACCCAATGTAAAGTTCATTGCAGAAGTCCAGCCTTGAGGTTACCAGCATGTGCACTACCATCTTTAGGCTCTCCAACTTTGGCGTATCAGCCAAAGCTGATAGTAAGCACTCCTGGCTGTTGCATCTATCTGAGCTATCATTTGAAGTGACAGATCCAGTAGCACCCCCAAGCTGCAAACACAGACTTTCAGGGGAAGTGTAACTCCAGCCAGGACTGGATGATATACTTCCAAACCCAGGTTAGGACCTTTGACAACCTCTGTCTTGTCTGTGTTCAGCTTCAGTTTATTTTTGTTTGTTTTTATATTAAAATGATACCAAAATTAGCACCATGCAACCTTCCCCAAGAGAGTCAGCATGGTATAGTGGTTTGAGTGTTGGACTATGACTATGGAAACCAGAGTCTTGGCCGTGAAACCTACTGGGTGAACCTAGGCAAGTTCCATGCTCTCAGCCTCAGGGAAAATCAATGGTAAACCTCCTCTGAACAAATCTTGCCAAGAAACCCCCATGATAGGCTTCCGCATAGTGTCACCATAAGTCATAAACAACTTGAAGGCACACATCACCCACTATGTTCTCCCCAAAAGGGCATTCCTATGCAGGAGAAATTCAATTCATGTGGCCTTCCAGATGAATACTGAACTGCCAGTTCCACCAGGCTTAGCTGATGAAGGATGCTGAGAGTTGCAATAACTTCTGGAAGGCTGCATAATTCCCATACTTGATTTACAGGGTGCCACTGGATAAAATGCCCTTTCCTGGTGATCACCAGCAAGGTGGGACGGTGGGGGAATCCAGGGAAGGATCTCTGATGACAAGGGTATGTGGTAAGGACAGGGTTGGGAAATATTGCTTTTTGGACTGCAGCTAGAATCTCCCAGCCACCTTTAATAAAAAAAAAACCTTGAACTTGTAGTCTTTTAAAAGAAACTTTTCAAAGCTCTGGGGATGAAGCAGTCCTGTGGGACCTGAGTCTCAAGCCATTTGGTTAACTGCCAGCATTTTAACAGAAACTGTCTGCGTAGCAGAAATGTATTATTTTTTTCCTGGCTCACATTTTAATCTGATCTTGAGGGGAGCCTCAGAGTTTTAAAACTGAGGAGCCTACACTGTAGAAATAATGCAATTTGATACCACCGTAACTGCCATGGCTCCATCCTACAGAATCCTGCACCTTGTAGTTTTGTAAGGCACCAGCATGCTTTTGCACAGAAGGCAAAAGACATTGTAAAACTAGAGTTCCCAAGATTCTATAGGATGGAGCTACAACACTTAACATGGTGTCGATCTGCATTATTTCTACAGTGTAGATGCACCTTTAGAAGCTTATGCAATTCTATAATAAATCAACATACCTGATCTGGTTTAAAATTTAAAGTGGGTGGCATCCTGATATTATCAGAAGGATTTAGCCATCAAAATTGCCGCCCAGGTCCATCCCCACTCCCAGGGGCACTCAGAGCACCTCTTTTTGAAGCTGGGAATTTTCCGGCTTAAGAAAATGGATACTGGAGTAGCCCTGGGAGCAGGGATGGACCCAGGTAGCAATTTTGGTGGCTAAATCCTTCTGATAATATCAGCATGCCACTCGTTTTAAATTTTAAACCGGATCAGGTAAGTTGCTTTATTATAGAATGTGATAAGCTTCTAAAGTCTCTCTTTTGAGGAGGATATGTACAACCCCAGAGGTTCTTCTCTGAGCCCAAGTTTAGACAAGTTCATTGATAACCTTGGTTTTTAAGCAGTGCTGAACTGGTTCTTGGGCCATATTCTACACACACTCTGTATTATCTACAGCAGGGGTAGGCAACCTTTTTGAGCCAGGGGCCGGGTTGCTGTCCCTCAGACAATTGGGGGCCAAAGCACCATAAATAAATAAATAAATAAATAAATAAATAAACAACAATTTAAAAAAAAATAAAAAATTAAAAAAATATGCATGCACACTCTCTCAGCCCCAGAAAAGCCATGGCAAATCCCTGTGGAGATTTTGCCAAGAAAACCCCAAGAATAAGTAATAGCAACAATAATATAATCATGGCAGGCGGTGGGGGGGCGGCGGCAGTGACAGCGGCAGGACCAGCTTGGGGCCAGTCCAAAGGCCTCGGGGGGCCGCATCCGGCCCCCAGGCCTTAGGTTGCCTATCCCTGATCTACAGAGTATAGGCTTACATAGCAGAGAGCTAGCCCCAAAGAAAGAAAGAAAGAAAATACTACTGCCAGCCATCATGAAAATTACAGCCATATAGTATGATCCCATGGAGAAATAGTGGATGCAACAAAAGGAAAAGAGCATTTTATGGAATCATGCAAGAAGAATGTCCTGTCCCTGACAATATTTGTGCCATAGGAGACTGTGTTATTCCAGAAATGTTAGAGTGGAGAGTGGGCACTGAGATGGATGGTGTAGTTTTGGAATAATTAATGATTCTAAACATCTTATTACATTTACTGTACAGCAACTTCTTTTAAAAAGAGGGAGGAATAGTGAAATCATTTCTGGATTCTATGTGATTTCATCATCTACCAAGCCTGATCTAAAAACATTTGCTTGGAAATAAGGGCGTATAATTTCATGGAAATGAAGTTCACACATTTGTACATTCAAGATGAAAGTACGAGAAAAACACACAAATTATTAAGATTCTGATTTCAGTGGACTAGCTGGGTGAAGGAAAGACACCAGCCAATTCAGTTTTGTGTTAAATACAGTTGAAAATAGACTAGTGAAATGTTTCATAATTCAGAATGTCTCCTTCAAAATCTTAGAAGCTCAAAATCTTGTCTCAAAACAAAGTTTCTTTAAAGGATTCAGACCTATTAGGTCAATTGACATCCTCCTCTTGAGGTGGTTTACAAACAAAAATGCCAGTGTGCAATTTCAGGCTTCTATGGGTCTTTGCTTCTTTTGATCCAGACAAGCAGATTACTAATGGTTTCCATCAAAAAAAGAGGAAAAAGGGGGAAGTTGTGCAGCATATAAAGCAAAAGTGAGCTGAAATACTACAGGAATTATTTCCAAGTCTCTTCTTTCATTGCTACCAATTTAAATCCATAAAGTGGCAAGAGTTCAGAGAACTTATAAAGCTAGAAAATAAGAAAAGCAATGGGCAAGAGCTCCAATTAGCTCCATATTTAATTTTTTTTAAAAAAAAAAAACTGCAACCAAGAATATACAAAACTAGTGAAGGCTAGGAGTGACTCCCAATAAAAGCACGGGCTCACAGCAAGAGAAAAGAAAAAAGAAAAGAGATAAAACCTATGTTGTTACTATTTGCCATCAAGACAACTTCAACTTATGATGACCCTAGGAAGGAGAGACCTCCAAGATCCCCAGTCAGCAATCACCCTCTTCAGGTCCATGGCTTCCGTAATTGAATCAACCCACCTATAGCCATGATGGCAAACCTATGGTATAAGGTGTTGGTGATGAACTTTAAAGCCTTGCATGCCTTGGGTCCAACTTACCTGGAGGATTGCCTACTTCCATACAATCCGCCCCATGCTCTTAGGTCCTCTGGGAGGAAGCTGCTCCAACCAATAAAAACTAGACTGGCAGCGACCTCCCAGAGGACATTCTCCGCCACGGCTCCCAGACTCTGGAATGCCTTTCTGGAAGAGATCCGCCAGATAACTAACCTAGATGGCTTTAAAAAAGCCACCAAGACGGATCTCTTCCGGTAGGCTTATCCAGAATAACATCACCTTTGACCTGGTCCCCTTCGTCAGACAGTGTTATTTTCTTGATTTCTGCCTGCCCAGAGTGCCTATTGTTCTCTACAGTGCTAAAATTTAATTTGTGTTTATAGTTCTATTTATTGTTTTAATTTAGATTTTAAACATTTAATATATTTTAAGGGGGGTTGTATTGTTGGGGTTTTGTAATGGAGTTTAGATGTAAACCACTTTGACAGCTCCGGCTAAAGGCGGGATATAAATAAAATTATTATTATTATTATTATTATTATTATTATTATTATTATTATTATGGCACACGTGCCAGAGATGGCATGCAAAGCCGTTTTCCCCAGCACACGGAGGGTGGGGAGGAGGAGGAAGAAGCGTGCAGAGGCAGCTGAAGGCCAGGAACGTCACAGGGGGAGGAGGAGAAAGAGACATGCGCCTATTCCATTTCTGTCCTGACCCTCCCCAGCCTTCAGCTGCCTCTCCAGCTGAAGGCCCGAGAGTGTAGAGGGAAGACGTCCCACCCTGGAAGTCCCACCTCTAGAGGGTGGAGATCCCACCCCTGACCTTTTAGTTTGGGCATTCGGCCCCTAAAAGGTTTGCCATCACTTAACTATAGTGTAGTTTTCTTCTTTTCCTACTACCTTATACTTTACCAATCACTTTTTCCACTGAGTCACGTCACCTCATGGTATGTCCAAAATATTATAGACTCACTTTAGTCATCTTTACTTCTGTTCAGAGTTCAGGCTTGATTTGCTCTCCGACCCATTCATATTTATTTATTTATTTATTTATTTTTGCAGTCCACAATATCTGTGGAATTCTTCTCCAGCATTGCATTTCAAATTAGTTGATTTTATTCCCGTCAGCTTACTTCACAACTTTTACACCCATAAAACCTCTAAGCTCTAATTATGTCCAGAGAAGGAAGAAATAAAACAGCTAATTGCACAAGGTCAGTAGCTTACAGAAATTCAGCCAAATGCAGATACTTTGAGGAATTAAAACAAATCAGAAAAAGAAAAGGGTAAAACTTTAAATGAACTGTGGAGCTCCAAACAAAACAACCTTACAAATCATCATCTTGTTACTCAAAATGCCAAAAAACAAACCAACAAACCAGCATTTATTAAAACATGCAATAGTTCCCTCCCCCTAAAAGACAAATGTAAAACATTTCCAGATCAATTTCATATTGGAACATGCTGAATAAAAGCAGAAGGCTGTGAGGACTTTGCAAAATTTGCTCTTGCTTGAAAATCTTTTCCAAAATCTAGTTAGGTTTTTATTTTATTTTTTAGAAAAAAACAAACTAAAACTCCTGTAAGGATATAGTCCATGAGTCTATTGCCTACATTAAGCTGAACAGACACAATCCCAAAAGGAAGAATATTAGGAATTACACAAACTATTCCAGAAAGTAATAGTTGTTTCACTATTCACTTGTGCTGAAGTGGCTTTTCTTGCACTATAAATACACTTGATGAAAAGGACATTGAACATCTTAACCTGGGAGTTGTATCCAAAAAAGAAAAGAAAACCCTCTTTCCCAAGTTTTTATGCTATTATGATGAAGGTTTGCACATCAGAATGTGACACTATAGCACCAGTTACTCTGTTATACATTTGTGTGAGACAGAGGGGGGGGGGGGAATTCTGTCCACATTCTCCTCACTGCATCAATACTGTTACATCATGGAAAGCATTATGAAAAATTTGTGGATTTCAAGGGTGAGGTATATGTTTGCAAAGGAGAGATAGCAGAGAACCTGAAACTCCCACATTCAAGATGTCTTTTGAGAAGCAAGGACCCTGTAAACACACACCTTCCAAGTGTTTGCCATAAGACCATCTTTCCATCACATCCCTAATAAAAGTTTCACTTGCAGCCCTTGAAATTAATCATTCAGTAAAAGCAATTAGCAGTGGAAAGGCACTAGACACTTGTAATTATCTAAATGCTTTCCCATTATCCATGTGTGGGAATAAATCTTCACAATTAAATTTGTTGGTGAATGCTAATTGCAATCTAGCGAATAACATTTCGTTTCATTTGATTAGGTACGAGAATTCGTTCGGTCACAATTAGATTGCAGCAAATAGCTTGCATTTATTTTATTTTATCTTTTTAAAAAAGATTTTGATCATGGCTGAAATGAACCGTGACACTGAGACGCCTGAAAAAGAGACTTTGGTTTCAGTGGTGGGAGAGTTGGTAGAGACTAAAGCCACAGGGGCTCAGCTTGAGTGTGTGTCTTAGTGACACCTGCTGTGTTATGATGGATCTACAACAGTACAAGCCTTTTTGTCAAGCAGTTCTTTTTATTTGTGATAAATAAATGTCAGGAAATTAAGAGCTTCTCCTAACTCTGAAAACTATCCGTCCTAGACCCACCAAGGCAGCTTAAGTGATGAGTCAATTTTATAATTTGAACTTCTTGAGATTTTAAACTCTAGATCTTCCCTTCTTCTTATAATGTTATTATTGGCCTAAATTATATTGCTGGTCCTAGCTATAGTTGACCGGTTGAACCAGTGGGATTTACTTAAGTGTTGATTCACCCTCAATAATTAATTCAATGTCTCTAGTTGGAACTAACAAACAGAATTCCCATCATCATCATCATCATCATCATCATCATCATCATCATCTGTTGTTGTTGTTGTTGTTAGAGCATCTTTGAGACAGTGGATTGGCTCCAGTTTTCGACATGTGAAACTTTACTGTCACAAGTTGACACAACCTTCCAAATTAAGCAAAGGCACTTTCTGGGAGCAGAGCCTCCTGCAGACTAAAGGATGCTTCTCTCCACAGTGAACAGAGTCTGGATCTACCCTTTACCATTTTTAGATAATGTGTTCGCTACCTCTCAGATGCTAGAACACGTTTTTCCCTCGGTTCTAAAAACACCTACCCAGCCCCAAAAATGCCCACAAAGCTGTTCAACCTGGGGGGCGTGGGGTGTGGATATGATGTCCTTTAAAATTGAAACACATTTTTGTCATCCAGCAGGATCCTATATAGCAATTTTGTCTACCCTGCTGCCCCCCCATTTGTGCTGGAGTGCCACATCTATTATCCCACCACCAGCAAATCCTATGATTTTGTTGTTGTTATATGCCTTCACCTCATTTCTGTCTTAGGGCAATGCTAAGGTGAAGCTATCACAGGGTTTGCTTAGCAGAAAATTTCCTCTGAGGCTGAAAGAGTGTGACTTGCCCAGTGGGTTTCATGGCTGACTGGGAATTTGAACCCTTGTTTCCCAGTGTCCTAGTCCATCATTCATAGCACTAGACCATGCTGGCTCTTTATGTCCTATGTCTATAGGAGTCCAGTACTTCTGGAGGATGCCAGTTTGGGGAAGGCTGCCCTATAGTAAACATATGAAGGCAAGTGTTACATTTTACAACACCTGGGAAGGCATATTTCTACAAAGACTGATTTACTTCCTGGAGTGTAATTCTTTTTATGCAGTCTAATTAATCCGAAAGGTCATTATGGTTTAATTGCCATGAGCACCGCTAATTATGATGTCCTTTAAAATTGAAACACATTTTTGTCATCCAGCAGGATCCTATATAGCAATCTAAAATATTTCATGGGCTTTTCAATAACTGTAGCAATCTACGGGCACTTCTTACTTAATGTTTTCAGTTTGCATATGTAGAGAGATCTTGTAGCACCTTTGAGACTAACTGAAAGAAAGAAATTGGCAGCATGAGCTTTCATAGACTTCTTATTAATGCATCTGAGGAAGTAGACTGAAGTCTACGAAAACTCATGCTTCCAATGTCTTTCTTTCAGTTAGTCTCAAAGGTGCTACAAGATCTCTCTACATACTGATCTACAGACTAAAACAGCTATATCTTTATTTTCAGTTTGCATGAGTGATTTAGCAAAAACCAGTGAAAGTTCTGTTACATTGGTCCATACCTTGTTGACTTTGTATGGAATCATAGAAGAGACTGGGTCTAAGAGAAAATGCTACTGTAGTGGGGTAATTAATCAAGATAGCTAGGAAATCTTACCAATCTTGCAAGCCATCTTGGTTTATGTAATGGGAGAAAGCTAGGATACAAATTAAACAAACATCTGCCACCCCAAAAAAGAAAGAATTTTACAATCACCAAGAAAAATTTTTTCCATGCCTAACCTGCTTTTATTGTAAGGGAATTTCATCTAATCCATACTTCAGCATTCTCAAGGCTGGATTAAATTCATACCATGGATAAGGCAACCTTTAAAGTGTGTGGAAGCATCTGCAATTCCAGAATGCAACAGCTAAACTATTGACCATTGTAAGCCAAAGAAGTGTATAAAAACATATGTTGCAGGATTTCTAACTAGTTTCTGGTTCTATCTCAAATGCTGATGTCAACCCTTGAAGGACTAAATAAGGAGAGGGGAATTTTTGGTCTTCCAAGTCTTTTGACCTACAAGCTGAATTGAGCATGTTCAGTGCGGTAAGGGACTGCAGGGGTTCTAGTAACTCTGGAGATCAGGATTTGATTCCCTGTTTGGCCATGGAAGTCCATTGGGTGATCTTGAGAAAGTCACATGCTCTCAGCCTCAGTGGGAGGCAATGGCAAACCTCCTCTGAACAAATCCTGCCAAGAAAATCACATGATAAGTTCGCTTTAGAGTTGCCATAAATCAGAAATTACTTGAAGGCACACAACTACAACAACAAAGTCCAAAGCATCTGGAGAGTCAAATGGCTTGAGAGAAACATGCATCCATTTAGCAATTCTGCTTTGTTTTAGGAGATTATCGCACTGCTAATAGATAGTATAACACTCTCCCTCGGAGAATAGTGGAGTCTCCTTTGGAGGTTTTTAAACAGAGGCTGGATGGCCATCTGTCAGGTATGCTTTGATTGAAAGTTCCTGCATGGCAGAATGGGTTGGACTGGATGGCCCTTATGGTCTCTTCCAATTCTATGATTCTATGATTCTAATAAAACTGGCTTGCCTGAGCCAGCTTAAAATTTAAAACAGGCAGCATCCTGATTTTATCAGAAGCATTTAGCCACCAAAATCGCCACCTGGGTCCATCCCGGGTCCCATCCCTGCTCCCAGGGGTGCCAAGTGCACCTCTTTTCAAAGCCAGGAGTTTTCCAGTTTAAGGAAATGGCTGCCAGAGCAGCCCTGGGAGTGGAGAAGGACCCAGGATGGACCCGGGCAGTGATTTCGGCACCTAAATCCTTCCGATAACATCAGGCTGCTGCCTGTTTTAAATTTTAATCTGGCTCAGGTAAGCCAGTTTTATTAGCAGTGCGATAATCTCCTTACTGTCTTCTTACAAACAAATTATCTGTCCCTTAATCCTCTAAGTCCCAAGCAACAGGCATGATGGACCTCTTTGCAACGCTTTACTGTAGGAGCTAAATAGCCCTATAACACCATAAGGTGGTGCTGCTGAGACAATGTACAGTATACAATGTCTGTACGATGATGGATGGCTGCTTCACATAAACCTTACCAAGTAGTCAGTGAAATTTAGTTTGGGCACCGGGTTCTTAGGGGATGCAGTGGCTTAGTGGTTAAGACACCATTTCTGATTACTGGAAGATCAAAAGGTTGGTAGTTCGAGGCCCGGGTGCTGCATGATGAGGTGAGCTCCTGTCACTATCCCAGCTTCTGCCAACCTAGAAGTTGGAAAGTATGCAAATAAAAGTAGATAAATAGGTACCACTTCGGCGGGAATAGTGTAGTCATGCTGGACATATGATCACCAGAGCAGTCCTTGGACAACGCTTGCTCTTTGGCTTAGTAACGGAGATGAGCACCGCCCCCTACGGTCAGACACTACTTGACATTCATGTCAAGGAACTACCTTTACCATTACTTTACCTACCTGGTTCTTATGGTATCTCGATTTCTTTAAAGTGTGGCTGCACGGATGCTGGGGACCAATTTTCAACCCTCAACTGCCCCTCCACTACACTCACCAGACAGTGCTCTCTTTTGAGTACCTCAATTTTCAGTACAGTGGGTCCTTGATATCCAACGCAGTTTGGTTCCAGGACCTCCAGTGGCTAATAAAATCCATGAATGCTCAAGTCCCATTCAATACAATGGCACAGTGAAATGGTGTCCTTTATATAAAATGGCAAAACCAAGATTTGTTCTTTGGGATTTGTTTATTTTAAAAATATTTTCAATCCGTGGATGTTTGAATCAGTGAATTAAAAAAAAAATTGTGCATAAGGAGGGCCAACTGTACCTCTAGAGGCTAAAATGGCAACTGGAAGTGACACAGTGTCACTTCTGATTATGATTTTGGCCAGCATATGTCCAAAAATGGAAATATGCTGGGGGTGTTTATGGTCTCCTTGGGGTGCCGCGGAAGAGAGTTTTTGTGCATTTTCACATGTTGAAGGAGGGGGCTTTGGGTACAGTTTTCAGACACAAATTTCCCCAAAGTGTTTTTAAAATGGGTGGGCTTGGAGGGCTTTGTGGGACTGCAGAAAGCGGTTCCAGGGCTACCAAAGTAGGCTTTCAGATTCTGCTGGGTGTCTAAGAACACTACTGCAACACTCATCATCCACACACTGACAGCACGTGGCCCACTTTCCTCACCCCTGGTTTATACCAATTCTAATAGTTCTTTCAGATATGCTAATGCTCAGATGTGCTTGGGACCAGTGGTTACTGCTTTACTTTACTGCTTTGCAACAAAAGATCATCCCTTTTGGAAAGCATTTCAGGATGGGGTTACCTTTTTCTTTGTGGCAGGTATCTTGTAGTTATATTCCTGTTTGTTCTTTATGAGTATGACAAAACTCACTTTGCTTTCGAAAAAATGCTGGGAATAGATAGATAGATAGATAGATAGATAGATAGATAGACGATCAGTTGTTGTGTGCCATCAAGTCATTTCCAACTTATGTTGGCCATATCATGGGCATAATTTCTGTTCAGAATGGGGTTATCATTACCTTCTTCTTAGGCTGAGAGAGTGTGACCTGCCCAAGATTGCCCAGTGGGTTTCCTTGATCAAGCAGGGATTCAAAACCTGGTCTCCAGAATTCTAATCCAACACTCAAACCACTACACAACACTGTCTATCTGAGATATATTTACACTTACACACACACACACACACACACACACACACACACACGTGTCTGATGATTAGCAGCTTTAAGATGTGCATTGCCTAAAAATGATTTCTCACTAGCTGAAATGAAGTGTGTCATCTTTTGAGCACTTCCCTGGCACCCCTGACAGAATGCTGTGGGGAGACCAAATGGACACGTGAAGCTGCCTCTTCTTCTTCCTCTGTTGGCTGACCTGCCTGGCTCTTGAGATTAACTGGAAAGACAGAGTTAACAGATCTCTGCAGGGATAATTAGGTAGATCTCAGGAGGTAACAGCTGGGGGAACCCTCCGGTAAATTAGATGCACCGCAGTAACACTCCCAGGCAGCTCTTTCTATTAGAGTGGGAAAATCAAGAAATCCACCCTCTAATTCTTTTGCTTATAGAAGTGGCACGAGAACATTTCATCTTCCCATGTAGCCTCTTTTCGGTGCTCCAGGACCCAGGCTGATTTTAAATTCTCTCTCAGCTGCTGTAAGATAGTTTGAGTCAATACAGAGATACAGTTTCTCTGAAGCAACACGACTAAAAATTGAGATCTCAGGCTACTCGGGGTTTTTTTGTAGTTACAGGGTATGTGTGCGTTTAACAGAAACCAACAGCTCAGACAAAAGTTCTATTTCCTACTTCAAGTTGAGAATTTTCAGGTGAAATCCTTCATGTCAGTCTCTGTGTGTATTGAGATGAATGGCAACTGGAAACCAGCAAATGTTCTTCTGTCTGTTTGAGCCTAAAAGCATAGAGAAAATGGAATATGACAAATGGAATATTAGTAGTTAAGCCAGAGCAGCATGTTTAGCAATGGCATCATTGAAGTGGGGACGTGGATCACACCAGGTGACACCCAGAAGAGGGGTGACACCCAGTTGGGCCCTTCTCCCTATTCAGTGGAAGAGGGGTGCACACGTGCCTTTGCCAGCTCCTCCATCCCTGGTCTTCCTTCATGGTCCAAAGGAGAAAACCCAGGGATTGAGGAGCAGGAGGAACGCAGATGCATTCTTCCCACACCAGGTGACACCATAGCTAGTGACACCACTGAAGTTTAGCCCTTTACAAAAGTCTTTAACCTTCTCCCTCCACCCAAAATTAGGACCATGTGCTTGGTGTGTGTTGAGGGGTGCTCCGGCTAGCTTGAATGTTGTTTGACTTGTCAGACTTCTAGATCGGTACCTTAGGACGTTATCACACGCGCAGCAAGAAAGCGGCAGCAGCATCATCCCGGCATGGTTCCGGTCGCGGCAGCTGTAATTCCTTTTTGAAAGAGGAATTACAAAGAACTGGGATGATGCAGCGATGGTGGAGGGATGATGCAAGGATGGGCGGGGTTTGCTGCGACGTCGTCTGATCACAGGGCAAAGGATCCGGAATGATGCAGCGATGATGCAGGGATGGGCGTGGTTTTCTGCGATGTCATCTGATAACTTTGGCAAAGGATCCGGAATGATGCAACGATGATGCAGGGATGATGCAGGGATGGGTGGGGTTTGCTGCGACGTCGTCTGATAACTTTGGCAAAGGATCCGGAATGATGCAGCGATGATGCAGGGATGGGGCTGCTTTAGACCCCGTGTGATAACGTCCTTAGAGTTGCCGAGCAAATGGCCTGGGAATTCACACGACAGAATTATAACACTGTGACTCCACTTTTAACTCTCATGCTTTCCATCTTCACAAGGCAAGAGAGTTAATATGCACACCCTGCTTCTCCTTCCCCTGCTTCCTTCCGTGACCCTCAGTTGATTTTCTCCCCACTCCCCACCATTGGGAGCCTTCCAACTCACACTTTTAAAAAAGCATTCTGATATATATACTTACAATAAAATTCTCTTTTGTAACTTAGGTTCTCTTGTCTCCTTTTCCTTCCTGGAAAATTTCGGCAGAAGCTCTACTATTCCGAGCAAGGATGGACAACCTTGGGAGGCTAAGGACTTCATGAGATCCTTGAGGAGAACTTGGAGACCCACACTCTTCCCTGGGAGAAAGAAAAACACACCAAAATGTCCCAGATGTCCTCTACATGGTGTGTGGAGCATTTCTGCTGTGTTTTAGGCCTTCCTGGGGCATAGTATGCTCAGGGGATGGTATCTGAGCTTCTCCTGGGCTTAAAATAGCCTGGGGAGAGCAAAAATGGCCAAAATGCCCCACACTGCTCTAGACAGCATTTAGGGACAATAAAAATGGCCTTGGGGGATGCATGTGCCCACCCTTGACCTTGAGCAAGTGGTTGTAATCACTTCTTATAATGTGGCTAAGGTGCCAATATCATAAACCTGTTCTACCCAATAGTAACTGATCCTCTGGGAAGAATATAGCCAAGGGCTCCGAGGACGGGATATTCTTTCAGCCATATTCTCTTATCTGTAGTTCCTAAGGAGACAGATTTATTTTTATGTATTTATTCCATTAATTTATTTACCTTGTTTTCCTGGCATAGGACTTAAGGTGGCTTCCCATGCATAGAAGCTGGTTGTTTTAGGTACTGGTGGTATCTCTTTTTCCCCCAACCAAGATCTCTCACAGAATCCCTTGTGTCTTCTTGGAGAACCCTGGGGTTCCAAGGAACTCTGGTTGAGGAACCCTAATTTAAGATTTTAAATGTCTCACATTCTGAAATGGTAGAAATCTGAGGAGTGAAGGGGAAGGGAATCATAGGGGTCAGCATTCTTACTTGGAGGGGCAGTGCTCTCATTGCCCTCCCCAGCTACATCCCCTGACACCAAGTACCATATTTTCCGGCGTATAAGACGACTGGGCGTATAAGACAACCCCCCACTTTTCCAGTTAAAATATAGAGTTTGGGAAGAGTATGACTTCCAAAACTGTTGTTGTTGTTGCTGTTCACCTTCAAGTCATTTCCAACTGATGACACTAAGGCAAACCTATCATGAACCTCCTTATACCTGGCATATAAGATGACCCCCCCACTTTAACCCCAGATTTTGCAGGTTAAAAAGTAGTCTTATACGCCAGAAAATAAGGTAATTTAGGAAGAAGTTAAAAACCACTGGTCCCATTCCTGAAAGACTTCCTGTATTTCAAGAAGTTTATCCCTGCTCTCTGCTTCCTGAATCTAGCATCATCTGTTTATCTTACAACTGGTAAATTAGCTGAGGATGTCTTTGATCAGAAACATGCTTTTGGGTAATCCTGTGAATCCAATGGGTTAATAGAATAACTTTTTCCATATTCTATCTCAGCTAAAAACTCTCTCTCACACACACACACACGTGGACATGCACGCACGCACACGTCACTTCAGTCAGTACAACAAGGATATTAGTCATCTACTTCAGTGAAGCATCATAAGGATGATGAGATGGGGATTACAGTAACTGCACAATTAAAATGCTCCATATATTTATTAATAAGAGCATATGATATCAGAGACAATATGAGACATCTTGGCAGTTAAATCAGAAAATCCGAACCTTGCACCCTGCTAGCAGCCTGAAATAGGAATGAGAGGGTATGACAGAGGAAAAAACAGGTTGAGGAACTACTTTTCCCTTAGTTCTGTCCGCTCATGTCATCAGGGCAGGTGGAAATGCAGCTGTTCCTCCTTTTTTTGTGGGAGGAAGAGTTTTTATTTCTTTTCTTTTTTAAAAAGCCTTTCTCCTCCATTTGCTTTCAGTAAAATAATAATAATAATAATAATAATAATAATAATAATAATAATAATAATAATAATAATAATAACAACAACTGCACCAGCTCAGGGGCTCTTTCATTTCATTTCATTTACAGTTTTTCTACCCCACCACGTATCATGAAATTTCTGTGTGTCTTGCAGTAAAAGCAGCTGAACAATTTGAAGTGAAGAATATTATCACATCATGCTGTTATAGTATCACTCATAGCAATACGTTACACACACGCTCACACTTGTGAGAAAACCAAAAACAAGCAGGATTGTAAATACACACTTCTATATGTTGTTCTATATACTGTATATATCTTGAATCCCTCATTCTCCCTTGTCTGAAATGCTTGGGACCAGAAGTGTTTGGGATTTGGGGTGTTTTCCCCCCCAGATTTTGAAATATTTGCATATCCTTAATGAGATATCTTGGAACCGAGACTCAACTCTAAACACAAAATTAATTTGTTTCATATATGCCTTTATCCAGATAGCCTGAAGGCAATTTTATACATATTTTAAAAATAATTGTGTGCATAAAACAAAGTTTGTGTACATTGAACCATCAAAAAAGCAAAGGTGTCACTATCTCAGCCACTTGTGAAAAAAGGTTTGATATTTGAAGTATTTTGGATTTTGGAATTCTGGATAAGGGAGACTCAACCTGCATCTGAAAGACTATCAAGATTGTAGGAGCAGTCCTCATTAATCCTCTGTCATACCACTTTTCAGTTGCTTTTAAAATCTCCTAGTTTCTCTCTCCTTCTGTTTCTTTGCCTCTTTGGAAACTTCACAACAAACCTCATAATAAAAGTGTATTAATTAGGATTATTTTTCACGTGACCAATTAAAGCTTTTTTTCCACAGAATGCTTTTTTTTTTTTAGTGACGGATGCCTAAACTCCTTTGCTACTCCTATTTTTATCCTCCCACAGCCTAAGAAGATGGTTTTGCTACATTCCTGAAACTGATCCTTTGTTTTATCACTTAATGAGTAGCAAGTTACTTGCCTTTGGCTCTAAGGCTCAAGGTGTTGGGGAAATTGATTTCTAGCACATCCAAGACTTCTTCTAAGATGTAGAGAATGATAAATTCTAAAACATGCTCCACTCCTTTCTATTTCAAGGGAGGGCAGGGCCTGGTCTTACCTTAGGCCCCATCAACACCCTTTGCTGCTCATGTTTAGGAGCATAAGGATTACAGATAGACAAGCAGAACAGATGTACAGAACACAATGGAAGTGCTTTAGCGACACTATTTCCAAACATCTAAGAACAATGGGCATTGTAGCCAAGCTGTACAACTGGCTTACTGTATTTTTCCCCCCCACCAAACTGAATTGTTGCAGTTGCAAAATTTTCTGCTGTTGACTGGAAAATTCCAAATCCCTTGTGGGGTGAATACAATGCTGCACACAGCAAACAAAACAAACTCCACCCTACAATTATTATTTAGCTAGAAATCTGGAGCCAAAAATAGACTTCTAAGTGGCAGGTTTTGTTTATTTTTAAAGCAGATATTCCAGCTGCATAAACCACTACCTCTTCCAAATTTAAGACTAATTTGGGAGGTAGCTGGGTCCTATCACAAGGATTTTGCCAGCAAAGCCGCCAGGCGAGTCCAGCCCAGCTGCAGCCCGGATTCCCAGCGCACTTCAGTGGCCATTTTTTCAAGTTGGAAAGCTCCTGGTTTCGAAATAAGGCTGCCGAAGCATGCCTGGGACCCGGGATGCAGCTGGGCTGGACTCGCCCGGCGGCTTCGGCAGCAAAATCCTTGTGATAGGACCCGGCTGCCTCCCGAATTAGACTTCAGTTCGGAAGAGGTAAACCACGTTATTTCAGTGGTGGGATAATCTCCCACCTTTCTCCATCCTAAAAAACTAAACACTATTATTAAGCAAGCTTTGGTTATACTCTGCTTCAGTGGCAGCTTCTGCAAAGGAATCAGTAGCTCTTACTGCTATAGAGAAACAAATCATTTATGAATCTGTGTGTTAGCTATGTAGCTAGCATGGCAATCCAGAGGCACAAATGTAAATCTCAGCTGACACTTAGACCTGCACAAGAGCCATTCCTATTGTCTTGTCAAATCTGCACTGTTAAAATTGGTACCTCTCCAAAACTGGGCTGTTTTCATTAAGATTGCCTGATAAACACTGATAAATATTTCATGTGCCTAGTTTCCTCCTTTTTTTTCCAACTGACATTGGTTTTCAAACTGCACATTTTCCCCAGTTGTGCATTTTGTGTCCAATTTCACACTAAAGAAAATGCAGTGGTGATTTAAAAAAACACCACTACCACCACCAGCAAATGCACTCTCATTAATTTGTAACCATTTCATTTTGTTTATTTATTGATTTCACTACCTATTGATTCCAGTGACACACATTTAAACAACTACTTACATTTCTCACTAAATTTAATATAACTCTGGCTGAAACTTCCTCAGTGTTTGTATACATTATATAGCTGTATTGAGCTTTTTTCCTCTGGAGAATGTGACAATTCTAGACCATACGTTTCTTTTAAAACAATAGAAACCTGAGGCGAGTGAAATAAGCCCAGCAAATTTAATGGGTTTTTAAAGGGTTTAAACAGACTTGAATGAAATCAAAGCCAAACAAACCTTGCAATATTTGAAAATCTGACCTCCAGATATCTACACGATAAAGACAACATGCTGCATGTTTATTGGCATAGTTCCATTCAGTGTATCAAACATGGAAACCATGTCAGGTGTGATATTTTGTCTTAGAGTAAGCTATCCTTCTTTCCTCCCAGATTTTGCAGCTAGAATCTCAGACTTAAGCCTTAGTTTTTATCTACGAAGTGAAGATGTAATACAGGCTGCCTCTAGCCAAACTGCAACCCGTGACTTTCATATAGTTATTTAAGAGTGGCTCCAAGTGGAGAGTAGGATATTTCTCTTCTTTTTACTTAGTGAATACCTCCAAATGTTTGTACAGCCCTTCCCTTTTCTTATAATTGCTAAAGTGGCCAGGTGCAAAATAAGACTTATACTGAAACTCCTCTTGTGCACAGCTGTTAAAGGTGCAGGAGTCCTGTCCTCTTCTGCATCTAGTTCTCCTATGAACTGCACATTTTCAGTTTTTAGGAATGTTAAAATAAAATGGATCCGCCCAGGAAGTCTGTGTGAGAAATATCGTCCAGTTTTAAAGAAGTATACAAATTACTTATTTAATTTAAATCATGGGGAGGGGTATTAGAAGATACCAAAAAATCTGGTCATTGTTACAGGCCTTCAGAGTTTGACCCTATTGTAGGGTTTTCTTTACAAGTCTTATTCAGAGGCTTTCTATTACCTCCCTTTCAGGTGAGAGAGTGTGACTTTCCTATTACCCAGGACATTTCCATGGCTGAGCATGAATTCAAAACCTGGTCTCCCAGAAACCTAGTCCAACACTCATACTGTAAGAGATGAAAAATATAGAAAACTACAAAGCTCATGACTAATTCGGGGCTGGATTGGATGACCCTTGGGGTATCATTTTCTATGTTTAAAACTGTACATTTGCAGGCAGTTAGCAAAAGGCTTTTCAGCTTTGCTTCAGTGAAACAAGAACAAAGGAATGTGTTTTTTTCTACCTTGAAGGCTAGACAGTCAGCTTCAAAGCTAAAATAGATAAGGATGGTATGAGCAGGCAGCAGGGAGGAAAGCTAAATTTGTTCGCGCATGGCAAATAGAAGTGTAACGTAATCAGGAAAAGGGTGGTTTTGGAGTTGTGTTCTGTAACCAATAAAAATATAGAATTATGCATATATTAATATAATTATAAGCTAGCTGTGTAAGATGGTATATAAGGATGTTAATTAGCAAGGGGGACGCTTTCAGGCCCATCGACATTAAAGAAATAAACCACTTTCCTGAATTCCTAATGGGTCTCTGCTGCTGTGTTATCCACAACAATACCACTGCACTACACTGGATTTCTGGGTTAAAATGTCATTAGATCAGTAAGAGAATGCCCAAACCACACCATAGCCATCTTCACCCATTCATATTATGACACATTTCCTATAAGTGATAACCATTCATATTTCCTATAGGTGATAACTGCCTTTCAGTAGAGACATTTAAATAAGGGTTTGGGCCAGTTCATACTATATAACTATAGTACTATGATCCCACTTTAACTGCCATTGTTCCGTCTTATGGAATCCTAGGGGTTATAGTTTGGGAGGCACTAGAGCTCTCTTGCTGGCAATTTTAAATAAACCCCCCCAACCTGCAAATCCCACAATAGTTAAAGAGAAATAATAGTGCTATTATTATTTAGTGTGAAAGGACCCTTGGACAGCAATTTGTCAGGGATGCTGTACGAATAGTTGCATTCTGCTTTGCAGATCCTGCTCTGAGGAGGAGACTGAGCTAGCCACCTTCCAACTCTTTGAAGCTATGATTTTGTGGCCTTCTATTCCACACAGGACAGACAGAAAATTCAGAAAAGGACTATGAGGACCTTTCAGTTCAAACAGTAACAACCACTTTATTTAAGCTGGGATGAGACTCACATGGCCCTCCAGAAGTTGTTGGACTACAACTCCCATTAGCCTAGTCAGCAGAGCCGATGGTGATGGATGAGACTCACCTAAATACCCAAAAGGCACCAAATCCCCTCTGATCTTGGAAGCTAAGCAGAATCAGCTCCGGTTAGTGCTTGGATGAGAAACCACCAAGCCACCTTGAGTCCCTATACCGAGAGGAAGGCAAGATAATAATAAGATCAGGGGTAGGCAACCTTTCCCCTTTAAGGGCCGAGGGACTTCAGCTCCCAGAATCCCAGGAGCTATTGGCCAACATGGGACTATTGGCCAACATGGCTGAGGCTTCTGGGAGCTGAAGTCCCTCGGCCCTTAAAGGGGAAAGGTTGCCTACCCCTGAATAAGATAATAATAATAATAATAATAATAATAATAATAATAATAATAATAATAATTGCTAAAGCCTGCAGCCCAACATCTGAAGGGCGTCATGATCCCATGATTCCCATAATCCCTCTTTTGGAAGGCCAACCCCTAATTTAGGCCAACTACTTTTTATTATAATGAGCGAGTCTTAAGAGTTTGATCTATATGCTACTCAGGGACAAACTCGCTAGATGAATTGTTACATTGTAAGTGTAAGCTAATACTGAGAGACTGGCCTAAAAACCCTTGGGCACCTCTGATCTTGGAAGCTAAAAAGCTAAGCAGAGTCAGCTCTGGTTAGTGCTTGGATGGAAAACCACCAACGAATACCAGGTGCTGTAGGCTATACTTCAGAGGAAAATCACCTCTGAGTATCCCTTGCTTAAGAAAACCTATGAAATTCATGGGGTCACCATAAATTGACATGAAGTGAAGACACAAACACACACACACACAAAATACTGAGAAAATATACATTCTACATATGTCCACTAGATGACACTACAGACATATTTGCTCCAATCTTTTCAATTTTTTGTTCTTTGAGGCTGAACAGACTTGGCCTTTACCACTCTGGAACCAGTTTCCGTGTTTTAGACTTGCCCAGATTTACTAGATAGCACAAAGCATGCTAACTGTTATGTGGTTTATATTATAATTTACTTTTAGAACAGAGCTAGCATTTGACAAGTCTGGTCATTAGGGCTGCATTTTCTCAGTTCTCAGATTTGCAAAGCCAATAAGGTCCAAATTCTGCCAACCTCTGGGTCCTACCACCACCACCTCTGTCCCACTAGCTTCCCCCAATTGCCACCCCAAACCTTTCATGGATGCTTGGGGTTTCAC
>CM034701.1:46618434-46629286 GCA_020142125.1 Phrynosoma platyrhinos
GGGAAATTCTGCCTTCTAGCCATGAGCCGGACAATAGCTAGACAAAGGTATGAGGGGCTTTTCATTGTTTTCTTAAGTCTGGGCATAGCCTAAACAATGCATGTGGTATCAAAGCAATCAAGGAAAGGAAGCTAGAGAAAGGAGGTGCCATCCAATCTAATCACTGTCTCATCAAGTGTGAGACTGAGACAAATAGACACCATTAGGTATCCTTTCCAACATAATGGGATATTCCCCAAGGCAACTCCCATAACCTGCCTGTTCCGGTGGTCTTTTGTAACCTTACTTGCTTACATGACTTCACATCTAGGGGATTATGGCTTCTATCTCCCAGGGGTCAGGCTGGGGTCATAGGGGACTCCGCACAGTATGAAAAATGGAGGACTTTTACTAACACTTGGGCAAGTCACATGCTCTTGGCCTCAGGGAAAGGCAATGGCAAGCCTCCTCTGAACAAATCTCGCCAAGAAACCCCCATGATAGGTTTGCCTTAGAGTCACCATAAATCAGAACATCTTGAAGGCACACAACAACAACAACAAAGAATTGTCTAAAGTTGATTGTGGTACGAGTGTGAAACACCTTGAAAAGGGGAGTGATAGCATACGTATGCACATGTGTTGAAGAAAACTTCCCATTCCATGTATAAAAGCTGGCCAGCATGGCAATTGTGACATGTACTTACTAGTGTTTGGATGGCGCTCTGTGTCAGAATGGAGGGGAGGAAGCTCTCTCGAGGTCCTGAGGAGAGCTGTAGAATGTATACAACTCTGTCCTTCATGCCCTTCATTGTCTGCTGCCTGAGGTGGCTTTCTCCCATTCACAAGGCAAGAAAAGTCTCCCTTCCACTACCACAGAGCTAGGGATCATGAAGACCCCAGATCATGTCAGATTATAATTCCCACAATAACTTTTAGCCTTGCTAGTTAGGAGCAATGGGAGATGTAGTCCAACAATATCCGCAGAACCATAAATTCTTCATCCCCAATCTGTCTTCCTTTCTATTGACATACTTGCATGTGTAAGCAATGCTCAATATGTCTTGTTTTGTCTGTGTGTGTGGCATACATTGTATTAGGTAAGAGATGGGCAACTTCTGGATTCCCCTGCTAAACTGGTGGTAATCCTTATAAATTACAATAGACATTCATTCACCTCCTCTTTGGGAGTTAGTTACAAGCCATTCCACGCTGTACAAATTGTAGCCTTAATGGTTTAGGCATCTTGTATCACTGATATGTTAGTAGTCTGAATAATAAATTGTTGTTGTAACTGTTCATTATATTTATATTATTAATGTGATGTATATGTAGAAATAGTTATATATTGTATCATGTCAAGGATGTAACTAAAGAAATCACAGATGAAACAGAGACTAGAAATTCCTGGGGTTTCGAGTCTTACTATTATCTGTCCTTGAATCACACATTGTTTATTGTCTGCATGGAAAGTCCAGCAAGCAGGAATTTGGAAGCTTTACAACAAAAAAAAAAACAAGGGGAATTAATATCTTCTTAAGGAAACATGGGTTCCCTAGGACAGCTTCACAATTGGATTTTCTGCTGGTTATTGCCTACTGATTTGTTAGCAAGTTTTCTTGTTTATATATTTGTTTCATATGGGTTCAAACAAACAATATATCTACTTATTTTGTTCCTCGATATAGAGACTTGTGCATTGCTTAACTAGCAATACAAATTCAATAATTTATATTACTGCATACCTGTCTTTGTTTTGTTCTTTTCAACTTCTGCATACCTCAGAGGGTGTCAAACTTCAACTTCCAATCCCTTCACAGTTGGCTATACTGTCTGGGGCTAATGGAAGTTGCAGGTCAGTAAAACACAGAGGATCACAAATAAATAATTGCAACCATGAACTGAGCGATCTGTGTAGCAAGCATGGCTCCTGTCAGGTTTGGAGATAAAGTTCAAAAAGTACCTTTTCCAAGCTCTGCAGATTTCCTGATACAAATTTCCTAACCCATTTCTGATTCATGCGGACTATAGGAACCGCCTGTGTTGCCAGAAATCTTCCCAGCATAGTTGGCACTATAAGAGGCAACTTGTAAATGTGATGTAACTTTTCTAAGAAAACCACCCATGTCTCTTTCAGATTTTAAGATGCAGTGACGTGAATGGAATGCCTTTGCTAGCTGCAGGGAATAGGAAATGAGCAGGATCACAGGATGAGCCCTGGTCATGAGTTGTTGCTGGGGATTTCAAAGAGTTCTGTGGAAGTTTTTAACGTCACTGGAATACGTGGGACCTGCAACTTAATGTGCCAGTGAGATGTGCTTCTGTGCAGGGTTTCTGCCATCTATTCCAGGGAGTGGGTTTACCAGTTTTTCTCCATTCACCAGTTGGCTAGCATTACTTAACCACTGAACATAATCAATGGGCTCAATGGGCTGTTTTCAGTTTTGTTCTTCTATTAGAGGGTGTGGTTTCTGTTTTGTTTTTTGGTAGTAATATTTTCCTAAGAAACACAAAGGTCTGTAAACATCTATAAACATCAGAGTGCAATCAAAGTGCTCAGAAACTTCAGTTGGTCCAAATAGCTGCAGTCAGATTGTTAATTGGAGCCGGCTACAGTTTATTTCTTTTTTCTTTTTCTTTTTTTATTATTAACATAACAATAACAATAACAACATCACATATCTATTAATATGATAAAACAACATACAAGGTTAACAAACCTAACTAACTAAACAAATAAGCTAATTAACTAGATTAACTACTAAATAACTAACATGTTACCAAAAAGAAAAAGAAAAACAAAGACAGGGAACTATGGCATCCAACTTGCCTGTCAATGGTTATATAATATTACTTAATTGTATCTACTCCTTCCTTACTATTGAGAAACTAATCATATATTGTATCACAAAAATTAATAAAATCCTATCCAAAATACAAAATAAAACATTTATTATTACTCAAAAACCTAAAGTCATCACAAAGCCCTACTTATTTTTCATATAATCTATTAATGATTTCCATTCTTTAAAAAAATCCAGTAGTGGTAGTAAGTATGTTTGGTAATTATTTTTTGTACTAATGTTACTCATTAATCATAATGCCTGTATATCAATGAATGTAACAGTCATAGTTAGACAGCTAGCTTAATTTAAATTATACCTTTAAATTGCAATATCACAGCCTAAACGCATTTACATATACATGTGGTTGAAGTTAAAATAAATAAATTTTTAAAAGAAGAAAATTTTTAAATTGTAAAAAAAAATAAAGATTAATTTTAAAAATGTAATAATTAAAATTAAAAAAATTAAAAAAACTGGGGCCTCTCTTTTGTATTCCCACTGAGCCTCACCCCACTCACACCATTTCTTCAGCATTTTGAAGGGACACAGGCAAATGCCACAGCTTGTTTCTGCCCAAAGGCAGGTGTTTGGGAAGCAGTGGTGTCACCCCCCCTTAGGGTGTCACCTGGTATGGTTTGCCCTCTCAGCACCCCCCTAATGATGCCACTGGCTGTCAAATCGCTTCTGGCAGGTCATTCCACAGTGTAGGCAAGGCTGAAGATAAAGTCCTCTGACCCACAGTTGCCAACCTAGTCCTGGCTGACTTGTCCACCAGAGGACCTGAGTGTACAGGATGGATTATATGGGAGGCAATCCTGTAGGTAACCTGGACCCAAACCATGTAGGGCTTTAAAGGTAGCAACCAACACTTTGTACTTTGTCTGAAAACTAATTGAGAGTCAGTGGAGTGATTTAATATTTGTGTAATGTATTTGTGTAATTGGTGTAAACACCTGGATGTCCCAGTAGTCAATCTGGCTGCCATGTTTTGAACTAACTGACGTTTCTGAACTTGGTGCAGAGGTAGCCCAATGTACAGCACATTGCAGAAGTCCAACCTTAAGGTTACCAGTGCATACACTACCATCTTTAGGTCTTCCAGCTCTAGGTAGGGGAGCAGTTAGTATATCAGCCAAAGCTGACAGTAAGCACTCCTGGCCATTGCATCTGTCTGAGCTGTCATTTGGAGCAATACAATAGCAGCTTCATTGATATACCGCTTCAGTCTCTAAGCAGTTTACAACTGTAAGCTAATTGCCCCCAACAAGCTAGGTACTCATTTTCGTGACCTCAGAAAGATGCAAGTCTGAGTTGAGCCTGAGGCCTGGCTGGTATTGAACTCGCAACCTTGTGGTTTGTGAGTGAGTGGCTGCAGTACAGGCATTTGACCACTGCACCACCAGGGCTCCTTATCTGAGCCCAGAGCAACAGATCCAGAAGTATCCCCAAGCTGCAAACTTCAGAGGGTGTGTAACCCCATTCAGGACTGGTTGACACATCTCCATACCCAGGTTAGGATCTTTGACAGTAAAGTACCTCTGTCTTGTCTGGATTCAGCTTCAATTTGTTTTTCCTCATCCAGCCCATTACCTCCTCCAGGCATTCATTCAGAGGAGACACACTATCCTTAGCTGAGGCTGTATTTGAAGGCATGGAGGCATACCAATAGCACTTCACCCCCTGCCTCCAGATTATCTCTCTCAGTGGTTTCTTGTAGATGTTGAATAGTATTGGGGATAGGATGGCACCTTGTGGTTTGCAATATAACAGCTCCTTTTTTTAGGAGCAGCTATTCCCAAGCACCACCATCCAGGACCTACACAAGAGATAGGACTGGAATCACTGAAGCCTGTGCCTCTGGTTCCCAGATTCCCCAGGCATTTCAGAAGGATACTGTGATCAATGGTATCAAATGCTGCGAAGAGGTCCAAAAGCACACTCCTCCTGTCGATGCTCAGGCAAAGATCATCCACTAAGGTGACCATAGCAGTCTCAACTTTGTATCCTGTCTTGAAGCTGGTTTGAAATGGGTCTAGATAATTTGTATCATCCAAGACGGTCTAGTTTTGGCACTTAAATCTCAGGGCTTGAAAAGATACTAACTTGGCAACCCTAACTGGGAGTTGGGGTTCAACAACTTCTTGAGGACTACACAGTTCCCATCCCTGGCATATATGCTACCAACTGATTTTGACAAAATCAATCATTCTCATTCTGATCATCCTGTCAAAAATCCTTCTTCTGCTTTCCCCATTACTGGAGAGAGATGTGGAAGGAAAGGAAAACATGGCCATTTCTAGGGAAATAAGTGAAGAAAGGAAGCAGCAGAATCTTCCAGTCACACTAAAATAGTGGCTCTTCACCTTGTTCTTAGTTTGTTGTTGTTTAGGTAATGGATTCTAAGAATTTGATGCAAGCTAGGTGGGTGACCTTGGACAAATCACACTCTCTCAGCCTCACAGGTTGGCAATAGCAAACCCTCTCTGAAGAAACTCGCCAAGAAAACCCCATGATAAGACATGCTTTAAGGTCACAGCATAAGTTGGAAATTGCTTGAAGGCACCCAGCAACAACAAAGGAATGTCCTCCCAAGGGGAAGGGGGAAAAAGTAAGGAAACACAATTTCCAAAGTAGCAGGAAGGAAACTGAAGGAAAAAAATAAGGGTTTTCCCCCCCTCTTGCTCATGGTTTGTGTACCTCATGCAGCCCATTCCTGTACTTTTTAGGAGTCTATGGAACAGTTTAAGAACCCCTGCATTAGCTCCTGGCAAAGAAATGTTTTATGATTACAGTGATTGGAACAAGCCCAAATGTACCCCAGAGATAGAAACTCAAACAGGAACTAGGCAGACAAAGCCAGCCACCCTAGGAAGCAGGGAAATCCCCCTGGCCTCTCTGCTCAAAGTTCAAACTAATAAAGAAGCCCTGTTAAAGGGCAGCCAATGTGGCATTCAGCATCTCTCTGTTCAAACTGCCTATATGTTACACTCTCTATATGTCTGTAGTTGCTCATCCAGCTCCCCCATTCCAGTGGAATCTTCCCACTCTACCTGTAACCTTTCCTTCCCCCAAAGATTCAGGGAGCTGCATCTCAATGACCAGAGAAGGTATGAGAAGGTAAATGTTGGAAAAGGGCATGCTCAGAATCTTACTTGAACCCAAACCTGTAAATCCATTTTGAATGCCAAAATATACTTGTGCCGACAAGATTGTATGATGGGAAAATAGGCATGAGATGTGGTGGCTCAAGTGGTTAAGACGCTGACTCTGTTGATTTTCAAGGCCCAGGTGCTGCATGATGGGGTGAGCTCCTGTCACTACTCCCAGCTTCTGCCAACCTAGCAGTTCGAAAGCATGGAAATGCAGGTAGATAAATAGGTACCACTTCGGCAGAAAGGTAAACAGCATTCTATGCAATCATGCTGGCCACATGATCACAGAGTAGTCTTTGACAATGCTGGCTCTTCAGTTTAGTAATGGAGATAAGCATTACCCTGTTACAATAACTGATTTAATATAAAAAACCTTTTTGTAGATTCCTCCCATGGCCCTGGACTGGAAGAGCTCAACTGCCATGGATCCAAGGTGAGCACATCATGTAGGCACCTGAAAGGTCACATCTGCACCTACAATAATTTTCAGTTCAAAAGGGCCAGGCCTAGGAGCTAAAAAGCAGGACATTCGCACCTAGGAGATTTATGTGTCAGGATGTGTCCATATCCTCTCCTTGGAAATTGTTTACTTCAAAGAGTAGTAATCTGGAATCCTTTGATATACAATAGCAACTCTTCACCTCAGGCTAGGTTTAAGGGTATAAAAGATCCCCAAAATCTCATGCACATTGGGTCTGGTTAGATTTCATGGTGACACTGCACCACTGTGAACTCTGACTTGGGTCCCAGCTCTTTCCATTGTCTTTTCCCTTTCATAATGGTTCATTCATCATTGGAGAAGCCTCCTTCAGGTAATTATCACCATTAGAAAGCCTTGTGTTTCCTCTCCAAGCTAACTTACTTTATTCCTGAGTTCTTGTATGTATGGGTGTCTTTGTATGTTTGAATCTCCAAATAAATTACAGTTCATTGGAAAGCTTTGTCTCTATCAGTCTATTCCCTAGCCACCTCCCAAAACATAGGATAAAAGATCCCATAGAAGGCTTGTACTTTAGTAATTCCTCAAGTTCAAGTCCTTCTTACAGCCCCCTATGGTCGGACATGATTTGACAACTTCATCAACAAGGAATATCTTTACTTTTACCTAGCTTGCAAATAGCTACACAACACACACTGAATGGAAAGGTTCCAGATTTGAGAATATGATTGTCCCACTTCTCCTTCTCTAAGAGCCTGGAAACATTATTTTTTGAACAACAGTTCCAGTTCCAGAACTACAACTATAATTTTCAGAATCCCCAAGTTATGGGGCTCTAGGATTTATGCCCCTCCCAAAACTGAAGTTTCCAATCAATGGAAGAAGGGGATCTGGGTGTTCTGGAAGATGTAGTCCAAAAAATAAAAGTTTCCAAGCTGTGGGAGAAAGGGTTCAGGAGATGTAGTCCAAGCTCAGAAAGAAGGAGCAGTGGGGCTGTTACCACAGGCAGGGTTAGGAGTGTTGGGATATGTAGTTAAAGTGGAAATGTACAGATGTGGGAAAATTTCTACTGAAAAAGTTTTTGGAACCTACAGGTGGCAAATGTAAACAACTCACACAGAACACGCCAAGGCTTGGAACAGAGGGAGATAGAACATAAACAATTAGATCATTTTGTTGTCTGGGAACCAGGATCACATGACACATGACTCACAGCAAAAGGGCTGGACAAGAGGGCTGGGTTAGAGGCTATTCAGCAAATTGTCTATGGAGGTATCCACTCATGGGAGGAGTTTGGGGTTTGGCTTTGAGCCTGCTTTGTTCTTACACATTATGCACTGTGTTGTGTGTGTTGGATCTCCAATTCTACCTGTATGAAGATGGATGTATATAGTTTTCTGTTTACTATGCAATCAAGAATAAAAACCTTCTTTTGAAGAAGTTTGCTCTTTTTTGGCTTAATGAAAAGCTTGAACCCGCAGGGAGCTGAAAAATGGCTGCATTCCAGGAAGGTGAGATCAGCTTAGCTCCTATCCAGAGACAAAGGTGGCTGATGAATGGATCCCTGGCTTTCCGGCACAAGATCTCTGCTACTACAACACCACCATAAATCAACAGGCAGAACCCCAAATGTCTATGTGCATCTAGTCTTTTGACATCTACTCATTCAGTACAGTGTCTGCAAAGGATTCCTACTCAGATATGTGTACATTGGGAGTTCTCTTTAAATACACTCCCTATTACAGATGTCACAGTGTACACTATATGCATGCAGAAAGAGGGCAGTGTCAGAAGTGCATGTGAGAGCAGAGGTGAGGCTTTGGATGCTGCTCCATACTTCTGCCCGTGAGCACTCAAAGAAGGTTTGAACAGGAATAGTTTAGATCAGGGGTTGGTAAACTGTGGCCCGTGGGCCGAATCTGGCCCACCGAGGCCTTGGAACTGGCCCATGGCTGGTCCTGCTGATGCCGCCATGCACGTCGCCACCGCCGCCACTACCGCCACTGCCGCGTGAGATGAAGGGCACCATTTTGCCTTCCAAAATGGCACCTGTGCTCACGCACGCATGCACGTGACAGCGGGCGGCATTTTGGAAGACCAAATGACACTGGCGTCATGCACATGCACTTGCGATGCCGGTGCCATTTTGCCTTCCAAAACAGCACCCACCGTGGTGCACATATGTATGCGAACGTGGGGCACCATTTTGGATGGCACCTCGCGCTTGTGCATGCATGCACATGATGGTGGGCGCCATTTTGGAAGGCCAAACAGCGGCGGCGGCATTCGCATGTGCTCACAACACCAGCGCTGTTTTGCCTTCTAAAACAGCGCCCACTGTGGTGCGCATTGCCCTGCGCTCCCATGCATGCGCACCATGGCAGGTGCCATTTTGTAAGGTCAAATGGTGCTGTTTGGCCTTCCAAAATGGCACCCGCTGCTGTGCACATGTGTGCGTGAGCACGGGCCGCCATCCAAAATGGCGGCCACACTTGCATATGCATGCACACCATGGCAGTGGTAGTGTGCATGTGTGCGCGCACACCTCTGTGGCCCGGGGAAGATCGGGGTACGGGGTACTGGCCCCATCCCAAAAAAGTTTGCTGACCCCTGGTTTAGATCAAAGTGGTGGCCTGTGGACCAGTGCCATTGGCTGCTAGTCTGTGGAAAGGCTCCAGGGGAAAAAAAGACACAAATATGGTTCCAGGCATGTTAGAAAACAAAAATTACCAATCCCCTACATCAGATAGCTTGAGAAGCCATGGTTTTTATGATCTGCATAATAAACTGACAGCAGGGAAGAACTACAAACAAAGTGGGACAACAATATATTAAAATAGAATATACTTATTTATACATTTATACAGATTACAATATTTTGCAAAAGGAGGTAGAACATTCCTTGAGCACTTATCACATAGTAAAAGTACAATATTAACAACAATAACAACAGTTTATTTATATAAGGCACAACAACCATTACAAAATATTACAAACAATAACCATACATTTCACTGGACAACAACTTATTAACTTAAAAAAAATGATAAGGAAAACCTTAGCAGGTCAGGCAGCAGCAGGTCAGCAGCAAAACGAGCTGATGTACCATTCCGTCTACAGCTTCTTTACAATTCACCATTATTGTTTTTATAAAATTACTACATATCTTTTGGGCAGCCACAGCAAAGGTACCAACCTTAAGAGTAACAAGTACAATAATAACAAATTAAGTTAATTAACCATTGGCTGCCCTTTCATGATAATCAAAACCTGCTTCCTGAACTGTGGTCCAAAAATAATTTTTCTACGCTCTGCTAATTTTCTGATTCTCTTTCCTGCCCCATTTGACTTTGCCTAATGGTAGAGCCAAGCCTGCCCATACAAAATGTAAACATACCCTACACATTCAGGGGGTAGAAAGTAGCAGATTATTGGAAATGGTAAAGAATTAAAATAAAAGTTTGAAAGCAATATTCAAAGGTGAAAAGTGTGTTCATAGTAGGGAAAGTTTCAGCTGAAATGTAACCTCAAACAAATGGTTGAAACAAAATATACCCAATCTATTTGTGTTCATAATAAACATGACCAACGATGCTTTTTTTCAGAATCAGCATCAAGATGGTGACTAATGGGAACTACTGGCCACTTGAAGGTGGGAGGAACTCTCACTCTTAATTGCCATTGTCAAGAAGTCATGGTCAAGGTGAGGGGTTCATCACTCAATGCCAAGCAAGTGACTGGCTGTTGGTTTGCAGTAGTTGTTGGCTACTGGCATCCATGTCAGTGGATCAGTGAGTTTACATTTTAAAGGTAGTGACCCCCATTGGAAGATAGGGTTCAGACCTCAGATAGCTCCTTTAAAGCCTGAAATAAAATCTAGATTCACTGCTCTTCTGACATAGAAGCCACTAGCTGAGGGGTAGGCAAACTTTTTGGGCCAGGGGCCGGGTCGCTGTCCCTCAGACTATTGGAGGGCTGAAATAAATAAATAAATAAATAAATTTTAAAAAATTAAAATAATTCCTACATACACTGCACACATCATATTCTGAAGTAAAAAAACAAAATGGGAACATATACAATATCTAAAAATCCACTTTGGCCAAGTCATATTCTCTCAGCCTCAGAGGAAGGCTATGGCAAACCCTCGCTGAAGAAATTTTGCCAAGAAAACCCCAAGAAAACAGCAACAAATCAGCATCAACACAACAACAATTAATAATAGAAATTTTGCCAAGAAAACCCCAAGAAAAATCATCATCATCATCATCATCATCATCATCATCATCATCATCATTAACAATTTAAAATGCTACCTTAAATGAAACAAACAAGAGCAGGGGTGGTATGAGTCAAGCACGTGTCTGAGGCTGGAGTCTGGAGAGCTGGCCTCAAATCCATGCTTGGCTATGCAAACCGACTTTGGCCAAGTCACAT
>CM034701.1:46666438-46689707 GCA_020142125.1 Phrynosoma platyrhinos
ACAGCAACCCAGCCCCTGGCTCAAAAAGGTTGCCTACCCCTGGGCTAGATGTTTTTTCTAGCTTTATTTAGCTTCTGACATTTTCCATCACTATGTTTCTTCCTCTCCCCCCCCCCCACCAATTATGTAAAACCGCAGAACTAAGCAAAGAGACCAAACTGGCTAGTCTGTACAGAGTAAACAGATTGCCCATTAAACTACACCCTAGATAAACCAGTTTGGCAGCAACAATATTTAATTGTTGTTTATGAAGCCTGTGTACACCAACCAAATCAAGATTGAGTACATTAAGTAACACACCCACAAATTTCAGGATTTTTAGTGTTGCTAGTAGACTTCTAGGACAGCACATCTAAAGCACATTCCTGTTTCAAGATTTTTTTATATACAGAAAGGATAAATACACAATTACCACAAACTGTCACAAGAACAGAATGGATTAACAGCAAGTAAAAGGAGTAGGCAGGAAAATCTGGAGCACCATTTCCCTTTTCAGAATGCAGTTTGGAAACATCAGAATTGAAAAAATGATGGAAGATCGAACCTGAGTACTTTTAAGATTGCATTCTTAGACAGGTGTTCTTGGGAATAAGCCTCAATGAATTTGGTGAGACTTAGGGCCTTTGCAGACTGCTAGAAATAGTGCAAATTGAGTCCACTTTAACTGCCCTGACTCAATGCTAGGGATCATGGGAATTGTATTTTTTTCTAAGACATTGAGCATTCTCTGGCAGAGAGCTCTGGTGCCACAATAAACTACAGTTCCCATGATTCCCTAGCACTGAGTCAGGGCAGTTAAAGTGGACTCAATTTTGCACTATTTCTGGCAGTCTGCAAAGGCCCTTACTTCTGAGTAGAGATGTATAAGATTGCACTTTCAAAAGTATAAAAATTTATTTTTATACTTTAGGAGTTTCAGGGACTCTAGAAGCTAGGGTTTTAAGGAAATAAACCCTCTGTGAGAGACAGTATTCTTAAACGTATTAAAATTGGGCTTGCCATCTAACCTAGTGATAAATTAAGTATATTAATGGAGCAAAGAAACTTTTAAGATTGGGTGAATCACTTTGATAAAATCAAATTACTATTATAAGTTTAAACAGAATCACTAGTATCAGTTGAATTGGGTGAGGGTGGGGGGCAATGGGCAATATTACCCCCTAAAGTGCTTTCTAATTTTGTGTTTTAAGTTTTTGATCATTAGATTTTTAACTTTATTCTGTTTTGATGTTGCACTTTGGATTCCACGTTAGGAAAAGGGTGAAATAAATAAATAAATAAATAAGCTACTCAAGCATAATCACTTTGTGAAACAGGATTTCCCCTTCTCTCCAAATAAATTCTAGAACAGATTTGGGGGGCAAAGCAGGATTGTAGGGGAAATCTGTTTTGTTCAACTTTCTCCATTCTGTTTTCAGATGGATATTGTTATATTTCACCAAAGGTTATCACTATACATTTCTGCATTAAAAGCACCCAGTAACTGCTGTGAGGGATGCCATGAAACTGTGGTTGCAGTTTTATCCACACTTACTTGGAGGTAAGCCACTGAACCTAAAATAAAAATACTTTTAAATGTGATTGCATTTACAAGTAGCTAATTTAATGTTATATTTAGCTAAAACAGCATGGAGTAGTGGTTTGAGTGCTGGATTATGACTCTGGAGACCAAAGTTCGACTCCCCATGCAGCCACGAAACCCACTGGGTGACCAGGGCACATCACATGCTCTCAGCCTCAGGGGAAGGCAATGGAAAACCTCCTTTAAACAAATCTTGCCATAAAAAACCCATGATAGGGTTGCCATAAATCTAAAACTATTTGAAAACATGCAACAACAATTTAAGGAAGATTCATTTTAACAGAAGGTGATACAAGCACACAGGTGAAACACCACTAAATAAGATAGGTTTGCCAATGATTTTCACAAGCAGTTAATTTGCCTGAAAATAGTTTCTCTTATCAATCAGTATCAGCTATAATTAATGAGATAATGTGTCAAGGCCTTCTACATGAACCTTTGACTACCTCTGGGGGCTACAGCAAATTGTTGACAAATTAGACCAAGAATTCAAACTGTCACTAAGTGGAAAAGGAAATTGTTATCTATTCAAGAATAGATAGGACAAAAATAGAACACATTTGGGATAATGGTTACTCACACCAAAAAACACGTGGCCTTAACTGGAAATATTGTGTCTTTTGCAGCAAGTATGGACAAATTATTGCAATTTAATTGATTTCAGGTAGCATTTTGTTGCTGTTACAAGATACATGTGACTTAATCTGTGATTAATATAGTTCACTTCAGTTCATCTTTATTACAGTCATAGACCAGCACAGGTAAAAAGGGGATACAGAATAAAATAAGGTTAAAGCAAAGTAAAAATAAAGAAGCTAAAAACACAGGTTAAAAACAGTATTTAAAATATCCTTTTAAAATCCAGTGTGGCAGGAAAAGATTGGTACCAGCCTACCACAGAGGTCACTGCCTGACAGTTTAACTGCAGCTGCACAGAACCTGGCAACATTATGTGTTATATCAGGGTTGGTGTCCGAAGGCAACAAAAAAGTTGACTGGTGTTTCCTTGATGTTTATACAATAAAGGTGAAATAAAGTTGAGGTGGATGTCCCTGTAGTATGAGCACTGGAGTGATATGTGCTCTGTTGTCTCTATTTGGCCAGTCACAAGGGCATAATCTGTCTGAGAAGGGGATCTTCTTGTATTGGCCTTCAATACAAGCTGAGGGAAGGGCATGGCATTGTGCCAAAGACTCTCTAGTGTTTCGGTATCTCAAATTTTGCTAAATATGCCATAGGTGATGCCAATTAATATATGTTATGTATACTTCTTAATGATAGCAATGACCAAAATATTCTTAGACAGTAGCTGGGGGGAATGGGAAAGATATAATCCACCATACAAATCAAGTAAATTCTTAAGCCCAACATTTAATCAGGGTACTTATTTTACATGCTTTAATATTGCAAGACAGCCCACATTTGGGATTTACACTTTGAAGTAGCCATAGGTTGAAGTTTGATTATACCATCCTCTAGAACAGGGACATATGTGGCCTTCTAGATGTCGGGATGCAACTCCCATTATGCATCATTGGCAATTCTGGCTAGTTGCTGTGAGTTACTGTCCAACAACTGGAGCAACAAGCTGCCACCCTGTTCTAGAGATTTACAGCTCAACAATCTAGGTCAGGGATCCCCAAACTACGGCCCATGGGCCTGACCCGGCCCGTCAAGACCTTCTTACCGGCCCACGGCCGGTCAGGCTGCCGCCGCTGCCCACTCACGCCACCAAACACCATTTTTTGTTCCAAATGGCGCCGAGTCGTGTGCATGCACCCGGCATTACGCGCACATGTGCATGACTCCGGGCGCCATTTTGGAACAAAAAATGGCGCCTGGCGTCACGTGCGCATGCACACTACTCAGGTGCCATTTTTTGTTCGAAAATGGCGCCTGGAGTCATGCACATGTGGACACAATGCCAGGTGCATGCACACGACTCCGGCTACCATTTTTGAACAAAAAATGGTGCCCGAGTAGTGTGCATACGTGGGCCTCCGGTCCCTGAAAGATCTGGGGGCCAGAGAACCAGCCCCCAGATCAAAAAGTCCGAGGAACCCTGATAGACATTCACTTGTACCATCAATTGACCTTAACTGAGAGGAGACATGATCATCCGCTTAAGGCCTCAGCAAGCATCCCTTTGTTCTTGGTTACCTTATGGATCTTCATTCTCCATAAAGACGTCTAGCATTTTTAAAGCATATTTGAACATGATCGTAAAGTTCTTGCAATCGTCAATCCTGCTGGTGAGTTTTTAAAACAAGTTCTGCCAAATGTGATTACAAAACCCTTCTCAGAGCTTTTGAGACAGTTGGGTACACAGGGACATTGGGATGTGGTTTATGTGGACATTTTTTCTTCCTTACTTTTGGTGTATTCCTATTGTAGGGGGAAATTATTGCAGAGACACAAGCCATGTTATATGTATGTTTGGATGAAAGAATCCTCATCTCCTTCTGGATTTTGAAGAGCCTCAGATGTTAGTCTCCTTGTGGCATTTTCTTCCTATCCTACTATGTTCAACTGAGGCAGGTAAGCCTGCATACCATCAGTTCTGTGTGTGAAATACACCCATGATTAATCATGGGAGTTTCAGGGATTAAGGAAAAAGCCAGAGAACAATGTTGCAATCCAGAATTATTACAGACCTCTGCATTTCAATTATAAAAAAAGCACATGCATAGTATGTATATGCAAATATTTTAAAATCTTTAAAAAAAAATCAAAAATCCAAACCCCTTCTGGTCCCAAGCATTTTGGATAAGGGAGATTCAACCTGTAAAAGGTTGATTTTAACACTAACTCTTTCAACCTTTTAACTTATTATTGGGTATAAATGACACATTTAAGCAGATAGTGAAGAACTCAGTACCAGAACTAAATGAGGAATACTTTTAAGTAGACATGCATAGCATTGTGCTATGAGTTTTCTAATTTGATTATTCTTCTGTAGAAGGTAGAACAGCAGGGCCACCAATCTTCTGTCTGATTTCCAGTAGCAAAAAGGAACCCATTATTACTGTGCTACAACAACTAACGAGTTTGGCAGGCTTACAGAAAGCAATATATTCATTCTGTTATCTCTGAAGTTGCTTTTACAAAGCTGCTTTCTGTGTAGGAATGTTCATAGTTGTAACACACAGTAAAATTCAGTCACAGTATCACTGACATGCCATATAACTAGATTCTCAGCAGTAAGTGAGGACAAAACTTTCCAAAACCTCAGTTTTATTTGTACAGAGTGAAATACATGAGATAAGGAGCATTTCATTTTCAGCCCATAATCCAGAGCCATTAACAAGTTTGGTTTCACCAGGTATTCTGAAGTCAGAATTCCAGATTGTAAACAGAGCTAATCTCTCTCTGCTAGAGCAACAAGGTGAGTATCAATCTCTGCTTCTGTAAGGATCCTAGAAGCGGGGTGAAAACAATGGGAACAAGTTATTCTTTGTCTCAAAAAATCACACAATTAAAAAATCCACATAATATGGACAGAGATGGAAAGCCTTTTGCTACCAAGAATCTGGTCACCCATTTTTTAAAAAACAGTTCAAGTTAGGCAATGAATATATTCTACCATAAATCAGTTTACAGAGTGAGAGAGACAGAGGCTAAGTCAGTTTGTACTCTTGTGTTAGACTTTAATACACAAGGTTACTTTAAATTAGTAGGGAATATGTTGCCCATTGGATGCTGTTGGACTGCAACTCTCATTAACAATAGCTAGTACAGGCAATAGTGAGGGGTGCTGGGAGCATCTCCTAGGGTGGTGCCACTGTGAAACTCTTGACATTCAACTCTCATTGTTATCTTAGGACTGCTCATACTGACCCTTATCTCCTTCTCCTCTTTTACTGCTGGGTCTTGTGCACTTATGCTATTCTTACTAAAACCAGCCACCCAGTTATTATCATTTCTAAGAATCTTGCATGTATTTATACCATCTTATGCACTATGCCAGCCAGTTACATGTAATATATATGCTAGAAGGCACATACTGCTATATACTTATCTCCATCATCCTATGCAATATAATGAAATGCTCCCCACTATACTACAAGAAAGCAGAACAAGTGTAACTAAAGTATTTCTATAAAAGAAAGACATTAATGTGTTATATTTAAACAAAAAGAGAGTTTTAAAAACATTCTTCACTTTACCTGAATTTAGGATTATCAACAGTAACAACTCCTATTTCTATTTCAGAAGGTTTGAAGTCAATAGACAAAACAGTAGAGAGGCAGGTTATTGCTGTCTGAAAGGGAAGTAAAAAGGAAATACAATGGAATAAGACAATGTAATTTACATAAAATCAGTTTTACATGTTGGAAGTGTGCTGTTTACATTCACTCCCTTAATTGTAAGCTTTATTAATTGTATTCCAAATACTTTTAAGTGGGGTTACAGTTAATTGTATTTAAATCTAATACAGTTTAATCTTTTCTGTTAAGAAGCAGGGCAGACACCCCAGCCGGCACACACAATATTTGTACTGGAATTTGTAAACACAATTGCAATACAGATCACAGTTATATTTGGAATTGCAGCTGTAAAGCAACATTGTAAAATTAACCACTTTCCATTTGTGGAGGAGCCTGCATCACATCAGAAGAAAAATGCACATATTTTGTGCAGTGGCTTTATTTACTATTTTGAAATACTTCGTAAGCAAATTTAACTGTTGTGATTTTCAATTACTTATTCAGCCCTGTGAATTTAGATCCATATCTGAACCAAGACAAAGACTCAGTAATAGCAAGCACATTTCTTCCTCTTAATGTCCTTACAGCTACCTCAATATATAGATTCTCTGTCATCTTTAAAAATGTGAATGTGTCCAAGGTGCAAGTCCAATACTCCTTCTGAGGAGTACAAAGTGACCCACAGAAAGCATCTCATCCCACATATGTGTGTCCTGATATAGAGCCCTCTAGATGTTTTTGATAACTCTCGCCAGCCCCAGCCTGTATGACCAACGGACAAGGATTAAAAAAGTTGTAACCCAAACCTTTGAAAGGGTACCACCTGGGAGAAGGTTGTCCTATACCTATACCATGACAATATGAACACAGATGTATCAAAGCATACTCTTATAATTTAATAACTTGATCTTAACAGGGTTACTGTTTCAGTTAATTCAAAATTTTAAGGAGGTTAAAATTAATCTCTTCTGGCTCACTTATGATTATATCAGTAAGAAGACGTTCACATTATGATGGGAGAGAAGTTATTTAAACATATGCAAGCTCTGACATAGTCCTTCAAGAGCTGGCAGTAGTTTCATTGAAACAGCAAGATAATGTTGGAAGTCTTATATTTGTTTGGTAGCATTATAAAATATAAGATTCAAAGAAAGCTCCCAACTGGCATTTATAGGTCAAATGTCAACATGAACAAGTCCAATAAAAGAAGTTTCTCTTTTGAAAAATGCCACAAGGCATTTCATTCCAACATTCAGTTCTGCCTGAGCATAATACAGTCTTCAAGAGTACTGACATGCATGAACAAATATAAGATTAACTATTCCACTGCCAAGGAAGCACAAGATATGTACAAAAGAAGTTAATATTTACAGCTTAACTATTTTGGCAAGAATTTGCAGAACAGCCTAAGGATATAGGTGCTGACTGCTAATTAATTTTGCATAGCCTCTGTTGCCAAGTCTCATCAGGCACATTTTAGATTATTTTGGAAAGAAATGTGATCCAAATGAAGCAAGACTAATGCTGATATGTTAGCATTTTATATATTTTTAAAAATACATGATACATGTATTTGTAATTATGGCTGGCCCCTAGCTTGTTTCTCCAGTACACTACCCTTAAGCAAGTGTAGCTAGCAAGGGTGACCTCAAAAGGAAACTGCTCAGGAGGATGCCTCACTCTTGTGGGCACTTTGCCCAAAGTAGTTCTTCTGCTGAAACCTGCCTAGCAACAGATTCTACCTATTTCTTTCTCAGAAGAGAGCTCTGCAATTAGTTGTTCCATGAAAATCCAGAAGAAGTATCCATCAAAAAAAAAAAAAAAAAAAGCACTAATTGAAAAGTCATATATCAAACAATAATACAAGTCTTTTAAGACCGGCATTGCAATCCTTTGTGTGAAGGTAATTATGGTGGCCCTTTCTTGAGAACAGCAAATCATCTTTATGCTTTTGCTGTATCAATGCAGTTCTTCTTAAACACACCTGGGAACTTGCACTAACACTAACTGTCCCCCTGACCAGTTATTGACCCACAGGAGATTGCTCCACATCTAAGCAGACAAACACACCTGACTCATTGTGCCTTTGGTACCATCACCATCTCTGCATCTAGGAGTACACTCCCATCTTTTTCCTTTATATCTTTGCCAAACTTCTTTCACCTGTTCTACTGCCTTACTCTCACTAAGAGTAAAATAACTAATTTAATTAGTATGTGCTGTGTTAATTGCATTATTTGATGAGTAGTGTTTCAGCTGGGCTTAAGGCATATTACAGGTACTGGACTAGGGGAAAACTAATGAAGGAGCATGACTTCAGGGACTCTTGCGATTTACGTGAAGAGAAATGCCACAAAAAAGCAGTGAGGTATTTCCTTTCATCAAAGAGGATCAATTCTCCAAGTGCAGAGAAAACAAGAGTGAGAAAAAGCTACTTTGAGACTAGAGTTCCCCTAAAGTATGGCTAGTGTCTTTTTATGTTATCATTGTTTAGCAGTTTAACTGCTCTTTCAGGAAGAGGAAATACAGTCTATGGGATAAAAACTAAGGAGGGAGGACAGAGGCAGGTGGAGGACACATGTCTTAAGTGAGGTCTCAGTGGAGCGAAAGTGGACAATTACATACCTCCAGATATTTTTTTGCTTTCAGCTCCCACAATCCTTCGGCATTATCAACCGTTAGGGTTGATATCTCATTAGGGCTAAGCCTCAAACATCTGAAAGGTCAAAAGGCCCACTACTATGATATGAAAAGGTAGAAAAGAAATATGCCCCTCTATGATGCTAGGATGCACATGAATTAGATCTCTTGGCACTACGTCTTGTAGAGGGGTATGGAATTTCAGATGATAGCTGAACAGATTCACGTTAGTGAAAGGACCTAATGGAAGGCAAACTGAGGAAAGGGGGAAGCCACATTAATACTACAATGCTACAAAGACATTTAGACTACTGAGTGGTAGCTAACAAGTGGAGTGGGACACAAAATAGAAAGGACTTGCTTGGCCATGTAATAATATATGTTAGATTACATACCTTCAGATATTTTTTTAAGCAACTACTCATGGTTAACACAGACTTTGGCTTGGCATGATTTATTTAAATATTTATATCCTCCCCTTTGTGTGTTAGCACATGAAGCTAAAAACCCACTGAACTATTTTAACATGTATTATCTCTAAGGATGGTCCACACTGATCTCGTTAATAGGAATATACAATAACTGTGATGCTAGTATACAGATATAAAGATCCAAGAAAAATATGTTAATAGCAAGATAGAGAAATCCCTATTGCATCACCCAAAGAGACAGGGCTGCTCCCAAGCCTACAAGTATCCCCAGCTATGATTGGGAAGGTATAATACCATGGAGAACTGCTGACAAGGCAATGTAAACAATACTAGATGGACCTATGGTCAGTGTACAAGCATGGAATCTTTTAGGTTAAAGTAACACTAGTCTATAAATATGCAGAGATCATTAGTGTCCAGGTTGAGACCCTGAATCAACACCACACCTAGTTTATTGCTTGCCTAAGGAACCAACAACAAAGGCAGTAAAACAGTAATTGTACAACTCAGGAACATTCAAGGCTGTTGATTTTGTTCCTGGGTACATTCACTTACAAGAACAACACAAGACCACATATTGCTATTATAGCAAATACTTGTAATCTGCCTGCATTCAGCTGTTTTTTTTCCTAAGCGGAAACTGCTGAACACAAAACTACAACTGTTGCAGGGAAGAGTCAGTGTGGAAAGACCTTTGAATTTGAAAAACAAAGACTTGGGGCCTCAACAGACTGCCAGAAATAATCCAGTTTGAGACCACTTTATATGTCCTGGCTCAGTGCTAGGGAATCATGGGAATTGTAGTTTTTTTCTGAGACAGTGGACCTTCTCTGTCAGAGAGATCTAGTGCCACAATAAACTACAGTTCCCATGATTCCCTAGCACTGAGCCAGGACAGTTAAAGTGGTCTCAAGCTGGATTAGTTCTGGCAGTCTGTTCAGGTCCTTAGTAAGTTTATATACAACACAAAAAACCTTCTACCTACATTGAATACTAATGCAAGCAAATAAAATGAGCCGAAACGGTCTAGTATATACAACAATAAGCACAAACTCTCACTCATTTTGCTGACCACACTGAAGAAAAAGTAAAGAAAATGTACGAATGTCTTGCAAACACTCACCCCAAATCAGAAGTTCCCCTCATCATTAGGAATTACAAATAGTCTTTCTAATTTACCTCTACTGTTTGTTCAAATGTCCAGTCCAATTTTTTCTTTACTTTCTTTTCAAGAAAGCTAGTTGATTCAGTCTGTTTGACTCCTGCAGCTGTTGCCTTAAATCCACAATAGTATCCTGCCGGATCACACTTATATACCTGAGGATTGTTTTCTTCATCAATGCCAATCATAATCATGCCTTTGAGAGAGAGAAGAATTTTAAAAGATATTATTTCCTACAAAACTACCAAATCCAAATGACCAGGATTCTCATTTGTTGTCCAAGGGCTCCAATCTAACCAAGAACCCCCAATAATGGAAGGGATTTCCCCCTCAAATTTTCCCATTCAACCCTATAGCTTTGTATCTCTGGACCAATGCACACCGCAGTAATAATCTAGTTCAACACTGCTTTAACTACCCTGACTCAGTGATAGGGAATCCTGGGAATTGTAGTTTATTCTGGCACCAGAGCTCTCTGATAGAGGCGGCTAAATGTCTCAAAAAACTACAGTTCCCAGAATTCTCTAGCATTGAGCCAGGACAGTTAAAGCAGTCTCAAACTGGATTATTTCTACAGTGTGGATTGGACCTATGCTACCAACAGCAACTGTTACATTTGACAGTTCCATGAGCTAGTCAGAAGAGGCCTAGAACAAACATTAAGTTTGAAAACCTAAGATTTTTTTTAAAAAAGCTGTTAAAACATGAATCCTATGTTAGCCAAACCATTTCCCTGAATATGGATTTACAAAAAAACAAAAGCAAAACTGTACTGCCCCACAGTACTACAGCCTTAACCTTCCAACATTCTGAAGTGTTATTTTCAGTTTATATTTCACTATACTTACAACAACCAAGAGGTCTCATTTCAGCATTCTGTGTGTAGACCTGAGAAATATCTGCAATCCTTTTACACAGCATATCAACTGGAATGTCATAACCATACTTGTATTTCCAATTTGCAGCTTCATAGCGGGCTCTCTGCACCTGAGACCTACTGTCAGCTGACATTAAAGAAGAAAGTGAAATCAGTTTTCATCCTCCATGTATTAAGTATAACTGCTTGCGAGTTACTCAAATACAACACAATCTCATTGATATTTTGTAAAAGGAACAATATATTTCAACATTTAATCTTTCAGGGTCTGGATTTATTTATGTAATTTTTTAATCCCACACTCATTCATCCCCGGCACCACTGTGCAATGTATTGAGGATTATATTTTGCATCCAGGAACTTAGCTCCTTCCGTGAAAGTATCTCCAATACTACATCTTCACTGTGAAATATTAAAATGCTAGTCATTTTTTTTTTAGCACTCCAACTCAAACTTATTTAGCACCACAACACAAACTTCAACTTCAGATCAACACTGCAGACAGCCTCCATTTGCTGTCTGATTACCTGTCATTCCTGTCATTACGCATCCAATATTTTCAGTTATTCTGAATAAGTGTGTCACTGTACTAGAATCCAGTAGCTTATCCTAATGAATAAAACAGAACAGAAAATGAAAACAGTATATTGCAAAAATATTTATTTATCCAGAATGGTCCATTATCTGTGCAAAAAGTTTTTTTTAAATATCCATATATGAATAGTTTAGGGCAGTGGCGTTCCCACCTGGGGTGTCACCCAGTGCTGGGGACAGGCCTGAAAGGGCTTCCCCACCTCACTACCCTGCACTGCTCTACTTGCGAGTAACTACTTGCATGGTAGGGAGGTGGAAGGAACTCTGCTTTCTCGTGCTGCCTTGCGCTGCTCTACTTGTGAGTAGATGGCACGCAGCGGGGGGGCACTCTGCCCTCTCTCTTGCTGCTCTGCGCTACTCTACTCAAGAATAGAACATTGCACAGAAGGGAGGCTGGGGCATTCGGCCAGGTATCACACCTCTTCTGGTGTGTCACCCAGTGCAGGTTGCAACCCCCTAGTGATGCCACTGGTTTCAAGCTTACATGTCCTCAAGTCAGTTTTTTTGAAAGCAAACCACAGTTAATAATAGCGACAGTTTGACTGTTTACACAATACTTGAAACTTCTGGACTTCTTCCCACAACAGCATTAGAGGGGGGAGCAGTCTTTTGTGTTACATTCATCTTATTCCCCCAGGTCTTGGCCTGGAGGAATTCAACCACCAAACAATTTCACTTTTCCACTTCTGGTTTACTGTGATATCCAAACTGGAGCACTGCCTTGGAAAAACCATTTACTGCTTTAGTTATCATCCATTTCAGTAATCAGTAAACCACAGATCCTATAAGCACGTTAGATGGACAGAAACAAATTAAGAGCTGAAGTCCTTAAATTGGGGAAATGTTCTCAAATGATATCATGTCTGAGTTGGACAGCCACTATTCAATTTTATCACAACAATTTTGTTTCCTCTTTGGACCTGTAACTCCTAGGAGAGCTAGAACACTGCACAAGGGGATTAATCTTACCAACCTGCATTTCTCTAGAACTTCTAAGTCTGGTTGTTTATGGATCTAACTGCATGCTCCAAAGAACCACAGTACTCTTTAATAATGAAAACAACTGCTGTGGAGTCAAGAATTGTGGCCATGACCCAATAAACATGTTGGCAGAGTGCAAATATATTCCACTTTCTAGGGGCAGAGGCTGCTTTCTGTTTCATATCTCTCCTCTGGCTGTTCTTGCATGCTTACATGCCCTCAGCTACTATCTGGCTCTGAATGTGTGTCCACACACTTTCTGACTGCCACTGTGAATCCAAGGAAGAGGAAACAACCTCTGCCCCCAGTGTAAGCATGCCATTTCTCATTTATTTTATTTATTGGGTTTATATCCCACCTTTCTCCCAAAATGAGATTATTTAGAAGAGAGGAAACTAGAACACACCCAGGTACACCCTTGCAGCCAATCAGTAGCTGAGAAGAAAAGCTGTGGCCTTAAATGCCCTGGCTGCTATTGTGCATCCAGGGTAAGTGATGTTGCACAAGAAGATATAAACTATCTCTTGCCACAACATCTAAAAAAATATGCAGGTGCACCTGGAGTTATGTCTGCATATGTCACCAACAATATATTAGTCTAAGAATAAAAAAGACAACTAATTAACTTTCAAGCATTTCAAGGAGAAATCAGATAGACTACTTACAGGTACTTTCTTCTGTGTTACAACAACTGCACAGTCTTTTCCACGGACAGCTACTGATGTAAGGCCTCCCTGATTTATGGCCTTAAACGCATATTCTAAATGATACATTAAATATTATCAGATTTGGCAATAATTCTATGACAACATATGAAAGATCTCAGAATAAAACTCTTAATTAAGAGATGGTAACTCACGTCTTCTCAGTATTTCACACAAAGCATTACACAATTTGAAATCAAGCATGCATTTGAAAGAGGCAGGCTGTTACTATATGGTTCTTAACATATATGTGTGCAGGATAATGCAATGAAGTTAAAAGTTAATTCTCCACTAAATTTTGTGGAAGGCTCAGAACTATGGGGAAAGAGGCATAGGGTAGTACTGCCATGTTTTACCTCTTTCACAACATGAGCAAAAAATGTTATCTTCTATATTACCACACGTTTTGTCTGACTACCTCCTATCTATTAGATAACCGAAAGCTTTTATTTCAGCTGCTTTGCTTATTCTAAAACATAAAATAAATAATGATGATATTTATTTCATACCGGAATAACAACAAACCAGCAAATAGTTAAACAGTTAAAAGCACAAATCAATTTAAAAGAATAAACAGGACACGTACATATTAATCCACATTTAAAATTAATCATTTAACATTTACATTTAAAAATTATCTGGATAAGCTTGCTAGAAGTCTGGTGTTTAATTCTGTTTTAAATTCAGACAGTTTACTGAGCTGTCAAATATCTTCTGGCAGGTCATTCTGCAGTTTAGGGGTAGCTGAAGAAAAAGTCCTCTGGCTGACAGTTTCCAGCCTAGTTCTAGGTGACTGGAGTAAACATCTGCCAGAGGACCTGAATGTATGGGATGAATTATATGGGAGGCTATCATGTAGGTAACATGGATCCAAACCATGTAGGGCTTTACAGTAATAACCAACACTTCGTACCTTGCATGGCAGTTAAAGTGGTGTCAAAATGGACTATTTCTGCAGTGCAGATGCAGCCTAAGTGCAACTTTGCAGCAATAAAGCTAATTATTGAAGTATACAAGGAGAGCCTAAAACACGCACATACACTGACTTTGCTGGTGACAAGACACATTCCAAATTTCTTTCAGTTTCACTTTTGTGAAAGAACTGTATTTTTTTTTTTTTATCTTGACCTGTTTCCCCATCTATTGCACACAAAGGCAACCCTGTTAGGTTTCACAGCCTCCCTGGAAGTGACTGAGGCAGAAACTAGAGCCACCTGATCTTCAGACAGGGTGACCAGGTGTCCTTCTTTTCCAGGACATGCCCTACCTTTCACTCTTCTGTCCAGGAAGAATTCCAAAATGTCCTTCATTTGAGCATGACTAAGCAACATGCATTTATATTTACACAACTGTTTCTAGCTTTTATTAAGTTATGACTGTCAAATTTTTTGAAGGTCCTACATTTTGCAGTGTCTTGTCCTCCTTGGTGGTGAGGGCTTATCTGGTCACCCTGCATGTAACATAGCTGCAAATAAACCATATGGAAGAAACCAGTATGGGGAAGTGGTTTGAGCGCTGGACTGCCTCTGGAAATCAGGATTCAAATCCTGGCTCAGCCACATAAACCCACTTAAGCAAGTCACACTCTTTCAGCCTCAGAAAATATCAATAGCAACAACAGGCTCGCCTTATGGTCGCTGTAAGTTGGAAAGGACTTGAAGACACACAACAACAAAAAAACATGAATTTATATTTATATGATTGCTTTTAGCTTTTACTGTCTTATGTCATACATTCTGTGGTGCCTTCTTCTCCTTGGTGGTGAGGACCTATCTGGTCACCCTATATATGTAATATAGCAGTAAATAAACCATATGAAATGAACTTATTTTTAGCTTTTATTGTGTCACGTCCTCCATTTCCCTCCCTGGCTGTGAGGATCTATCTGATCACTCTGTGTATAAATAATATAGCTGTAACTAACTGAGATGAACTTATATAAATATGAGTGTTTTAGCTTTTAGTGTCTCATGTCCTCCATTTTCCTTGAAGGTCCTCCGTTCTGCAGTGCCTTCTCCTCCTTGATCACCCTGTGTACATATAATATAGCTGAAAATAAACCATATGAGATGAACTTATATTTCTATGAGCGTTTTTAGCTTTCAGTGTGTCATGTCCTCCATCTTCCTTGAAAGCCCTCCATTCCGCGTTGCCTTCTCCTCCTTGGCGGTGAGGACCTACCTGCTCCCGACAGCCCCAAAGAAAGAAATGAGGGGCGCTGCGCCTGTTACTTGAACCTTCCCTCCTTCCCTCCATGACGGGGCGATTCTGGCCAGGCACTCACCCACTTGGTAGAGGCGCCCTTCCGGGGAGAAGATGGTGATGTGCCGGTCAAACCCGGCGCTGGAGCCTCGGGACATGTTTGTGAAGGAAAAGTCTGAACGGCCACTGAGCAGGGAGAGGACTATTAACAACACACCACCATACAGGGGCTTCGTCCAGCAGCCAAGGAGGATTACTTCCGGGCCACATGGCTCCGCGCAGGCGCAGTCGGAGCCGGCCGACCCGCGAAGCGAAAGGACCGTTGGTTCTCTTCCCGTTCCTCGCGCTCCTTAGTCATTGTGCGCAACGCGCAGGCGCAAAGGGGCGACCGTTGTCCTACCTGCCGCAGAGTAGAGCGAAAGAACGCCCCGCCCCGCCGAGTTTGGCTTCTGCGCCTGCGCAGAACGCAAGGGTTGCTCTCGTTGACAGGGATGTGGGATGAGGTTGCGCCTGTGGCAACATGGAGAACCTGACAGAAGGCTGAACTGTGGGACGTGTCCTGGAAAAGGAGGACGCCTGGTTCACCCTGTCTGTGAGAAAAGGGACAAGTTACAGACAAGTTGAACCAGGCGGCCTCCTTTTCCAGGATACGTCTTACATTTCAGCCTTGTGCAGGAGGCATTCCAAAATGTGACTAAGAAGCATGCATTTATATATATTAGTTTTTAGTATGTAATGTCCTGCTGCGGCAATCCACATTGACAAGAGTCAAGTATAGTGCTAACTAGTATATGTCATAGAATCATAGAGTTGGAAGAGACCACAAAGGCCATCCAGTCCAGCCCCCTGCCATGCAGGAACTCACTGTCAGGAAGTTCCTCCTAATGTTAAGGTGGAATCACTTTTCCTGCAGCTTGCATCAATTGTTTCAGGTCCTGTTCTCTGGGGCAGCAGAAAACAAGCTAGTGCCCTCCTCAGTATACATACATCCCTTCAAATATTTAAACAGGGCTATCATATCCCCTCTTAACCGTCTCTTCAATAGGTTAAACATACCCAGTTCCCTAAGTCGTTCCTCATAGGACATGGTTTCCAGAGTCTTCACCATTTTACCTCTGGACACGCTCCAGTTTTTCAACATCCTTTTTGAATTGTGGTGCCCAGAACTGGACACAGTATTCCAGGTGGGGCCTGACCAAAGCAGAATACAGTGGCACTATTAATTCCCTTGATCTAGATACTATACTTCTACTAATGCAGCCTAAAATTGCATTAGCCTTTTTAGCTGCGGCATCACACTGTTGACTCATTCAACTTGTGATCCACTAGGACTTCTACCTGTCAACAGGTAGGGGAAACAAAATGATGACCAACATATTGGAAACAATCAATATATATACCCATCCACAAAAAAAGGAAACAGAAAAGACTGTAGCAAACCTCAAAAAAATCTGCAGAGAAAACCCTATGGGTTGTTCTGTATAGCTATGATCACCACCAAGTACTTACATCAGGCTCTTGGATGGCAACTCCACAAGACTTCTGCTATGATTTTACATCTTCATATCTCCCCCTCCACATGCACACACATATCCCATTTGCGCTGCTTTATTCTGTATAGATAGCTATGATCACTTTTTAGGGGATGGAAGTATAAATCATAATGTGTGAAGGGCTGCAACAAAGCCTCATTGATTACTGGCTGGGACTTCCTGGATATTGTTTTGAATCCACATATACCTTTCCAGATATTAGAGAAGGATGGAGAAATCTGGGTAAGCAATAAGAATGCCTTTTTAAAAAATAGTGTTCCAAAATCTTCCTGTTCTAGTGAAAAAGAACCTTAGTCCCCTTCCCATCCAATGAGGAAGAGGAGGAATGCCCTTTAATTGAAACTATACAACAGTACTGTAGCTATTTTTTTTACATTTATTTAATTTTTTTGGCTGCGATCTATCCTGAAATGAAAAAGAAAAGTAGCTTCTAAGTAAAAATAAAATATTGCTGTTTCTGCTGGGAATTGTTTTTGGTTGTCATGGACAATCCAAAGGCAATATAATGTGTTTGTTCCACAATTGAGAAGTCACTGCATGGGCTCCAGACTGTTGCCCTCCCCCACTCTAGGAGCATACTAGGTTTTGCTAGGGGATGGGCTGTCCATCTAATTCACTATTCAAGTGTAGCCCACACATGAAAAAAAACAAACCTTAGATTCTGGGGCTGTGAGATGAAGCAAAGAAGTGTCCATAAGGACATAAGCTTTAGCTGTATATATCAAGCTACTTCTTGTTTTGTGGATTCAGAAGCCAGGGAAAGACGTATGATCTTTAAGAGGCACTATGGATAGCACTCAGATACTGAGTACCAATAAAACAGGGGTGAATGTGGTACAGCCCTCCAAGTTGTTGCTGGAATGCAGTTTCCAACATTCATCACTATTGGCTATGCTATCAACACTTTACCCACCTGTCAGAAATGGATGTTGAAAGGTACCATACTTTTTTATTAATTCTCAGTAAGTTCCAAGACATTGTGGATAGTGTACTGCAAGGATCCAATCAAATTCATGTCCTTTGTATCAGAATGTGAGTTCAGTAATGGATATATAATATCTGGTCTCTTGGGGGGGAAGAGTCATGAATACAGTTTCAGTTTGCAAAAAGTATATATTTTATTTTTGCTGAAGACAAAGCCATTTTGTTGGCACCTCATAAGAAGATCTTTCCAATAAGTTGTCATCATAGGGAATATGCCATGTGTCACCTGTGGTCTGTACAATTGTATCGTAATTCAATACAGGCTGTTAGGAAGAAAGTGAGATCATTGTTATGCAGTTTTTACTATGAATAAATATTTACTAACATGTTTTCCTCTCTTTTCAAAAAGAAAACCAGGATAGTACTAATAACCAGTGTATTTTACAAAAAGAATACTATCTGGTTACTATTACTTTAGAAGAGCATCAGTGAATATTAATCTATCTCCAAATGACCAACACAATTTTATTAAGGTTAACTGCTCTATTTTATTTTAAGTTATTCATCTAACTCTGCTACTCTATGAAGATGATAGCATGATTTATCTCTGTTAGGACTAACTAAACAGTACAACAAACAAATATACATTATTGGTAAAAAATACAATGAGCAGTACCTCAAATTTTATCCTTTTTCCTGGTGTGTAGTTAGATAGCACCATCTGATGACCACGTTGCCATTTAAAGAACAGGCGACGAGTAAGACTGTCAGAAAGACAAGCTTTGTGGTCACGCAACAGATCTCTGGTAACAAACTTACAGTGACTACCTGAGTGAAGAGTGGCATAGAGTAGAAATGGATCATCTTCAGACCTTAAACAAGAAAAAGGCAAAGAGGAGCATCACACACTATAGAACTGAGGGTTGTAGAACTCAGGTGTTAAGAATAAATTTGTTAAGACTTTAGGTGCTGTGAGAATCTTTTTTTCTTTTTTACCTGTGTTATTGCTCCAGCAGATTAGCACAACTGCCCTTCAGGAAAATATCTGAATATTATTCACCCTAACTAATGAGCCTACTAAACTGATCTGTTCTATCATTATATCATCCAAATTTTAGGAATCTATTCAAAAAAGTCTGTTACAAAAACAGTATTCCTACAAAAATGGCGATATAACAAAAGACAAGTTTGTCAAATAAAAGTGAACTGAAACAATCTTGCCAGATTCATTTTTAGCTGTTGAGGAACTAGTGTCAAATATTTAGATCCAGCACTACAAAGTAGCTGAAACCCATATAGATCAAAGCATGTATGCCAATATCAAAATGTTAAGACACCTACGGTACTTGGGTTTTTAAAAGTCTCTAGTGAATTTCTGTTTCAGAATTCAAGTGTGCCTCTTGATTTCACTTTTGATTTATTTCAAACTGTTTATAGTCAAAGCACTAAATTAAATTATTGGAGTTCTTAATTTATGCATTTTAGTCACAAAAATCACACATTGCATTTTCTGTCACCTCCCCAAAGTCCTATTTTGCACCCTCATCATGGTGTGGAGATGACATGTGTCCCTCAAAGACCAACTGAGTATAAGCTGCCATAGGTTCCATCAAGATTTTGAATACTGCTGGCAAACTGCATGTCTGCTATCTCTTGGCAAGCCTCATTAAGTATGGAAGAGTCAATATCAGAAGACTGACCACCAGGTGATAACGTGGCCACAATAATTGTTAATGCAGTGACAGTGTGATACAGCTGTGATGTGCATCAGTAGAAGGAATACCCACACTGATGTTCCAGGTATTTTAAGGATCACTGAAATATGGAAGTCTATCACATGTACTCTTTGTTAAGCACTGCATGATATTTCAGATTGTGTCTTAGAAATGCATTTTTTCTTAAGGTACATGAAGGATCTTTTGGTGCTTTACAGAAGCAAATAGAAGTTAAGTCCTGAAAAGATACTGCATTTTGCTTGTAAAGCTCTAGACAACTTTATTTCTGTATCAAAGGTTGCTTTTCTAGTCCTGCTGATGCCAATTTAAACTGCTAGGGATGAGAAGCATGCCTTAATGAGCTCTGCCTTGTTGTGATAAACATTGCATCAATTTCTCAGTCTTAATGCCTAGGTTAGTACACTTATTGTGTTCAAATGTGGTAAGGAATACAAAGCAGCTGATCACTGGATAAATACATAAAAGATAGGTCACAGTGACAATGAAAGAACTGCATTTATTTTACATTACCTTGAGGAAAGTTTGAAAATATTAGATGTTTGAAATTAGGAAAGATACACTGTGGATCAAGAATATACAGTTTTGTATACTTCAATCTGATCAAAGAATCACTATCAACTTATCAAGCTGTCTTTAAAATGCAACCTGTGAATGTTTTTCTTATATAGTCACTCTGCCTCATTCACAGAATTTGCAGGTCCTCTATTGTAACCCTCCTATATTTTCCCATTGTTTCTTCCACTGCTTTTATTTATATGGTTAAAAAAAATCTGTTAAGGAGGGAATGAGGGAAAAACTGCACAGTGTGTCTATTTCAGGGGTAGGCAACCTAAGGCCCGGGGGCCGGATGCGGCCCACCGAGGCCTTTGGACCGGTCCCAGGCCGGTCCTGCCGCCACCACCTCCTGCTGCCCGCCATGATGACATTGATTATTGTTGTTATTACTTGTTCTTGGGGTTTTCTTGGCAAAATCTCCACAGAGATTTTGCTATGGCTTTTCTGGGGCTGAGAGAGAGTGCATGCATATATTTTTTAATTTTTTTAAAAAATTTTTTATTTATTTATTTTTATTTATTTATTTATTTATTTTTGGTGCTTCGGCCCCCCCAATTGTCTGAGGGACAGCAACTTGGCCCCCAGCTCAAAAAGGTTGCCTACCCCTGGTCTATTTGTTAGTACTAGGAACCCTCTGAAGGGAAGCACCCTTTCTTTTGTGTAAGTATGTCTGAAGATGGTCATTAAAGAAAACTAGAACATACATATTTTCAGTAAAGAAGAAGTCTGCCTTCTTCTGCATAGCAGCCATATTATTTCTGTTCCATTGACGAGATCCATTCAGCATGTGTTTACGACCCAGTACAAGCAGCCGTAGATTCTGCTGTGTGAGGTGAGTGACAACATCCAGCAACTAGGAAAAGGAAGAGGGGGGAAGGAGTCAATGAAACAAAAACTCAGGGTATTGAACATGGAAATTACTTCCTAATTTGTGAGCTATATCCTGCACCCTTTACCTTCCAGCTGAGGGACACCCCATGATCTCAGGATGATCACATTTAAAACAATAGGCCTTAGGCTGAACATATGGAAAATCAATGCACACGTTGATGCCACTCTTTACCTGAAACTGATGTTCAACTCCCATCTCTCCCATATCGCTGCCTTCTATTTTAACTTACATTTCCACTGGGATTTATCCTCAACCTCTGGGAAGAGGAGCCAAATAGCATCACAAATATGGGCAACAAGGTATATTACTTGAGGTTATCCTTTCATCTTAAGAAGGTTGAGGTTGTCCTAGCCCAAAATATGAGTGCACTCCAGACCTTCCTAAGACATCATAGAATATGCCAGTATTTCATTTATGGATCAAACTATGCTAGAAGTAACACAAAAAAGCAGAATTATGTATTATTTCTGACATAATGGAAATCCACAGTTGCCTAGCATATCTCTATGGCTGAACTGACTTTTCACATAGCAAGAATCCTGCTCCTGTTGAGAGAAACCAACCATGGTCCTGTCTCATAAAACAGATATAGTTCCCCACTCCTATCTCTTTAGACTGGGGACAGAGTCCTTTGTCATTTGTCGTCTGTTCTGTTTCTGTCTGGGGCCCCTTTTATCACCTTCTGACTGACTGCACATCCAACTTGTAGCCATGGTGAAATCCTGACAAGTAGCTAACATCAGCACTCCACTTAAGCATTCTTAATTATTGGATTTTCAGGATATTTATTTATATGGGAAAATGAACAGGCTCTCTGTTGATCTTTTTAGGCTATTTATCATATGAAATTATAGATATACAAACATACACATTTCCTTTAGGGGGAAACACAGACATTTCCATGTCTAGGCAGATAGCTTTCATTACAATTACATTGAATGTAAGATACCATACATTCGTTACATTACAGTATCTGGCAAGTAAGCTTTTACACTTTTGTAAGGTTTGAGCCTTTAACTCTGAATCTCTCTAGCAGGCATCACTATAGTTAACATATGGAGGAACACTACTATCTTAAACATTGTAACTCAGTCATTTATCCACTAAAGAATATGATCTCATCTGTTGATATATTTCTCCAGATATCTGTGAACATACAGATTTCCAGGGATTCATATCCATGAGTATTGCTGTATCTTGCAGCATCCATTACTATCACTCTACACTCTTAAAATGGGGCTGGGTCTCTTTAACTGCTCTGGCTGCCTCCTCTTGCATTCTGGAACTTGTAGTTTATGAAGAGGCATTTAGAACAGGGGTCAGCAACCTTTTTTTTACCTGGGTCAGGTTCTGACCCCTGATTTAGAATATTCGGCCAGAGGGCTTTTAAGCCTCACTGAACTACAAACCCCAAAATGCAACAGGAGGCAGTCAGAGCAGTTAAAGTGACCTAGCCCCGTTTTAAGAGTGTGGTGCAATAAGCTCGTATATCTAGCAGACTGTGAAATTTATTTTTTGTTGTTGTTGTGCGCCTTTAAGTAATTTCTGACTTATGGCAACCCTAAGGTGACCCTATCACAGGGTTTTCTTGGAAGAATTTGTTCAGAGGGGGTTTGCCCATGCCTTTCTCTGAGGCTGAGAATGTGTGACTTGTCCAAGGTCACCCAGTAATTTTCCATGGCTGAGTGGGGATTCAAACCCTGGTATCCAAGTGTTCTAGTCCAACTCTCAAACAACTACACCACACTGGCTATTTAGCATAGCCTATTTGAGAGCAAAGTTACACTCCTTTACTATTGTTTATCTCCATCAGAATGTCTGGGTTATCAGCTCAGAACATTGCAGCAGTTTATCTGCATAAAGTGGAGGCAGACTTCAGTCACCTGACTTATCTCTCTTCTTGGCTTGTTTTATAATTAATAATAATAATAATAATAATAATAATAATAATAATAATAAATATCCCACCCCTCTGCAGAGCAACCAGGGTGGCTTACAACATTAACATTTCCATACAAATATGTTAATACAATGTAAACAGAACCTAAAAATCCTGAAACCCAACCAATCCTTAAAAAGTAAGGGTTCTTCTTCTTAGACTAGGCCCGATGGAGAGGGGCCTGCATCTCTTCCCCCAGACGACTTCAGATGGAGTGGAGGGAGGGCTCTTCTTCTTAGGACCTTATCAAACGCTGGCCAGGAAGCAAAAAATAAGCGAAGGCTAACCG
>CM034701.1:46699928-46723158 GCA_020142125.1 Phrynosoma platyrhinos
TTATTATTATTATTATTATTATTATTATTATAAAGACAGGATATAAATTAAATCAACTAACCAGGCAAATCTTACTCAGTTCTTAGCCATCTTCACAAAATTGATGAAAAATCATGTGCTAGCTTTCCGGTTAAATGGGAAGGGGACAGAAGGTGTCTTTGAAATCATTTCTAACTTCTTTGCTCTCTCCCTCCTGTCCTCTGACATTCATGTGTGAACAAACCGCAAACGTGTTAAAAAATCACCTGTACTGAACTGCTATGGACAAACTGAGAAAAGAAGGGCAAAAGATATCCAGACCCCTATGGAACATAGACCTAATTGTGGGATTCTTCAAAGCTGGCCTTGAGGCAGGACTAGGTAGGCATAAGATTACAGATACCCCTACAGAATTTACCAATACAACTGCGGCAATAGATTCACTTTATCAAGACAAGAACATCCATGCCTTCAGGCTATAATATAAATAAGCCTGCAGCCCTGGTGACAAAAGTTAATTATTATTATTTTATCCACCACTTTCTGTGTACAAATGTTGTACAATCCACTCACATCAAATATGTTTAATGTCTACAAGTTCTCCATTTTTAGCAAATTCTTAGGAAGGTTTTAAGACCCTTGCCTGTGCCAGCTTACATTTTGGAAGAAAGGCAGGATATGAAGCCAATAAAAAAATAATAATAGATACAACTGTGCTACTAGTTGACCAGCACAGGAATTATTTGGTGATGCCTCCAGTAGCAGTCAAATATACCGTACTTAATTTTTCCCAATAATAAAATGGGCTACAGACAAAATACAGAATAGCTGGAGTAGTACTTCTACCTCCAGTTAGTGTACAAAATGGAACGTCCATCAACATCACAGAGGGTCAGAGTGATGTAGTGGTCTGAGTGTTGGATTATGACTCAAATCCCTGATCAACCATGAAGCCCACGGAGTACGCCTGGGCAAGTCACACTCTCTCAGTCTCATAGGATGGCAATGGCACATCCCTTATGAAGCAACTTGAAGAAGAAAACCTGTGATTGGGTCACCATAAGTCAGAAATGACTTGAAGACACACAACAACATACTGATGAAAATTCACTCCAACTCTTGGGAGCCATCTCACTGAGAAGCTTCTTATATAAGAAAAAGAGCATGAGGGATAAGATGGAACCTTGTGGTGATGCCCACAGCTCCAGTGCCATGGGTTCATGTACAAATTCCCCAAATCTGTGATGTTAAACTAACCTAGCAGGTATAGGTGAAGCTGCCATATCAACTGTGTTCCTCAATTTGAGCTGCTGGCCTAACAGGTTACCATAATAGATGGTATCAAAAGCAGAGGAAAGGTTTTTAATGTATTTATTGTATTATGAATGATATATATAGTTAGTATAATACTGAGTCAAAATCTTTTCTTAAATTGCCTATTATTATTTTGTCCAATGTTTTCAGATGGATTTATCTGCTATAACACTAACAGCCATGAGTCAATGGGCAGTGGACTTTAATAATTCAAATGAATCAATGGAAAGAAAAACATGAAGGTATATATTATCCACTAGTTAAAGAGATAAAGCTTCTGAAGTTAAACTGGAGGTATAATGCAGGTGCATTGGTTTGTCCAGCTATAACGATTACACAGGATGAGCTTAAACATATATCTCTTCATTTACTTTAAGTATTAATTCTCAATAATTTAGGGAAACCATTTTATTTTATGGTTTGATCCAGTTTATTTGACCATGGGGGTGAAACAGACAGGCGGAAGGAAAGGCTTGAAGCCACTCCTCCCAAAGACGAATTGGAGCTGCAGAGAGCACACATCACAGCCCCAATCTGCCTTGAAGCCAGCCAAAAAAGGAGCGATAAAGATCAGTTCCTTTTTTTAGCCAGGAAAAAGGCGTCTTTTCTCACCCCATGGCATCCCCATGGTGGCTTCAAGTTGCTCTGGCAGCATGCGGCATATAAACACCATGCTGCTGGAATGACTTAAAACCGCCCACATCTAGGTGGCCACCAGACTACTAGGCAGCTTCAGGGTGACATGGGACCATGCGGTGTATAAACGTCATGCTCCCAAGCCACCCAGACGGCGGCTTTAAAGGGACGTCTGTTCTAATCCTAAATTTGCCCTAGTTTGGTTTGGCTTCAGGCCAATTACAATTCAGATACCATACTTTCACAGATAAAATAGCTTCCATTCCATTCCTCCAATTCCACAGAAGACTACTTATGCACATTACAGTGTTTATTTGTCCATGTAATAAATTATAGATGGCTGAACACATACAATAATTTCATATACTAGAAGGAGAAAATACAAGAAAAACACTTGTTGAATATGGATTACTACTTGATATTGAAATACGCAATATGGAAGAAAAATCTCTACTGTTTACATTTAAGGGGCTATCTTATTTCTTACTCACTCAAAATTCACTCTGTATAGTATTTCCTTTCTCCAACCTACTGGTGCTTTCCTCAGGAAACTGCTATTCTTTATCCGAAACTGAAATCATAAGTAGACCTTATCACTTGGGAATCTTTTCTTGCTTCACTGACTATTATCAGTATATAAACTTGTGGTTTTAAAGGTCACTACACGCACGCTCTTGTGAGTATAGGAGAATATATCTCTTCAGCTCCCTGCTTTTGGATGGTGGCCCATAATGGCATGCATTTATACTTGGATGCAATTTCCCCTGAAATCTCAGCTTCACAGCTTGAGTGTACTCCTGGACCTGGACCTGAATTTGGATGCCCAAGTTTCAGTGGTGGCCAGGAGTGCATGTGCACAGCTAAAACTAGCACATCAGCCACATCCATTCCTGCTGATGTCAGATCTGGCTATGGTGACATATTCCTTGATTACATCTCTTTTGGGTCACTATAATGTCCTCTACACAGGGCTGCTTTTGGCAACTGTTCAGGAACTTCAGCAGACCCTAAATACCATAGCAAGAGTGCTGACCAGGACTAGTTACAGGGAACATATTACTCCTCTGTTTAAACAGCTTAACTGTCTACCAATCTGTTTCTAGACAGAATTCAAAATGCTGGTTATACGCTGTTCAGGTCCAAACTATCCAGACATATTACCCAATAAGATCCTGGCTGAGTCTTAAGATCAAGCTTGATCATTGACCTAAATATTTGATTACATTCTAATTCGACACAGACTTTTAAATAACAAATACTTTCATTCCACTTTGGGTGGGTGGGGTGGTGATAAAGATTTGGTCAAAGTTTGTTTATTTAATTCAGACTTGGTTAGGCTCTCTTTGTAAAAGTGAAACTCAAGAGATTAATTTTTGGAGTATAAATCTGTTTGACATTAGTATTTTCCATTGTGTAGGTGAGCAAGTGTTCCAAAAATACTCATATGTTTTACAGGTTACTAAATATGAAATCAGGGGGATCACCAAAACTACAGGCCTTGACCTGGGATTTCCTGAAGCCATGGGTTTTAACATTTTCTTAAATTCATATACCCTAATATTCAATTTAGATGAATAGTTCTATTAAATTGTGCTTGAAAACCTCGTAACAGAAATAGTCCAATTCCCTATACCAATCTTTTTCAAGCCGATTCCTTCTAGATGAGCTGATTCGAAATTCCCAGCATGCTCAATAAACATAGACACCGAGACCAAAGATAGGAAAGAGTGGAGTCCATCTAGTGAAGAACATGAGCTAGATTCCTGATTCACTCTTCATAGAGCACAGATATAAGGTACAAAGTGAATTTGTTGTTGTCTTCAAGTCATTTCCAACTTATGGCGACCCTATCACGGGCTTTTCTTTATTCAGAAAGGGTTTGTCAGTGTCCTCCTCTGAAGCGGAGAGAGTGTGACTTCCCAAGGTCACCCAATGGGTTTCCATGACTAAGCAAGGGTTCCAACCCTGGTCTCCAGAGTCAATGCACAATGCTGAAATCACTACACCACACTGGCTCTCTTCAGTATTTGTGTGCTGGAGAGAAGTATTACTAATGACCTGAAGGAATGTTCTATTCAGAGTTGAACCAGGGTGGAGTTAGGGAAAACCTAGTACATGCTTAGGACACTGCTTCTTATTAATTTTGATGCCTTAGGGTATGTTAGTTAGGGCCATCTTGTGCTATTTTTTTTAAAGTGAAGAAGTAAAACACAAGTACAGTAGGTAAACGAAGTAATTACTAGAACTGGAACAGTGGAGAACGTGACCTCCAGAACATCCTTCAGCCACACCCTAGGGCAGGGGAAGGCAACCTTTTTAAGACCTGGGCCGGTCTCCCGTAGCCCAGGTCTCAGCTGGCCCGGGGGGGAATGGCGGCGCACACGCTCATGTGCAAAAGCGTCACGTTGCATGCGCAAATGCGTCGCAACCGCCATTTTGATTTCCAAAATGGCAGTCACGGCGAGTGTGGCCACAGAGCGGCAAAAACACGCCGCCGTTGCGGCATGTGGCGGCAGCAGTGGCATGCGGCGGCGGTGGCGGCAACCTTCGGCCTGGGCCGGTAAGTGCAGGGACCGGGGCATTAACCGGCCCCTGGGCCGTAGGTTGCCGGTCCCTGCCCTAGGGTCTAAATGTTATGACATCAACAAAAGCATACAAGGCAAAATCCTTAATAGAAACGACTAGCAATTAGGTTAATTAGGAACACAGGGAACACTTTTCACCTTCAGAGCAAGTGGTAAACAATATCTTAAAGTATCACTTCCTTTTGAAAACGATTTAGCAGGTGGCACTATTTTTACATTGTAAATGGATAAAAGGGATCTAATTCATGAATAACTCCAAGGGGAAATTATAAAAGTGCATATGTACACATGTAGAATGCTTCATGCTGTCTTAGTCATCCCATTTTAAAGATATATTAGAACTAAACTCATTAGAGTGAAATTACTAGTGATACAATCCTATGCATCAAGAGAGGACATGCTCTAGAGGCCAGAGGATTGCACTGCCTCATTCTGGACTCCTATGGGTCTGGAAAACCACATTATGTCTTTGCAACTGCCATTTTGGGTGACCAAAATGTCCCATTTCTGGCTGCCTTTCAGGAAGTTCTATGAAAGGTTTGGGACTACATTTGTATACATTCTACCTGCATTTTACAGCCTTGCAAAGGAGTGGGTTATTTTGTCTAATTCCCCATTTTTTCTGAACCCCCCCCCCCTCAAACTAGGGACTACTAGGGCCTTTGGAAGGTTCCTAAGAGCTGCATGTGGGCCATATGCACGTCTACTGGGAAGTAAGTTCAACTGACTTCAATGGAATTTACTCACAGGTAAAGGGGCATACATTTGCAGGTCCATCTTAGTAGATCTAAAAATTAGAAGATTTAAACAGCATGGCAAAGTAAAAAAGCCTTTACCTGAGACTGAAAGAATGGATGATATGGGTACAAAACAAACTTTCCTAAGAAAGGGGTTCTAAAGGGAGAGTGCAAGAACCATGAAGCCTCTATGAAGATTATCAGATGGGGGGGAAGGCATACTCCCAGAAAAGTAGCGCGATCAATTTTTTCCCCCATCAAATAATCTCCTATTTTTTGTCAGAAACTACTCCATAATACAATATGGCAGAACTTGAAGAATAGCTTGGGAAGATGGCCTCCACTACTGAGAAGACATTGATGAAATGGGGAAAGGCATTCCAGTGGCAACCTGGGTCCTAGTATATGAATAGTTGCACCAGCATTTTGAGCTGAGCTTCAAAACAGACTAGAACCAGGACAGCTTTTTTCAGAACAAGAGAGATAACCTCTCACTGGTAAGTCGGTTAGTAGATTTATTTCTATATTTGAATTAATAGCAATTTCTGGAATTATCTTCAAAGGCGCCCCCTTGTACAATGCTTTGCAGTAATCTAGACTTCAAGCTACCAGGGCATAGTTAATAATGGCTAAGCTTTTTGTCATGGAGGAACTAGTTGATACACAAGCCTAGGCTGATCGAAACACTCAGAACAGCTTTAGCTTATATGAGCCTCTTGAGCTTAAGCCAGATCTATAAGCATTTCCAAACTGTGAAACTGATCCTAAAGGAAAATGTAGCCCATCTGCAACAAAGTAAGCATCAGCACCCTGCAACAGATGAACAACATACCAATAGGGACTCTTTCTTGCCAGGACTAAGCTTCAGATTGTTGCCTAGGTATCTGCCCCTCCTGTTGTGTGCTTAATGGGGTTTATTTGCTGTCTATTCATGAAGGATGGGAAACCATAAGGAATATTTCCATGTGTCGCACTACTCCTTCCTTAATCAATATTTCAAGCTATAAAGCAATGGAAAACTTGACTTGCCAGTCTAGGTTGTTCAAGACAGATAGGAGATCATTTCACAAGTCAGGAAAGAATGTGAATCATGTTTGTTGTAACTCTAATTTCCTTATACAGGTTGAGTCGACTTTACCTGGAATTCTAAAATCCAAAATATTCTGAAAAATAAAACTTTCTTCATGAGTGGCTGAGATAGTGACACCTTTGCTTTCTGACGACTCCGTGTACACAAACTTTGTTTAAAGAACAAAAATTTTAAAAAATTGTACAAAATTACCTTCAGGCTCTGTGTATAATCTGTATATGAAACAAATTTATTTTGTGTTAAGACTTGGGTTCCATTTCTAAATATTCCATATGCAAATACAGACATTTCAAAATCCAAAAAAATCCAAAACATTTCTGGTCTCAAGCATTTTGGATAAGCAAGACTCAACCTGCATTGTCAAAAATTCCTTTATAAAACTGATAGTATCACATGTGGAACAATCCTGCATTACTGATGGGAAGTGTCTATTGCCTCATAGTAGTACCTACAGTTTTCATCCCATGTTTGACGTGAACATTGCTAAAGGCTTTTGCAAGCATCATCATTATTATTATTATTATTATTATTATTATTATTATTATTATTATTAATACCCTGCCCCTCTGTTAAAAACAATTGGGGCGGCTAAAACAATTATCTTAAGCCTCCAATTATAATTCTGTTGTTATTTCTCACTTGATACCAGACCCAGCCAAAATTTATACAGTTGTCTCTCAGATCAAGGATTACTGCATGAGTTTTGTACTCACTCTGTCCCGCCAGCCCAGCTGATCAATGTACACTGGATATCAGGTTTATATCTCAGTTACCCCATAAATCTGGCATGATTACCTTGAGCCGATGATAATGTCTTAGGATAATCTGTATCACAATATTGTTGTGAGGATACAAGTGTGTATATTTCTGTGGTATTATGTTCAACCTTAGTTCCAGGAGATAAACTGAATGAAGTATCAATTAGAACTGATATAGCTAGGAGAGAAACAGGATTGTCTTACAGCAGGGGTAGGCAACCTTTTTGAGTCGGGGGCCAGGTTGCTGTTCCTCAGATGATTGGGGGGCCGAAGCACCAAAAATAAACAAATAAATAAAACATTTTTTAAAAAAATTAAAAAATTAAAAAATATGCATGCACACTCTCTCAGCCCCAGAAAAGCTATGCCCAACCCCTGTGGAGATTTTGCCAAGAAAACCCCAAGAACAAGTAATAACAACAATAATCAATATCATTATGGCGGCGGCAGCAGCGGCGGCAGGACCAGCCTGGGGCCGGTCCAAAGGCCTTGGGGGGCCGCATCCGGCCCCCAGGCCTTAGGTTGCCTACCCCTGTCTTACAGGAACTGATAATTTCCAGGTGCTTTTTAGGATGTCCCACTTAGACTACAATCCTATACACATGCAGCTAGGAATAAGCCACTAAAATCCATTGGGGCTTCTGATTACAAATGTGTAGAATTGCACTGTAAAAATAACCTATTTATTCAGCAGAGTCAGATCCTCACAGATTAAGTAGTCAATAAATTTCTCCAGCTGTATCTTTATAATATGAAAAGGGAAGTCATAAAAGTACTTCCACTAGTGATCACCTTACTAACCACCATGAAACTGGGAACCCTGTATTAATAATTTGGCCCAGAATAAGGCAGCTTCCTAAATTCCTATGATAAAGGTTTGGGTTCAGATCCAGGGGTAGACAACCTGTCCCCTTTAAGGGCCGAGGGACTTCAGCTCCCAGAATCCCAGGAGCTATTGGCCAACATGGGACTATTGGCCAACATGGCTGAGGCTTCTGGGAGCTGAAGTCCCTCGGCCCTTAAAGGGGACAGGTTGCCTACCCCTGTAAGGCTTAGATCATAATATGCATTTTGTTTTTGACCACACGGCTACCTTGGTTTTTATTTGATCCCACTGACATCAATGTAAAATTCATGAGCTAATTTAAGTCCCCCTGACATCAGCATGATAATTTACTGTGGACAGAGCACCAAAGATTCACCTATTCTGCACTGGATCAAGTATTATGTGATATTTGCTCAACTTGTGATCATGAAGCTGAAGACAGGAACTGGGCAATCTCCCCATTTTTGTGGAATTAAGCATGCAGCAAAACCAAAGAGTTTGCAGAATTCATGATGAGCAGCCAACCGCAGCTTTAACAGTCTTATTAAAGACTGCCTTAACAATAAGACTTAAAATCCTCTTTCACGCATTCATGTGGAGCAAAATGAATAAATCTGAATGAGGGAAGCAGCATCACAGCAGCAGATTTTACTCTGACATTACTTAGAAGGTCTGCAGGATCATGCTGTGCATCTTGAGGGTGACCAGGACAAAACAACCACTGAGATACTAGCTTCCTTGTTGCATTCATTTTATTTATTACACTTGTATTATCCCATCTTTGCTTTCTTTCCTCTCCCGCATTTTAAACTTCACAACAAAGCATGAACAGAGTTGTAAAACTAACAACTGGTGTTGACAGAATCCACTTCCATGGATGTTCACTCAGACTACTGTCCCAAGGATTTCCATGGGAGCTGATCCCAAGAAAGATTGCCCATAATTGCAGTCTTAAAATGCTGATTTCTGCCTCACTCCCAAGAGTAAACACTGTAGGTTTTCTGTATTCTAGGACTGTAAGATAAACTTTACTTCCAGGAGATAAACTGAAGTAAATAAAATGAAGTACCAGTTAAAACTGATATAGCTGGGGGAACTTGATTGACTTACAGGATCTGCTAATTTCCAGGGCAACTGTAATCCATTTCATCTCATGCTTTCAAAACAACAATTTTCAATTATATTTAATATAGTATGCCTTAAGACTTGGAATAGACAATTATTAGTCTTGTAGAAAATATATTGACAGGGAATTTCCTCTTAGATAAACCACTTATGAAATCCCGTATCTTCAAAGTGTATATTCCATATCTTCCATGGAAAGGAAATCTTATTTTAAATCTGGAATATTTTGAGGGGGTATGTACTCACTTCTGTTGACAGAAAGACACAATAAATTGCTTTATATTTATTACAGTATTACAGTGTTAACATTTCTGGATCTCCTGTTCCTGTAGTAAAATGTGTGATGTTCACTAAAGCTGTACAAATTTCTCAATCCCAGATCAACTTCACAATGTAAAAGATTAACAGCAAAAATGTATTAATGCCTACCAATAAGACTAGTAGCTAGTGAATGCCTTACGATCTGTATTTTATCCTTTAAAAATGGTCCAATTTGGTGGCCATCACTATATTTTAAGGGTAGAAAACGCCACCCTGTAACTATGTTAAGGAATGTTTCATAGAATCATAGAGTTAGAAGAGACCTCAAGGGCCACCCAGTCCAGCCCTCTGCCATGCAGGAACTCATAATCAAAGCACCTCCCAACAGATGGCCATCCAGCCTCTGTTTAAAAAGCTCCAAAGAAGAAGACTCCACCACTCTCCAAGGGGGTGTGTTATACTGTCCAACAGCTTTTACTGTCAGGAAGTTCCTCCTAATCTTGAGGTAGAATCTCTTTTCATGTAGCTTGCCCCATCCTCAACATGACACCCCTTCAAATACTTAAACAGGGCTATCATATCACCTCTTAACCATCTCTTCTCCAGGCTAAACATACCCAGTTCCCTAAGTTGTTCCTCATAGGGCATGGTTTCCAGACCCTTCACCATTTTAGTTGCTCTCATCTGGACACAATCCAGCTTGTCAACATCCATTTTGACCTTTGTGCCCAAAATTGGACACAGTATTCCAGGTAAGGCCTGACCAAAGCAAAATACAGTGGCCCGATTGCTTCCCTCAGTCTAGACACTATAGTTCTATTGATGCAGCCTGTAATTGTATTAGCTTTTTTAGCTGCTGCATCACACTGTTGACTCATGTTCAACTTGTGGTCTACCACGAATCCTAGATCCCCTTCATTATGTAAGATCTATCCTGACATACACCTTGGTAAATAAGTTCAGGATTGTAACCTAAATCTTTTACTACACTTAAAAAAATAAGTGGGCCAAATAAATAGGCCATCTAACCTCATACATTTCTCTACAAGGCTGATAAGTGGAAGCTGCTGTAGGGCAGGGGTGAACAATATGTCACATGGGTCTCATGTGACTCTTGGGGTGAACAATATGTCCCATGGGTCTCATGTGACTCCTGGGACCTCTGTGTGGCCCAGGGAACTTCCCAGGAGCCCCTCAAAGTTCCCAGAACTCTCTCCCCCCCCCCTTATTAAAGATATTTCTGGGCTAATTTTAGGGTAACACTTTGACCTCAGACTCCCCTACTGCCCTGGATCCCCAAAACAGATAAAAAAAGAGCCATAAAATTGGGTGAAAATTGGTCAAAATGGCAGCCGCAGGTGACATCACATCACTTCATGCACACCAAAATGTGCGGCTGCATCCAGGCAAGAAAAAATATCCCCTGACCTTTTTCCAGTTGTCCACCGCTGCCACAGGGGAAGTGAATACTATCACAGCACTAATGGAGTAGTTTTGTCATTTTCAAACATTTTAGTCTAATGCTGTCAGGTAGTATCATCAACTATATGGATTCAGAACATCCAGTTTTGCACATTACTTACTTCCTTAAGTATAGAGGAATACAGTCTTGTTTTGATTTCCCCCTTTATTGAAGATGGTTTCTTTAATATGCAATTCTTCTTAATAGTTGTTTATTTTATAGCACCATCCATGTACATGGTGCTTCCAAATAGTTACAGAATAAAACATTTATAACTACCTTGCATCTAATTTAGTCTTCACGATAAACTTATAACACTAGCTGTTACTCACATCCCACAGTAATGAGAGCAAGCAGTGATACTCTATGTAGAGGAAAATTAGTTTCCCTTGACTCATTTTAAACCTGTGTGTTACATTTCATCAGATGCCCTACAAAACCTGTACCATGTGAAACAACAGCTAAGTGTTTCCCTTTTGTTTTTTCCAAACTCATCTTCTGTATGCACCTCCAAAATTTCTGTCTATGTAAGTAAATCTGGCATAATTTCAGACTGTTTTGATCAGATTGGGGAAACTGTGCAGGGGGTGGGGAAATGCGATTAGAACCTTATGTTTTACTTTGTAGCATTTATGAGCACCCTTTTGCCACACATATCACAATCTATGCCTCCCTCCTGTGGTCATAATGAGTTATTAGCACTACTAATTAATTAATTGGCTGAACAGACCGCCCCTTTGAAGCAGTGTCCCACCACCCCTTTCAGGACCAGACTGGGGCCAAGGCAACCACATGCCGTGGCCCCGATCCAGCACTTTGCAGCCCAAAAAGGGCCAGCAAAATGCTGCTCTTTTTTAAAGCAGCGAAAAGCCACCCTTGCCACCACAGCGGCTTTTCCACATTTCTTTGGCTCAGCGTGTCTAAACACTGCACTAAAGAAATGGTGTGATGCCACCCACTGTCTAGTCGGGTGGGCAGCGTGACGCCAGCGTCAGGGCATGTGGCTGCCATGCCCCCATTCTGCCCCGATGCCAGTGTTTATCGCCAGTCTGTTTAGCCCCTAAGATCCCATCTCTTTCACATCATGGGATGTAAGGCAGTATACAACATTTTAAAAGCACAAATCAATTTAAAAACAGTTAATATAAAAGTTAAAACACAATTAAACTAAATCTCTATTTTAAAAAAAGCAGCATTAAAAGACACTGAGGGCCTGAACAGACTGCCAGAAATAATCCAGCTTGAGACCACTTTAACTGCCTTGGCTCAGTGCTAGGGAATCATGGGAACTGTAGTTTATTGTGGCACCAGAGCTCTCTGACAGAGAAGGCTCAGTGTTTCAGAAAAAAATACAATTCCTATGATTCCCTAGCATTGAGCCAGGACAGTTAAAGTGGTCTCAACTGGATTATTTCTGGCAGTCTGTTCAGGCCCTAAATTGGATAACTTGGGAGCAGCCACTGAGCAGCTCTCTCTCATGTCCACATCAGATGTGCCTAGAATGGTGGTGAGACCAAGAGAGAACCTTCCCCTACAGATCTCAGAGTGTGGGCAGCCTCATAATGGGAGATACAGTTTTTCAAATACATAATCTGGACCCAAGCCATGTAGGGCTTTAAAGGTCACCACTATACTAATGTTGCTTTGCTGAGGCTGATTTCCAGGGACTAGATTCCACTGTATGCTTACATTTGACTTCTAAATCCCACAAGTGGGTGCAGTAGTTTCTTCTGTTTTGCCCTTCTATGCCTCTGCAATCAAAATTAAACCAGAAAGCATACAAAAATATCAAATCCATCTGTCATCCAACAACAATCATACCCCATCTATGACACCATATGTCATTCTGGTATGGAGGATTTTCCAGCTATCAGAAGCTTTTCAAGAAGTGCAATGAGATGCAGAGATTAGAACAGTGAAAACCAAGAGCCCTGCTTTGAGCAGCTAGACATTCTTTCAGCTAGTTCTAAGCCCACCAGTTTTCTAACAACAGAAATACAAGTTATCTGATTCTTAGTAAAGCATCTCTTACTGTGGTCTAAGATGTGGATCAGTTACCTAAAAGGGCAGAAGCAAAGTACTTATGCAATTAAAGAATTTGTCATCTAGTATAAAACCCAAGTGATATGCCACAGTTTTCTAGAAAACTGAGCTCCCCTGAAGTTTCTTCATACTGTGCAGTAGTAAAAAGTCCTGTTTCCAAAGAGAATGATTGCCCTTGACTATTGTAGCTAAAGAAAGTCCTCTTGTACCTTACTGATACTGGTCATGGTTCCACCTCAGTCTCTCAACAGTTCCTACAGACAAGTAATGCAGAAAATATTCCTTGAACCAGAAAATTTGAAAATGAGTGCACTCAGACATTTCCTTGGATATATTTGCAATCATCTTTTAAGAGCATTAGTGAATCTAATGCAGAGTAACTAATGGGATATATATCAAGACACACATTTTAATGCCGAGCTTGGCAAAGTTACTTTTTGGAACTTCCAAATTCATATAGTTGCAGTCTCCAAGTTTTCCAAGCTTTGTGTTTGTAGTCCCCAAAAGTTAAGTTTTCCAAGTTTTGTGATGTCTTTGGAACATGCCCTTAAATCAATGGAACTTACTTAGAAGTCAGTATGTTTGAAATCTGAATGTGAGGATCCAGAAAAATCAATTGAAGATGCTACTTTATGCGGAAGAGCAAAACTTCCTCCTAGACTCTTAGGCAGGGGTCTGCAACCTACAGCCCACGGGCTGCACCCGGCCCGCCGACCCCTGCTGACCGGCCGCTGCCGCCGCCGCTGTGTGCACTGCCGCCATGCTGCTGCCGCGCACGTTGTGTCCGCCATTTTGTTTGCCAAAATGGCAGCCGCAACTTGTTTGCACATGTGCAGTACTCCTGTGCATGCGCGAACGAGCCGCGCCCGCCATTTTGGCAAAAAAAATGGCGGTGGCGCGCGCAGCGGCGGCAGGGGTTGGCAGTGGGGGGCCGCCATTCCCCCCCCGGCCCGGCGGAAGACCTGGGGACCAGCGACTGGCCCCAGGTAAGTAAACCTTGCCGACCCCTGCTCTTAGGTAACCAGCTGTTGCAAATGTAAACACAAAGGGCGAAAAGAATATGCAAATTTGATTTCCTTTATAGAGGAAACTGTACTTTGGACAAAGTAGCTAAGATCTGTAGATAGTCACCCTACAGACTACAAAACTTGAATTGGATCTAAAGAGCCAATTAAGACATGCTCAGGTTTTGCACTGATAAAATGGAAGTTTTGATGTTTTTCTTTGGGCAAAAATCTGGCGTTTCTTGTGTAGGAGGGTGCTTAGTTTCAAAACTGTATTGTCTCTAGCCATAAGTCAGAAACAACTTTAAGGCACACAACACATGGGACTGTAGGCCTAGAAAATGGGGGGGAGTCCCCCCCCCACCAGTAGTGTCAGTGTCTTCTTGAAATTTGGGGAAAATTATAACTTAAAAGGAGGTGGGTAACTCTGGAGATCTTTTCAGCTATGTATACCAGTACCAACTGCAGAAGGACTTCGGTTTCAGTAAATTGAAGGGTTTTATTTAGAAATACGTGAAGGTGCATGCAAATATCCAAAACCAGTGCAACCTTAGGAACTATACAAGGCTATCAGACTAGATAGCAAGAAAAAAGGAACTAGAGGAGGTGATAAGACAGGTCCACAGAAAATGTAGATTTGTTCAGTCAGTGTCTGAGGGTGAGAGAGAGAGAGAGAGAGAGAGAGAGACCCTCTGTGCACACACCCCTATCTGTGAGCATGGTGGCTATGTCTGGGGCAGATAATTATATCCTATTTTACACCTTTGAGTTACTCTGATGTTACCATATGGTGTAACAAAGGCTTTCATGGCTTTCCTATGGAACTGACAAGGGGATCCGGAACAGCTGATGGCTCCAGAGTAATAAAACACTGATCACATTTGAGACAATCCCTGGATAATCAGACAGGAAGGGTGAATACAAACACAGCCTGAGGTTAGGTAGAAATTATGGTCTTTCATTGTTTTTGCAATGGGACTCGGTCTACATTGCAAGAGGAAATGTGAAGAGCTGTGTGTGTGTGTGTGTGTGTGTGTGTGTGTAGCTGATCAGGAAACTCATTCAGCATTTATTTTAGTAATAAACGGTCTCCCACATGTCTTTAGGTCAGTGTGACTTCTTACATGTGTTAACTTCCTAGTATCCACAGGGCATCATGGCCTTCCTCAAAAACATGCCCGATGCTAGATATTAACTATGAAACTCCATATCCAGTGAGAAGGTTTAGGGTACGCTAACAGGACCAAGTCTAACAATGAAATTAATTTGTGTTTCATATATATCTTATACACATAGCCTCAGGGTAATTATATACATAATATTTTTAATAATTTTGTACATGAAACAAAGTTTGTGTACATTGGACCATCAGAAAGCAAATATGTTACTATCTCAACCACCCATGTATATAATTTTGGATTCTGGAGTATTTCAGATTTTGGAATTCTGGATAAGGGAGACTCACCCTGTATGTATTTCTCATGAATATAAGAATATTTCTTTCATTTACAAAAGTGCACTTAAAAATCACCCTTAGGTAAAATACTTATTTATTTACTTTTCTTTACTTTAATTTACTTATATACCGCCTTTCTCCCAGGATGAGACCCAAGGCAGCTTTCGTAACAACAAATTAAAAACATTTACAAAAAGTTTAAAATCCATTTAAAAACACCACATTAAAACACTATAAAACTGATTAGAAATAATACAAAAATTAAAAACAGATAAAACATACATTTACATTAAAAACCTTCCCTGCTTAAGCATTAAAAGCATTAAAAAAGCATGCTATATCCTTAAAATTCAATGTATTTCTCAACCTGATACTGGATTTTGTTCCTTGAACTCGGTTAAAATACATCCACACCAATATATTAATGGTTGCTATAGAAACAATCTATTCAATCACAACACACCAGGACAATTCCCTCAGCATGTATTTACTAAGTACAGAGAAACTAAAAGTGACGCTTTCAGTGACAGCAAAGAATAGCTGATGTAAAAGAGAAATATAAATACGACTTTCCTACTGAAAAGGGATTTCATGCTCTAAATGTCTGCTTTTATGCCTGCATTTTCAGTTGATGTCATTATACTACAAACTAAGCATTTAAGTCAGTACGTTTTCAGATAAAACCACATGGTTATTACAGAGTACATGAGTGGCTTGTTCAAAGTTGCAAAAACCTGGTACAGTCACCCCTCCGTTTTAGTGGACTTGAAATCTGCGGTCTTGATTACTCATGGAGGGGTTATGCCCATTTGCTAAAATGGTGTGTGCGCCCATTCAAGCCAATGGGACTTGAATATGCGCGAGTTTTTGTTTTCGCGGGGGGGGGATGCGCGGAAATAAAGGGCCGACTATTTGAAATTTCTTTCAAGTGGTTAAAGAAGCTCAGAAAGGGGGATCAAATATTTCATGGCCTAAACCCTTGTGCACATTCCATGCAAAATACTGAATGCCCCAGTCTTCTCCAGACTTCAGATGTTACAGGTTGCTCAAATCTGCCAATATTTAATATTTAATCTTGTGTTTAAACATGATTATTTTTTCCATTGGAAAAGGACAGTGAAGTGAAATCTATTCAGGCAAATAAGTGAAACCAGGAAGTAAAATTTCTCTTGGAACTTATTTCTCCACACTCACCTTCTCCCCTTCCTCAGTGTTGTCATAAAGCACCACATATTTTTTAGAGTAACACTCAAGTGGACTTACGTAACTAGTTTCTGTGTTAAAATGCCCCTAGGGAACACTCCTTCTAAGGTTTATTGCTTCTGGGTAAGAGATGGCTGCACTATAAAGAGGTAATACTGAATGGGGAAAAATAATTCTAACAGCAGTATGTTAAAGATGACTGGTAGAGGAGAAAAATATTTCATCCAAGAAGAAGACAACATGATGCTGTATTAGTCATGGATTCGTAGGATTCCCTGAACAAACCAGGAAGAAACTTCTTTCAGGCTATACAAGTGGAAACACATTTTGGTTGCTGTAGCAGCCAATAAATATTGGGCAAGCCAGGGAAGTCTGTTCTGTGCCAAACATTGCACTGAAGCATATGAGCAGCATTACAAAAAAAAAAAAAAAATTGCAAAACAGCATTTAATGTACATCAAGAATATCTTACTGGCAATTTTGTGGCTCAGTTGTGAAGGGGGATTCTTCAGACCTCCTGAACTGCCCTATTTCAAAGAACCCCTTTCAGGGAAGTCCCAAGCATTTTTCTGCCTGAGGCAGTCCAGCAAATGACACCGCCCAGGGTCAGATACAAAGTGTCCACACAAATTAAAGACATAGAGAAAATTCCACAACTCTCCTCCTGCAACCTCTTCTCACAGGCATTTTTTTCCTTACTGGAATCATATCCAGTATCATAATCCAGCTATGTGGGGGGAAAGACATTGGGTCTGATACTATTGAAGGTTCCCTCAACCATCTAGCTATTAAGTTCTGGAAAAAAAATATTTATGTATTATTTGGGCAGACCTACCTCAGTCAGCTTTCTGTGTAGCTTGAGTCTCATGAGACCAAAACTACAAATTTGACACAAACCTATTATTCATTTCAACAATTTTTCTCTCAAGTGCAAACCAAAGGTGGCTTGTATATACAACAGAATGGAGTGATAGAATGGACTGTTCCACCTGAGAGCACAGGTAAAGAATCCTATTTCTAAATGACTGTCTATCATCATCACCATCACCATCACCATCATCATCATCATCATCATCATCATCTATATGGCACCATCACTATACATGGCACTTTACAAGAACAACAAAACAGTTCCCTGTCCTCAGGCTTACAATCTACCTAAAATCTACCCCAAATAAGTCCCAAACCTCACTGCAAACAGAAAGAGAGAAAAGTAATTTAGAAACTCTATGTGACAGGCTAATGTTCTGCTTACAAGAAATGTTTATCTGGTGGAGTATTCATAAAATAGAAACACAGAATCATAATGTTGGAGGGGAGCTGCAAAGGCCTTCTAGTCCAATAGTGGTATTTTCAGTAGTGTTATTTTCCCAAATGCAATCTCAACTGGTAAAGCCATACTGTTATACCAGAATTCTGCCACTTTATACTACTGCACACTGCTTTTAATACTGCTAATCATAGTCTCCTACTTGACCAGTTCTGTTGGATGGGAATAGGAGACACTGTATTGCAGTGGTTCTGCCCCTGTCTAGAGAACTGGTTCCAGATGGGGGCATCAGGGGCCCTCTGTTCAGTCCAATGCTTATTAAGATGTGTGATGCCACAGGTTTCCATTCCATAGTAAGCTGCTAAGAACTCCATAAATAATCTGTCCTGCATGGAGGTGAACTTCTCATCAAAGATCATGTACATAGCTTGGGAGTACTCCTACATCAACTTCTGTTATTGAAGATCAAGGTATATTCCATGGCTCAGATTGCCCAACTACAGACATTCCTGGACGCAGATAATGTGGCTACAGTAATTCATATGCTGGCAATTTCCCCATTAGTCTACTACAATGCACTGTATCGAAGGCTGCTCTCAAAGATGACTTACAAGCTACAGCTAGTACAAATGGTAGCTGAGAAATAATATATGATGTTGGTTTTAAAAGAACTGCGCTGGATGCTAATATGCTTGGGTTTCAATTCATATGTGCTGGTGATGACATTTAAGCCCTACATGAAGACCTTGAAACTTGGAAACTACCTTTCTATATGCCTGCATGAGGATTAAAGTCTTTTGGAGGGGCCACCCTCTGTGTGTGAGAGGTAGAAACAATACACTATGTGAGGATGTCAAGCAGCATCTTCTCTGCAAAGGCACCTAGTTGTGTTATGGAGGTCCAATGGGCACCAAAGTTATCTTCACTCCAACAACTAGTTGAAACAGTGTTTGTTAATTTTTTAAAATTAAAGTCTCTGAAGTTGATAATTTTGTCCAAATCTATACAGGTACATGGTTTAAAACTGTAAAAACTTGTTTTAAAGTGCTAAATTGTTTAATATGTTTTTGGTTGTTCACATTATTTAATTTTAATTAGTTTTTAACTGTTTTACTTTTTAAACTTTTAATTACTATATAATTACTAAAAGTAGAAAAACACAATCTTTTAACTTCTTTAAACTTTTAAAATTTAAATTTGATAAGCACAGCTTCTAATTCCACAAATGACTTGGATGGTGGAATATAAGGCATGCTTGTGAAATTTACAACTGACAACAAATTAGGAGTGGTAGTAGTCTGGGGACAAGATCAGAATTCAAAATGACTGACAAATTGGAGAGCTTAGCCAAAACTAACAAAATGATATTGAACAAGGATAAATGCGTATTACATATAGGCACAAAAAAAATAATGAAATGAACAAATATAGGATGAGTGACACCTCGCTTGAAAGCAGAATATATGAAAATGATCTAGAGGTCTTAGACCACAAAGAAAAAATAAGTCCACAGTGTGCTTTGGTGGCCAAAAAAGCCAGTACAATTCTGGGCTGCCTCAGCAAGAGCAGTGTCTAGACTGAGGAAAGTACATTCATCCCTCCACATTTGCTGGAGTTAGGGACACAGGACCCCTGTGAACGTGGAAAAACCGCAAATAACAAAAACACTATGTTTTTACCTGAGAGAACACCTCTCTAGGAATCTGTAGGTCCTCCAGTGCAACTCTGTGGTCAAATTCTGCCAGACACTGACTACAGAAATGCTCAGGAGGAGCTACAAATACCTAGTGGAGTGTTCCCTCTAGGAATCTCTAGGTCCTTCAGTGCAACATCTGGTTAAAATTGACCATGGAGTTGTGTTGGAGGACCTAGACATTCCTAGAGAGAACATATTAATAAAATCCGTGAATAATCAAATTTGCAAAAGTCAAAGCCATAAATGTGGAGGGACAAGTGTAACAATGCCACTTGATTCTGCTTTGGTCACATCTCATCTGAAATACTGTGTCCAGTTCTGGGCACTTCAGTTCAAGAAGGATATTGACAAGTTTTTGTTTTTCGATTAGAAAAAAATCCGCAGTCCTACAAGTTTTTATTTTGCAAAATAAATTTCCTGACAACGCTAATGCAACATAACAACTTCAAACATTAGACAGCTTAGAATAAAGAAAATATTCTGTATTTTTCCCAGGGGGAGGGAGAGCCCTCTTATTTGTTCCTTGTTTTTTGTGTTATTATTTTAAATGTGTTTTAAATCATTATTATTTAATTGTATTTTAGGGGGGGATTGTGGGATATGAATGCATATTTTAAAGTTGTAAGCTGCCCCGGTTGCGTTCCACAGAGGGGCGGGATAAAAATTATTATTATTATTATTATTATTATTATTGATTTTTGTAATCAAAACCTCTTCTTTTCCCTGTTTTATGGAAAATAAATGCAAGGAGTGATCATTTCGTTTCAGGAAGATTAGGAAAGAATATAAGATTTATCATATATAAAATAAATACATTATCATATATTAAATAAATAAATAAATTTATCTTCAATTTACTTCAGAGAAGACAAGTTTGTTACTGGGCCATGCCTATATTGTTGACTTCAGGAAAAGACTTTCAATCCAGGATCACCCAGTCCCCCTAAACCTGCTAGATAACTTGCTTTTAAACCACCTGAATCCAGGGGGAAATGCACCTCACATCAATGAAGCCAGATGGGTAGGGGGAAAAACATGCCCACTCACACCACAGTATCACAACTGCAGCAGAAAGGATAAGCAGAAAGGAATAACAGTCCAATAGCAGTAATAACAGTTCAACAACAGGTTTTTCTTGTCAATGAGAAGGTGTGCTCCACTAACAATTGAGATGTAGCCCACCAACAGGACTTAGGGACAACTGCATCCTCTATTGCATATTTCCCAGCAGAATATAAAGAAGCACATTGTTTCCAGTACTGGGATGATATGAGCAATAATCTTTGATCAGTTCAGTTTTTGATTGCCCTTCCCAGCCACACAAGTGTACAGAGCCCCTTACGGTAAATGAAAAGCATTGGTGGCAGCAGGGGAGGCAATGGCTACAAGCTGCAGTAGGGAGTGGCTGGCCTGCAGCCGGCTACACTAGTTAAATGCCAGTACTGCAGCTACAATGTTGTGAATTCGATCCCAGGGCTCCAAAGTCGATTCAGCCTTCCGTCCTTCCATAGGTTAGTAAAATGAGTACCCAGCTTGTTGGGGGCAATCGACTTATAGATTGTAAACCACTTAGAGAGTGCTGAGTTCAATATTAAGCGGTATAGAAATGTAAATGCTATTGCTATTGCCTTTTCCAAGCAGCAGTGGCAGGTGTAACTCTATGTGCTTGCCCACCTTTGCTGCTACTCGGCTGTCGTTCCTCCTGGCCTGTTGCCACTCAGCAACTAACCAATGGGGGAGCGTGCCCTGGATGGGTAGCCTCTGACGGGGCTGCAGGGGGAGAGATAAATTACATTTTTGAAAACAATGCTTTCCGTTACTCAGCGTCAGTTGTGGCGGCAGCGACACTGGATCTGGCCATTGCCAATCACAGCAGGACAATGGCAACTGGACACCGCGGTCCCAAGGCCAGCCGCTGCCACTGCCACAGTCCAGAACAGACTGCTGGCAAAGAACAGTTTTTCCCCACTCCTTTTGCATCAGCTTTGGCCCATATTAGATGGCCTCAGCGTGGCTTGCAGCTGATCTGGAGGCATGCATCATCTGCACGCCACAACCCTGGATCAGCCTGAACAAGGTGCTTTTTGCCCATCTGTTTTGGGCCTACAGTAATACATAATGGTTCTGCATTTCAACACTTTCTGCTCTTTCAATGCCCTGGACCATAATCTGTTGAACAAGTGGAACACCTGTATATACTTCTATCATATTTTCCTGTTATTTGTCTGTTATTTAGTATTTGGAACAGTCCCAAATACTGTAATAGTACTTCCTCACAGGGGAGTCATTCCACTGCTTTGATCAACTGGTTGTCTCTTTCCATACTTTCTCCTTTGGTACAATAGCCTTCTTAGGTGCAATTGTACAATGTATCCAGATGTGGACATATGATTAATTTTGATAAGGCAATTATGTAACCCTCTAGATGTTGTTTAACTTCAGCTGGAAGGGTCCTCCTCTGTCCCATCAGTCAGAGCAATATGTTGTGTGAGGATGTGGGAGAGGGTCTTCTCTGCTGTGGCACCCCATTTGTGGGAAACCCTCCAATTGGAGGCCTGATTGGTGTCAACATTGATGCTATTTAGGGGCCAAGGAAAAGCATAATTGATCATAAAAGCTTTTGCGTCCTGATTGGTTTTACAAAGCCCTCATGTACATGGTTTTAATTCATTCTAAACTATTTTAACTGTTTCAATCTATCTTTTAATTTGTTCATTGTTTAATATATCTTTTAGCTTTTAAAAATATTTTAATTATCTATGCTTTATTTAAATTTGGTAGACTGATTTTACTGTGTGCTGCCCTGAGAGCTACAGATAAAGGGCAGTATATATAAATAAATAATCTCTTTGGAGCCCTAAGTAGCATAGCAAAGGTGAAGTATGCTGAAACGTGAAACTCAACATCTAGAGGTCCAGCCAATTCCCACCCTTCAGTATAATAATAATAATAATAATAATTTTTATTTCTAAGCCGCCCCTCTGCTTAGCAATCGGGGCGGCGTACAGCATAATTTAAAAACAAGAGACAATGTAAAATTCCTATATCCCACATCCTAATCCTCCCACCTCTTAAAACTAAATTAAACTATAATAGCAGAATTAAAACAATTCTTAAAAACATAATAAAAACAAAAACAAAAACAAATAAAAACAAATTAAACAACTTGGGCATGTCCATGTACTATGGGAGGTTAAGGGGCGCAAGGTAACCTCCGCTAGAGCTGGGAAATTATTCCGGGAAAGCTTGCCGGAAGAGATCCATCTTTACTGCTTTCTTAAAAGCAGCAAAGGTAGTAATAAGATGGATCTCATCTGGCAGGCCATTCCATAGTCTGGAAGAGGTCGCAGAGAAGGCCCTCTGGGAGGTCTGCGCCAGCCTAGTCTTCATAGGCTTCAACAGATTCCTCCCAGAGGACCGAAGTGAGCAGGGGGGATCGTACAGGAAGAGGCGGTCCCTGAGATAAGATGGACCCAAGCCATGTAGGGCTTTAAAGGTTAAAACCAACACCTTGTACTGTGCCCGGAAACTAACTGGCAGCCAGTGGAGGGATTTAAGCACTGGTGTTATGTGCTCCCTCCTTGATGTTCCAGTAATTAGCCTGGCTGCCATGTTTTGCACCAGTTGCAGTTTCCGGGTTAGGCACAAGGGTAGCCCCATGTAGAGTGCATTGCAGTAATTCAGACGTGAGGTTATCAAAGCGTGTATAACAATTTCCAGATCCCTCATATCCAGATAAGGGCACAGCTGGTGTATCAGCTGAAGCTGATAACAGGCACTCCTGA
>CM034701.1:46723258-46744164 GCA_020142125.1 Phrynosoma platyrhinos
TGCAGAGGGGCGGGTTAGAAATAAAATTTATTATTATTATTATTATTCCAATAAAGTTCTGTTAATTATTTAATTAAACTGAGTGCTTGGTTGTCTAGAGGTACTGCTGTCTATTTCATGACTGTTTTCTTCTGTAACTTTTCATCTTTGCTGCTCCTTTAAGTTTTGCCCTATATACTTTAGTTTAGTTAGAAGCCCTCTGGCAGGAACAGTCTTAGCATTCTGTATATAAAATACAACATCCTAAAACCAGGACTGCATATGGCTTAAACCTGCTTATGTGGCTCCTGCCTCTGCCCTATTTTCTGCTGAAAAAGAAATGACCAAAAAAAAAAGGAGACTTGCCACTCTTGAAAGGCTCAAGAAGCAATTCTCTTTGAAAGCAATGTACAGAACCTTGACAGGCAATGTGGTACAGTGGTTTGAGTGTTGGACTAGGACTCTGGGAAAACAACGTTGGAACCTCTACTCATTCATGGAAACTCATTGGGTGACCTTGGCCAAGTCATACCATCTGAGACTCAGAGGATGACAGTGCCAAGCTAATTCCAAACAAATCTTGCCAAGAAAATACTATGATAGGTTTGCCTTAGGGATACCACAAACTGGAAACAACTTGAAGGCATACAACAAGAACAAATGAGAGATTATTTACCATTTTGAACCAAGTGGTGTAGTGCTGTAGTCTGGAGACCAGGACTGGAATCCTTGCTGAGCCATGGAAATCTGGGTGTCCTTGAACAAGTCATGCTCTCTCAGCCTCAGATAAAGGCAATACCTCGGAATAATAAAACTTGGCAAGAAAACTCTAGGATAGGGTCATCATAAATTGGAGTCAACTGGAAGGCAGATAACAACTATTACAAGCTGAGACTTGCTTTATTTTTGGTGAGGATCCTTTTGGAGGTAGTTTGGCTTGCAGTAAGATACTAGGGGAAAACTGACTTATGTACCCCACTGATGCTGCCCTCTAAAATATTAAATAAACAGTATAGGTGAGCCCACTGTGTTATTTTAATGTGTTTTGTATATATTTGCTATCAGAACATTTGTATAATTTCAAATACAACCAGTCATGATATGCCACATCTCTTAAACAGTAAAATACATGTAGACATTTTAAATACAAATATAACACATAACTTCTAAAAACAATATGACAGTACTTACAGTTTGAGATGGATTGTTTTTATGGCAAACTCTGGCAACGTTGAGGCCATCAATCACAATGTCAAAAGGGGGACACTGACTTACAAATCTCTGAAATATTTCAAGTTCCTAAAATAAATTAAAAATAGAAAGAGATTAAGAAAAGCATAAAGTGAAACAGATCTATTCTCTCCAAATTCTATAACCACTCTATGCAAGAACAGAAGTTGGTACTGGGCACAGAACCTGGCCTTTTAATATAGTAAACTTTCACTTTCCATTGTAATTTTAAAGACAACTTTCTAGTTGTTGGAAAGCAATGATGTGTGTTAAAGATTACAGACCATAGTTAATCAAGTCTCAGAAAGAAAGGGTCACGCACATCTGTAGTCTGCAAAACCTCCTAATGCTTCTCAGCTAATATCTGTAGTACACATTTATGAAATGTAATAAATAAATCTACTTTAGCTAGCCTAAAATTAGAAAATGGAAGTATTTATTTTATGCCAATTTGAGTACCGTACTTTATGAAAGTTAAACAACTCTACTTTTCTTATCAAACATGAGCAGAATACTTTTTTAATTCCACTGAGGACATACAGAAAGGAGATGCGGGGGGGGGGTGTGTGACTGGGTATCACCCCTTTTCTAGGGTGTCACCCAGTTAGGGCCACAACCCCATCCCAGGGTGGTTGATTCATGAGAAAAAGACAAACCATGATCTGGTGTTATTTGAAGGAAGCCTGTATAATGGGATCCCTCATGCTCTGTTTCACATGCTCTGTTTTGAGTCAGTTCAGCTTGGAGAAGCTTAGGGTTTACTGTTACCATGGAATGACAAATTGTGGTTTGCATGATTCCACCACTACAAAAATAAACCTAACTTTCAAGGTAAGCCAAGGGATATTCCTTTCATGGGCCATCAAGACACAATACCTTCCTCTGTGTCATTGAAGTTACCATAGAAAAAAAAAAAAGTACTGATAAGGATGAATACTTGGAAAAGGAGACCTCACATAGGATTCAAAAACAAGATGCATCCTAGACTATGGAAATGCAAGAGATCATTTTGAACATGGAGTATTGTCTGCTACAGATTCAATGAAGTCAAAGAGTGCTGGGACTAATTAATCTGCTAAAATCTTTTGCCACAGTCCTCCAGTATAAAGTTGTGTTCTTTTACTAAGACAGAACCAATGGTATTTGATACTGATAATGCCCCAGCTGATAAGACAAATACACTAACCTCCTACATTTCTATTTTCATCACCCTCTATGTACTCATGGCAACAGTTTGAAGAAGACAGCCTCTGTTATCCATATAAGTTCTTCACATGAACTGGAACCCTCATTTTCCAGGATTTCAACGCACACAGATAGCTTCCATATAGAGCAAGGAATCTGTGCTTTAATCTCCAGGGTATGTGGAGCTTCCTTGCTTTGCTATCTACTCTCCTTCACTCTTCACAGTGGAGGGCAGCAGACATGACAACAGAATAGGTGGCACTAACACATTCTTCCTTTTCATGTATTGCATGAATACATTGACACTAGGCCGAGCACCATCGGGCCTAAAATAAGAAGAAGAGCCTCCCTCCATTACCATCCGATGTCATCTGGGGGAGAGACACTAGGCCCAGCACCATTGGGCCTAAAACAAGAAGAGCCCTCCCTCCATTACCATCCGATGTTATCTGGGGGAGAGACGCTAGGCCCAGCACCATTGGGCCTAAAACAAGAAGAAGAGTCCTCCCTCCATTCCATCTGATGTCATCTGGGGGAGAGGCAACAGGCCCAGCACCATCGGGCCTAGACTACCTTTTAAAATTTACCGTTTAAGGGGCAGGGGGGTTTCGGGATTTTTAAGTTCTGTTTACATTGTATTAACATATCTTTATGTACATTTTAATGTTGTAAGCCGCCCCGATTGCTCTGCAGAGGGGTGGGATATAAATAAATATTATTATTATTATTATTATTATTATTACTTCTATTGCACATGTATAAGGACTAAACCTCTCTGCTCCTTTGACTAACTACTTTGAAATAAAAAGTCAAAATTAATTGAGAAATAGGTTTACTTTTGAAGGAGGGCAAAAGCACACATGCAGAATGATCTTGCCATGTAGGAACAAAGTGTCAAACTGCTGTCACTCAAACTAGTGTAACCAAACAGTAACACTAGCAAAATTATTAATATAGGTTAGCAAAAAAGATTAACATAAGGTAGCAAGGAAAACTGCTTCAGGTGCTTTAATGCTCATTACTGTAAAGTATGGTCATTGTTAGCTGATCTTGAACAAATACAGCACTTTCACTCTTATCAATACTTGATACAGTGCTCTTTGCTCCAACATTTGACATTAGTCACCAGCATTAGTCATTAGCCCCACGTTACATTTCGAAACTGCCATTCTGAACCCAATTCTTAGTTACTTCGTCAAGCACCTGACAGAAAACATGCTGGGAACTCCCTATTATTTTATTGCACAAAATGCATTGCAAAGGTTACATTAGGTGTGATTCCTGAAATGAACCCTGTTAATTCATACACATTTAACCAAAACTTCCTAATTACCCGTGACATTTCTGTAGCATGAAAGGAAAACAGAACTGACTGCAAATACTTAATTTTTTTAGGGCAACCTGCTGTGACTTGTTTCCTAGTACACACCTAGACACAAATCCTGCATAAGCATCACAAACATAGCAACAGGTCTTTCCATCACGTAATAAATACAGATACTGCAAACATCTTTAGCAGATAGGATCTGGTGACTCCCTGTCAGCCCACCCTAAGTTGTTTGCTTTTGTTCCAGTTGTAACTATATGAAGAAATGTTTTCCCATGGGTCTCTTCTTAATCCACAGATTTATGGCTCAATTATTTCATCCCTTGGTATTGCTAAGACACAGTGTGCAGGTCCCAAATTTAGAGATGGGGAAGGGAAATTTTCCTGGAGAGATCAATGGCGGGCCTGTCCAAGTAGCAACCCCATCATGGAGGGAAACTGTACAGCATGCTGGAGTATATTTATGAAAACCTACTTCCCTGTGAGTCTGAGATTCCCTGTAGTTTGCATCTATCTATGTTATTAAGACATTGTAATTTTTCTGTATTAGTAACAACAGATGAAGCAACATTATGAACAGTGAGACACTGACTCAGAGCCATCTCTAAAATAGAGAACATGAACTTGTTTATTTCAGTGAGGATTTGTAGTTTGAGAGACAAATTTGAGCTTCCTTGTGCACCATGCTTTCTCAAGAATAGAATAACCACTTGCCCATTGACAAAAAAAAGAAAAGAAAATTTAACATCAAAAAGGAGGAAGGAAAGGTGAAAATCTATATAAAATTTGAATCTGTTAATTTATATGTATGGACTTATTTCTTTCTTTCTCAAGATTTTTGGTTAGAGAAGTCTGCTTCCTTGGATGGTACTGCAGCTACAGAAAATTTAAATAAATGAAAATCTATTAATCCTTTAAAAAAACCAAATCTCCAAGGTGCACTGCACAAGAGCTTCCTCAGTAGAAAATTCTCATGTTTGGGTCTCATGTTCCTGAAGCTATGTATTACTCATAGCAAATTTTAATTCAAAGGCACTCGCTCACACATGTACACAAGAACTAATGATGTAAAAGGTGGTAGTAGATAGCAATTTCAGAGGGTTTTAGCATGGGGGAATATATTACTGAGTTTAGGCATGGAGCTCTGAGGCATGGGTGCACTGGATGATTCTGGCTCAGCACACAGCCAGGACCTTGTGTCAAGGGAGAGATGGACAGAGGGTCTGTGCTAGCCAAGACCAAATTGGGGCTGCCCCAAACAGGCTTATTTCTAAGGAGAAACGGGACCTGAGGCAGTTTATCAGGAATTTGAAAGGATTATTCCAGGAGGAAGAATGGCAATAGGTTTGGGGGAAATGGTAGGGCAATCAATCTAGATGTCTAACGCAAAAAGGTGTCATTTTCAGAGGGAGGTACCCTTTGAGTCCCAACCTTTTGTCAAGTACCCAGTACACTGCTCTCTATCATACATCTGTGTGAAGGGATTTATATAATTTCCAGCCTCAAAACACCTATCCTGTGTACACGCTCTAGTACTCCCAAGCCAAGTCTGCTGGATCTCCATATTTGGGCAGGCTACCGTTCTCACATCAGGGCACCTCTGGTGGCTACATGACCTATCATCACTTTTAATATCAAGCCAATATCAAAGGTCGACAAGGTGTGACGGAGGACTATCCTGTGTGGTAAGTTTCTAGAAAACTGATGCAGAGCTGTATAGTTCGATCCAACTGTACACTTGTTTTGGGGAACTAGAGGATAGCCCCTTCATGTTCACTCTTTTTCTAATATGTTGTTTTTCTGGTGTAGCAAAATATTGTGTTAAAACAACAGGATTGCACTTATTTCAGAAGGCTTCAGTGAATTGATATGCTTTTATAAATCTGTCCCTATTCCATGTACATTTTAAAATCCGTTTTTGCTTTATTGGCTTCAACAGTTAATAATTGTTTTAGTTAAATTAGATATGTGTTTCAAAACATAAATATAAATTAGACACATCATACAAGCACCTGTTCATATGCATTATTAGTGCCAAACACAGGATCAGATTACTTATAAGATTATTATCATCTGCAAGATGTCTTGAGGGCCCTTTTAAAATTGAATAATCTTCATAAATTTGCTTTGCAATAGGTCTTAAGCTGCTTTGCCAGTACTGAAAGAAGCGGAAGCCAACCCTAGTTCAATATGGAATAAAAGGGACATGAGGAAAATAGTAAGGAAGGTACAGTCAGCCCCCAACATTTGTTGCTTTGACTCTTGTGGATTTCATTAATCACAAGATATGATTAATATGTTTGTTCTAGGAATCTCTAAGTCCTCCAATGCAACTGCCAGGAGTTGATCATAAAGTCATAAAGTTCAAGAGGAACTAGAGATTCCTAGATAAAACACTTGTCTAGGCATCTGTAGATCCTCCAGTGCAATTCTATGTCACCTTCCGTTGGATGTTAAACAAGACTGTGCTGGAGGACCTAAAGATTCCCAGAGAGTAAAAAAATAGTAGGCCTTTCCCTCTAACCCCAGCAAATGTGGAGGGACCACTGTATCAGGAATCAGACTAGTTAGGTGACAAGAAAACAGATCAAAAGGGAATGGGCATATACAAGATGACAGGAATCACACAATATCACCTATTAGTTGCGAGAAGTTCAGTGATACATTGTGCCATAACAGCATGACCAAACAGGAAAATTACTGGATAATGTATTGCTTGGTAAATATTTTAATTCAATTTGCAAAGAAACATTAAAAATATTTTATGCAAAGCTGCTGGATTACACCAAAGACCTAACCGGTTCAATATCTTATTTCCAGTACAGGTTGAGAATTCCAAAATATTAAAAAAAAAACTTTTTTTTTCATGAGTAGGTGAAATAGTGATACCTTTGCTTTCTGGTGGTTCAGTACACACAAACTTTGTTTCATGCACAAAATTATTTAAAATATTGTACAAAATTACTTTCAGGCTATGTGTATAAGGCATATATGAAACATAAATTAGCTTTCTGTTTAGACTTAGGTACCATCTCCAAAATATTGTATTATGCATGTATATGTAAATACAAGTATTCCAAAATCCAAAGAATAAAAATTTTTAAAAATCTAAAATCCAAAACACTTCTGGTCCCTATTATTATTAGTAGTAGTAGTAGTAGTAGTAGTAGTATCCCACTCTTTTCCCAAAACTCGGATCCAGAGTGGATCACAATATAACAATAGCAATTACATTTCTATACTCCTTATCAGTGCACTTGAGCATTCCCTAACCAGTTTACAATTTGTAAGCCAATTGCCCCAAACAAATTGGGTACTCATTTTAGCAACCTTGGAAGGATGCTAGGATGAGCTGACCCTGAGACCCTGACTGGTATTGAACTTACAACCTTATGGTTTGTGAGTGAGTGGCTGCACTAACCACTGTGCCACCAGTATTACTAGCAATATTAATATTAATTAATATTCACAATAATCTCAATATTAAAATAACAGTACAATTAAAAGCATACAAAAGTGATACATTAAAATACAATTAAATTATTGCAATATTAAAATAGATTGCTCTTTAAAAGAATAAAATATAGTCACCCCTCCATTCTCGCAGACTTGAGGTCTGCGGTTCTGAATATTTATGGAGGGGCGACATCCATTAAAATCAATGGGCCATGCCTCATTCAAGCCTATGGGGTTTGAATATTGGCGAGACTCCGTTTTCACAGAGGTAGTGGTGTCCGGAACAGATCCCCTGAGAAAACGGAGGGACAACGATACAATTTAAAAAGATAAAAATATTTTAAACACTTTAAAACAATACAACACCCCAGTCTGTTCTTTAAAAAAAAATCTGTTTTAAAAGCCTGTCAGCATAAGAAGGTTTTAACCCGCTGGTGGAAGGACAACAAGGAAGGGGCCATATTCTGGTCTCTCTAGGCAGGGAATTCCAGAGTCTAGGCCGGCACCCACTGAGAAGGCCCTCTCTTGCATCCCCACCAACCGTGCTTGTGATGGGGGTGGCACTGAGAGAAGGGCTTCTCCTGATGCTCTCAGATGGCCCCAAACATTTCAAATAAGGGAAACTCCCTGTAGAAGCTAACAGATGTGGCTACCAATAGATCTGAGAATTACAGGTTAGTATAAGCCCATAAAAGTAGTATATGAAGGAAAGAATTAACAAATTAATATACAGTATCTAGTCAGAAGGAGGCTACCGTATTTTTCGCCATATAAGACGCTCCGGCATATAAGACGCACCCAATTTTAAAGGAGGAAAATCAAGGAAAAAAGATTCCTCCCTTTAGCCGCAGCCGGTTGTTCAATGGGCTGCTACTGGAATCGGAGGACTTCTCCAATCCCAGCACCAGCCCATTGAACAACTGAGGCCGCGGCTTCAGTTCAATGGGCTGCTGCTGGGATCGATTCCAGCAGCAGCCCATTGAACAACTGAGGCCGCGGCCGGGAGGAGGCCTCCTCCCGGCCGCGGCCTCAGTTTTTAAATGGGCCGGTGCTGGGATCGCTCCGATCCCAGCACCAGCCCAGTTAAAAACTGAGGCCGCAGATGGAATTTTAAAATTTTAAAAATGTAATGTTGAGAAGGAAAAGAAAACAGAACTGAATTAATGGTTCATTAAGATGTCACTGCACTCTTTTGCCTAACAAACGACTCAGTAGAAGGTGACAATTAACTACCATTACATTCAAATTCATTTACCTATTTCCTTCTTGTGATGACAAATAGCAGCAATTTGTTTTTGTTGTGTGCCTTCAAGTCATTTTTTACTTATAGCACAACTGAAGACACTGTTGTCTGGATTGCTTGTAAAATTATGTAAGGGATGCAGGGTATATAAAACTCTAATCTGGAAGTGAGTCAGCATGATGTAGTGGTTTGAGTGTTGGACTATGATGCTGGAGACTATGGCTCAAATCTCTGGACAGCCATGAAAGCCCACTGGGTGACTTCGAGAAGTCACATTCTTTCAGCCTCAGAGGAAGGCAAAGGCAACTCACTCTGAATAAATCTTGCCAAGAAATCCCCATAATAGGAATGCCATGACTTAGAAACAACTTGAAGTCACTCAACAACAACAATATGGAAGTACCAATTCACTAGAAGTTTATCTTGTTTGTAAGAGGTTAATGACCTTAAGTATGCTCTGGCTGAAAAATATACCTATTACAAATATTCTTTCTAACAGCTTTCATTAAAAAAAAAAAAGAAAGAAAATGGTAGTACAAAAGAAGAAATCCCATAGACAATTAGCAATACTTATTTTACATCCAACAATTAATTTACATTTAATACACATACAAAAACACCTGAGTTGATTCATAGTGTGATTAAGTAGGGAGGGGGAATGCCAATGATGTGTGCGCACATCTTACAGTGAATCACTGTGGCTTCACTGGAAAGGGCACATGTATATCCATCTGATTACAAATGTAGATTATCCTAATGGTTATTAAAATAAAGAGACAATCAGTAATAAATACTTCCACAAGATTATGTATACTCTAGAACCCAGAAAGAGTTATCAGTCTTCTTTATCACTTTGGCAACAAAGTTTTTATGCTCTAGTTTCACTAGATACAAGAACAACTGTTTTATTTAATGTAGGAAGTAATGATATAGTACATTTAACAGCAATCCAGGCTTTTACACTGACTCTTCTTTGAAACATGAAGATTCATGAACTTTCTAAGTATACTCTTCCATTCTTAGCACCAGTAAACACAAAATGTTATATTTTTAATGTGAGCTGCAAAATCAGTCTGAAGTATATCAGAATAGTTTACAGATATTTCTTCTGTGATTACACACCATTTATATCTGTTTAGGTCTATCAACTAGAAAAAAACATATCAGTTAAAGAAAACGTAGTCTTCCTTGCAGTCCTAAGTAAATACAGTTGTTCCCATTAAAATAAAAAACATCTTAAAAGCATAATGCTACCATACCCCATACCTGTGATTGCTGCTTCTCAGCTACTAAACAGTTGCCCTATTTGAATACTTGCAAGTGTATAAATAATTAATGCTGTGCAAGACATACGCTAAAATGTTTTTTTTTTAAAATAAAGAAATGTATTAACTGAAAGTAAGATGTAATAATTTAGTTCACATTTGATTTCTTTCACATATAGCAGATGCAAAAGCTATTATTAAGCTGGCTGTGGGATCTCCCTAAACATCCAATGCTTCCCCAAATATAACAATTTTGTTATAAAAGCTGAGCTGTTCCCACCATAAGTTCCTTCTGGAAAAACCCTCATTGTGCTTAAAATACAAACTTTTCCAACCAGAAGCAATTATTTTAATTCAGTTCATAGGATAATCTAGACAATGATCCAAGAGATTATTCACAGACTAGCAGACTGCTGAAGTAGACACAGAAACCTGCTTCATTGGCCCAAAATACACGAGCCAAAAGTGTCATCCGGGGGCATGGTATACAGATGACGCACGCCTCCAGATAAGGGCGAAGCTGCCCCACAGCCACTTAAAGTGGCCCAGGGCCACTGGCAAAAGGAGTGCAAAAAAAAATAACTCTTTGCCAGCAGCCAGTTCAGGAGTGCGGTGGTGGCCAGCCTCAGGACTGTGGTCACCACAGTCCAGCGCCGAATGGGGAGCAACTAGGGCTGCAGCAGCCAGAGGCCACTCCAAGCTACCGGTGTGCTTGCCCCCATCCTGAGATAGTTCATTAGTCCATCTAGCCAAGCTTTGTTAATGCTGACTGGCAACAGCTTTCTAAGATTTGAGACAGGACTAATAGTCCTACCCAGAGATGCCAGGGAGTAGACTTAGGGCCTTTACAGACTGCCAGAAAAAATGCAGCTTGAGACCACTTTAACTGCCCTGGCCCAATGCTAAGGAATCATGGGAATTGTAATTTCTTTTCTGAGACATTGAGCCTTCTCTGTTAAGGAGCTCTGGTGCCATAATAAACTACAGTTCCCATGATTCCTTAGCACTGAACCAGGGCAGTTAAAAGTGGTCTCAAGCTGCATTATTTCTGGCAGTCTGTAAAGGCCCTTAGTACCTTTTGGACACAAAGCATGTCTCCTACTTTGACTAAAAGTTAGTCTAATTTAGTATGCCATTTCTAAGAGTGGCCAGTTAGATGCCTCTGGGAAGTCTACAAGAAAGATATGAAGGTGACAGATGTTTCACATGTTTGCTTCTATCCCCTAGAAAGTAGTATTCAAAGGTATACTGCCCCAAACATTAAGATTTGAAGAGAACAGCCAGTGGGCAGACCTATTGCTCCATAAAAGTCATAATTTTTCTGAGAATTTTCAGAATTGCTTAATTCTAAGTGCATTCCTTTGCCTTAAGTTCCAGTTACTGGATCTCAAGGTTCCAGTTACTGGATCTCAAAGTAAAAAGCCAAGAATATTCAAAAACCAAAAGTATGCCCACACCTATGCAACACCAGAATAGTTGGGTATTGTTGTTGTTGTTGTTGTTATTGTTATTTCTTACCAGCCTCTTCTCATGCACAACATCAATTAAACAATGCACAACATCAATTAAAACACATTAATTAACACATGCACAGTTTAAAAGGACAAATAGGATATACACATTTTAGAACAATCCACATTTAAAATTCATCATCTAAATTCACAATTACCTATTTATTGTATTAGTATCCTATCTTTCTCCCACAACTAAGAGTCAGGGTGGCTCAGTGAATAAAATAAGACTGAGTAAGACTGAATAAAAATAAAATTAACAGCACAAAGAAGTGTACATATTAAAATAATATTTAGTTAAAATTAAAAATAAACTTATTGTTAAGTTCATATATCAGAATTCCCAGCACATTTCACTACATTATTTGAAGCATTCCTACTCTTTAAAAAAGTCAGCCTCTTATATATTTTATTGTATGAAATATTGAAAATTTTACAAATAACAAGTTCTATAAATGATGTTAGATCCTGTGATTCTAACTAAAAATGTTTTAACCTAATGATTAGATTAAACTGCAACAGTTATATTTTGATTCTGTGGAAATACTAGTTCACTCCACAATTACTGACACAGCTAATACTGCCATGTTATTAACATATGAAAGCTGCAACATCAGCACCATCTAGTGGAGCTTTTCTTTCCATTCCAAGAACGCAAATAAGATAAAGTGGATCTCTAACTCCTAAAGACCTTTTCATTTAATACAGGGATGTGCACCCCATAGCCCTCCAGATGTTATTGAACTGCCATTTCAATCAGTACTTGTCACCACTGCTAATGGTGAAGGTTGACAGGACTTACAACCCAACATGTGGAGAGCTATTATTTGTCCACCCCTGATAATGTCTTTGATGGCTATGTTGTCCTGCAGTATCTTAGGATGCTTTTAATTTTGCAACCTTTGGTGTTAAACTGTACAATGCTAAGTAGACAAATTCATGCACAACTGCCAAGTATTACTAACAAGATGGAACTGTGTGCTCACAAACACACAACACATGTTGGCAAGGTGCCACTCTTTCTCATTTGTAAAAATGTTTCAGAGGTAAGGAGTATATGATGCATAAAAGTAAAAAACAGACCAAAGAAATGAGTAGCAAAAGCTTAACTATCTCAAATGTCTGTTTAAAAGGCACCCAATCAGTTGCCTGACATTCCACATGCAAACTTAATGTAGCTAAAATTCAGAATTCTCTTCATTCTATAGCACACATACAAATACACTTTGATGATATGAAGCTGTTTGTGGTTTTGTCTTCCTACACAATCAAGTAGGTGAAATAGAAGACCATTCAGCTGTATGACTCAAAGATACATGAGCAAACATTTTAAACAAAAGATGATGTGCCAGAGTAATGGCAACATTTACAACAGTGTTACAGATATTCAATAAAGATCTCCTTGCAACTCACCTGGGGCGTTGTTTTTCGAAATGTGTCAGTTCCTTGTATAACATCCTTTATTATTTTATCTTTGAGAATGCCATATTCTTCTGGAGTCAGATTAATACTTTCCAAGAACTTCTCACAAGATGGACACTGTCCACTGCCATACCAATAAAAATCACATAACAATGGCTTTATCAGCAATTTATAAAAAAGCATGTTAAAGTTGATCCCTCCTAATATAATGATCAAATCAGCCTCATATGTAAGTAGGAGACTAGTAAGCATGCAAGTGAACGTCCACGCTGTTAACATGAAAATGTAGGTTAGTAGCCTCTGAGAAGGACAATAGAAAACAACATTTCATGCAATTAATTTTTTGGACTTTGTTTTAAAAAAATGAATTCCAAAAGAGGCAAAGTTGACAGATGTATTTACAAATCCCTAGATCATAATCTTGCAGGATAATGTCAGAAGAATTCCACTAACCTCATTTGAAGATAGCAACAAAGTATGGCTTTAATAATTTTTTAAGGGGGGAGAGGAATATACTGTTTTACTTGGTATGATGTTTTAATGTTGTAAACCGCCCTGATTGGGTTACCAAAGGGCGGTATATAAATAAAAAATTATTATTATTATTATTTTATTAATCTGAATGAGTCTGGGAAAGCTTCAGCTTCTGCACTTCTTCCTCCAGCATAGGCATAAGGAGACTGGGAGTTCTGGCTTCCAAAAAATTGCAGTTCAACATAAAAATGTAGACTGTGGTCATGGTTTACTAAAACACACCAACTTTATAACCCATGGTCTGAAGCTGAAGGTTTTCAGTAAATCATAATTAGAATTAACCACAGTTTCTCTGGATACAGAGCTAAATTGCAATTCAAAATGGAAGTGAAAACTTTCAATCTTGTTTTTTTTAGCCAGTTTACCAGATAGCTGACTGCCTTTCCTAAAAGTTAGAAATACTGAAAAGATGACATGAAGTGGCAGTCAATACTTCATCAATTTAACAGACATGAGTGTAATTTATTAGAAAAAATCTAAAAGATAACAAGCAAAATATTAGATATAGCTAGAAATTAAGGCACAGCCTTACCTATTTTTCACAGTAGTTAAGTTCCCCTTCCAGTTTTCTCCTGGAATACTACAAAAGATTGCACAAAAGTTAGAAAACAAATTAACTTAATCATGGCCAAAAGAAACACCTCCTCTCATTAGATCAAAACTATGATTATCCTATCCATGCCTTCCTGTAAGTAAGGCCTTTTCAATATTGTTAATCTTACTTCTAAACAAACATGTACAAAAGGAGTGTGAAATGTGCAGCCCTTCAAACATTCCTGAATTGCACCTTCCAGCAGCCCAAGGAGTGCTAGAAATTATAGTCCAACAACTTCTGGATGGCTATTCAAATCCCACTCCTGATGTATAGAATCAAATTCACAACTTCAGTTGTAAGGACATTTAACATGGGCTTCTTTTTGAAAAGGTAGACATGTTGCACTACGTCCTGAATGAATTTATTTATGCAGGTAATATCAGTTACTCCAAAAAATTATATCCAGTGGTCATTTCCAACAGCATTTGTACTATGCATGAGAGAGATTCAAAAGAAGCATAATGTTAGAGGCCACATGGCTTCCATTTATGCCCAAACACATACATGTACTGACCCCTTCAACCCATATATACACTGTGAGTTAAAACAACATCCCTCTCTCTTGCTAAAGATGTTTTACTCACATCTCCACAGGAATCTTCCCCTCGTAAAAAATACTGTGACCTAGAACTGGAAAACCAGCATGGTGTAACCCAGCCACCCAGCTAAGCAGATCTGGTTCAGTTTCCTGGCGCTCCGGCTGTGTGGCATTTATACGTCATAAAGCCAGCTTCTATCTGCAGCAGGGCAGGGAAAGCTGGCTTTTTGCTGGCACATAAAGGAGTACGGTAGCTCTCTGTTGCTCCTTTTTGCACCAGTAAAAAAGCGAATTGGGGCCAAGGTGTGAGGTTGCCACGGCCCCAATCTGTCTTCAACAGGGGGCGCTTCACACCACCCCATTCGGACAGTCTGCTTCACCTCTTTGACTCTGAAAATCATGGTTCAAATTCCTGAGCCATGGAAACTCACTTGGTGAATTTGGGCAAGAAACACTCTCTCAGCCTCAGAAGAAGGCAAAAACAAAGGATAGAGAAAGCTTGTTTCTTGTTGTTCAAGAGAATAGGACTCAGACCAATGGATTCAAACTACAGGAAAAGAAATTCCACCTTAATATTAGGACAAACTTGCTGACGCTAAGAGCTGTTCGATAGTGAAACACACTCCCTTGGAGTGTGTGGAGTCTCCTCCTTTGGAGGCTTATAAACAGAGACTGGGTGGCCATCTGTTAGGAGTGCTTTGATTGTGCATTCCTGCATGGCAGAGGGCAAGCCAATTTTCCAGCAACTGCATGGCCAAAAGGGGAAGAGCCAGCCTGCAAATAGCCCTCCCCTAACATATGAACTGAGATCAGAAACAGAAAATGCAGGGCTAAGACTAACATTTTCAATTTTTTGCTCCTGTTTGCCTGATGAAGAAGCCAGTGCAACTTCGAAAGTTTGCAACATGTAATTGTGCATTTTGGTTGGCCCCTAAAAAGTATCATTGTTTGGATGTTATTGGATTTGCTATATGGCCAACAAGGCTACCCCTAGATCTATGTTGTTGCTGTATGCCAGGGGTAGGCAACCTTTCCCCTTTAAGGGCCGAGGGACTTCAGCTCCCAGAAGCCTCAGCCATGTTGGCCAATAGTCCCATGTTGGCCAATAGCTCCTGGGATTCTGGGAGCTGAAGTCCCTTGGCCCTTAAAGGGGAAAGGTTGCCTACCCCTGCTGTATGCTGTCAAGTTGCTTCCAATATATGGTGATTCTAAGGTGAAACTACAGGGTATCCTTGGGCTGTGAGTGTATGACTTGCCCAAAGTCACCCAATGGGTCTGAATGGCCAAGTGGGGAATCAAACCCTGTTTTCCAGAGTCATAGCCAAATGTTGAGACCATTGCACCACACTTGCTGTCACTATAACCTATACCAGGTACAAAGATACAAACTGCAAATATCTCATAAAAATGCTATCTATTCCAAGTCAACAAAAACAACACTAGAAGTTAACAGGCTTATAATGATCAATAGATTAAGTTTGTACTTTTTAAAACAGTTTTCATACAAGAGTCTGGCTAGATGAAAATAACCAATAAGTAGCTCACCTTTCAAACCACTGTTTTATGCTCTGCATAAAAGCTTCTCCAGGATAAACTTGATTATCTCTTAAGTAGTTAAGGATGGAAATTAGTTCACTTTTAAAATAGGCATCATTTATACACTTGCCAGTGTCAAAGAAAACTTGCATTGTATCTAACTTTGGTGTCACATCCTTAGCTAGCATCTCATGAAATAGCTTGCACGCAAGATTTATTTCCTGGTTTGCAAGGGCTCCCCTGATGCAGTCTCCATAGTTTCCCTTTGAAGGGATTATTACTTTTTTCATTTCCTCTAACAGTATCAAGGCCTCCTTCCAGCGTTGTGAATCACTCAGGCCTTTGATAAGAAGACTAGATGCTGATGTATCTAAAGTCTTAAATCTGACTTTCATAATATCATGGACATCATAAATCTCTTTTGTCTGTTTCTGAGAAACACATAAAACCAAGTACTTCACCAAAAGACCATATCCAATATCTCCATCTCGCTTAGCCACTGCAGCTAGTAAGGACTTGGCCACATCTACGGGGCTATTGTGGATAATCATTTGTGCAAACATACGTTCTTCAAACTTTTTAGTTCCCACATATTCTTCCATTATCTTTTCCCATTCCTCAGAACTTAGGGGCTTTTCTGGAGGAGAGAGTATCATCTTCTTACTAGAAATAATAGGCTGCTCTCCATCTGAAAAGGCGTCATGAAGCATTGCTCTCTTCTTTGAAGCACCAGCAGCAAAAACATTGAAGGGGCGAGGAGAAGAGCAATCTTTACCAGATCTTCTATCCCCTTTACCTTCATCTGTTTCTTTGGAATGCCACATGGCAGTGGCAGGATGAAGTGCTTTTGGACCCATTGGTTTTCCCCTTTGATATGATGTGGTAAATATGAAGCATCCAAAAGTTGTAGGCAATTGTTGAGATCTTGGCTTAGGACAAAACATGTGATAGTTCTTCAGTAATGTCTGTAAAACACAGTTGCCGGTTTGGATAGAAAATGTCATGATGCTGAATATCTGAAATTCCAAGAAAAAATCCTGTAGTAATAAACCTAATGATGTATTTCATTAAACTTGGTCAGTATGTACAGTCTTCCTGATCATTTCAAAATGTAAAAAAGGCTTGACATAACCTCATCTCTAACATTCTCGCCATATCTTCACACTTGAATATCAAGCAGAATGATGTGAGATTTTCAATCAATCAGGTCAAGCTACATTAAAAAATTCAATGATGAAGTACCTCTCCAAAATGGTACAAAACAAAATATATCATTGCAACCTATAATCAAAATGCACCCACTCATGTCTGCCTATTACAGTTTCCCTGTCTGAGTTTCTAAAACAGAATTCCATGTTCTTCAATATTCAGCACCATATAATCACCTTACATGGAGAAGTCTGTAAAAAGTTTGAAAAATGAGAAAATTTAAAGGATTACTAAGGGAAAATAGCCTATCTCGGTTTGAAAAACCTCCTTGACAAATCAAGGAACCAAGCCTGATAATGAGACCTCATTGCTAGTTCTATCTCTTTATCTGTTTGGCCAACAATTTATCTCTGGACCTACCAGTGCTAGATACATTATCATGGATTCATTCTTGTGCACTTCCCCATATGCTATACATGCCATCATCAGCCTGCCAAATGATTCCCTCAGACTACATCAGCCAACTGAGAAAGTCCCTTACTGCAATACAAAAGGACACAAATCACATACAAAAACAGAACCATAGAGACTGTTGTTAATGCAATTCAGTCTTACCACAAAATCTTATACATGCATTCTCAAAACTAAAGGGGGTTGCAGACTGCCAGAAATAGTGCAAATTGAGTCCACTTTTATGGTTAGGGTTAGGGAATCATGGGAACTGTAGTTTATTGTGGCACCAGAGCTCTCTGACAGAGAAGGCTCAATGTCTCAGAAAAAAAATTCCCATGATTCCCTAGCACTAACCCTAACCCTAAAAGTGGACTCAATTTGCACTATTTCTGGCAGTCTGCAACCCCCCTAAGTCCAATGGGGCTTACTCCTAAGCAGGGGTGGGAAGCATGCCAGCTCTCCAGATGTCATAGGACAGCGATTCCCAGTATTTCTAACTGGCTATGCTGGCTAGGACTGCTGGACTTTGCAGTTCAATAATAATTGTACTGCCCCTGCTCCTAGGCTATAGTACTGCAGCCTTACATGCACTCTTTCTACATCCTGGTAGAACTATTGTGATTAAAACTTCAGAACTGAATTTGGAATGAATTGTTGTTATTTCTGAGATTCTGATAAAAAGGAATTACTGCAGCACACAATGTATATTATCTGTAATGTGGTTGTACTCAGATTCTATATTATATATTGTTCTACACTGTGTTTTATACTTGCGTGATAGTGCTTTGATATCATTAGATACAAACCGGTTTTAAAATACTCAGAACAATAAATGCCCAATCAGTGTGAGTTGTGCATCCCAGTGCATCATTTTTGCCTTATTATTTGGATCTACCCTCCAGAGATTTTTCTACGGGTTTTCAAATTCAAGGTGGTATATGTGACTTTCCTCCTCCAACAGTTCTGTGAGAGAAGGGCTGTCTGAGAGACTGTGATTAGCTAACCTAGCTCTCCCAAGTCTAATAAATGCACATGCTTATGAGTTTTTCATTAGCTGCTAGGAAATTCTGGGAACTCTAGTTTTTTGAGATGTTTGGCCTCTGTCAGAGAGCTCTGGCACCACAATAAACTACTATCCCAAGGATTCCTTAGCACTGAGCCTGGGCAGTTAAAGCCGTCTCAAATTGGATTATTTCTGGCAGTCTGTAAAGGCCCTTGATTAACTATGGTCCGTAATCTTTAACACACATCATTGCTTCCCAACAACTAGAAAGTTGTCTTTCAAAATTACAATGGAAAGTGAAAGTTTACTATCTTAAAAGGCCAGGTTCTGCGCCCAGTACTTTCTGTTCTTGCACAGAGTGGTTATAGAATTTGGAGAGAATAAAATAGTTGAGTATGAGGAAATAGATCTGTTTGACTTTATGTGTTTCTTAGGGCCTTTACAGACTGTAGAAATAGTGCAGCTTGAGGCTACTTTAACTGTCCTGGCTCAGTGCTAGGGAATCATGGGAATTGTATTTTTTTCTGGGACATTGAGCCTTCTGTGTCAGAGAGCTCTGGTGTCACAATAAACTACAGTTCCCATGATTCCTTAGCAGTGAGCCAGGACAGTTAAAGTGGCTTCAAGTTGCACTATTTCTGGCAGTCTATAAAGGCCCTTAATCTCTTTCTATTTTTAATTTATTTTAGAAACTTGAAATAGTTCAGAGATTTGTTAAGTCAGTGTCCCCCTTTTGACATTGTGATTGATGGCCTCAACGTTGCCAGAGTTTGCCATAAAAACAATCCATCTCAAACTGTAAGTACTGTTATATAATAATAATAATAATAATAAAATTTATTTGTATACCGCCCAATGGTTCCCAATCCGGGCAGTTCACAGCATAAAATACAGTACAAAAATGTTCCCTCCCACCCTTAAAACAGTATTAAACCACTAACATTTAAAATTAATATCACTATTATATTAAAATCACTGACTTACATTTTCAATAATCCCATGGGGTTGTTTTTAGAAGTTATGTGTTATATTTGTATTTAAAATGTCTACATATATTTTACTGTTTAAGAGATGTGGCATATCATGACTGGTTGTATTTGAAATTATACAAATATTCTGATAGCAAATATATACAAAACCATTAAAATAATACAGTGGGCTCACCTATACTGTTTATTTAATGTTTTAGAGGGCGACATCAGTGGGGTCCATAAGTTTCTTTTGGCACCAGAGCTCTCAGAGAGAGAAGGCTAAGTATCTCACAAAACTACAAATCCCAGAATTCCATAGCATTGAGCCATATTTCTAAAGTGCGGATGCAACCATAGATTCAGTTGCGGTGACTCACGAAATCTCCAGTTATGAGAAACAACTGTTCTGGACTTCTGTCAGAGAGCTCTGGTGCGACAACAAAACTATAAATCCCAGGGTTCCATAGGATAGAGCCATGGCAGTTAACGTGGTGTCAAACTGGATTATTTCTGACGTGCGGATGCAGCCTACGTCGTCTGATTCTCACAAGAAAAAATGGCATTTTTTTTTTTTTTACTGAAATTCATCTCTGAAAGCACAAGTCTTGCCTGTCCTTGGTGGGTGAGGTCCTGACAGGAATCATCACCTCAGGTTTTATCCTACCTCTCTGCGCTTTCCCCTAACCGTTTACAGCAGGGGTAGGCAACCTTTCCCCTTTAAGGGCCGAGGGACTTCAGCTCCCAGAATCCCAGGAGCTATTGGCCAACATGGGACTATTGGTCAACATGGCTGAGGCTTCTGGGAGCTGAAGTCCCTCGGCCCTTAAAGGGGACAGGTTGCCTACCCCTGGTTTACAGAGAAAATGAAAAGAAATAATTGGACTTAAACAGCCAATTTTTACCACAACCAAAAAACAAAAAAAAAAACAACAACAAAACCCAAACCCACGCCATTTGCAAAAGAGCAAAAGGGAAGCTAAAATCTCGGTCCAAAACACACTGCACAAATAATCCAGTTTGACACCACATGGCTCAATGCTTTGAAATTCTGGGAACTGTAGTTTTGTGAGACATTTAGCCTTCTGTGTCAGAGAGAGCACTGGTGCCACAATAAACTACAATCCCCAGGATTCCTTAGCATTGAGACAGGGCAGTTAAAGCGGTCTCAAACTGGATTATTTCTGCAATGTGGTTTAGATCTCTCCGCTCTATTCAAGCGGTCGTCCGGTAAATGGACCGCACAGCATGCTGGGAACTGTCGCAGAGGGGGAAAACCGAGCATTGTCCAACCGACCTAACGGACGCGAAGAGACGCCGCGACGAAGACTTCTACATAAGAAACCGGACATTCGACGGTGGAACCACACTCGGGGCCTCTTCAGCCAATTACAGGGCTCGAACCACATCAGCTGACCTGAGTCAATAGGAGGTCGAGAAGTTAACAAGCGCGGCAGCGGCCATGTCACTTAAGGGCATGTGTTCCATCTCCCGCTTCTCTTAAGGTCCGTG
>CM034701.1:46745940-46783481 GCA_020142125.1 Phrynosoma platyrhinos
GGGGCAATGAAGGGTCCATCTACAGAAAACCTAGCATAAAAGTAGACTTCTTGACTTCCCTACGTCTTGGCAAGATTGAAGAGCAAAGGGCGACCGTGCCTGTTCAGCTGCGCTCCCAGGAAAAATAGCTGCAACTGTGGCTCTTTGGCATTTCCTCAGTGGCATCCCTAAGGCTGGTGTCACCCGGTGCAGTAACTCGTGGTGTCACCCTCCCCATTGGCCACCTCCTTAGTCCTTAGGCGTGGCTTCCTTAGTCATGGTTTTTGTTCAAATGTTATTCATAAATCAAGGTTCTCAAATATCACTTAATGTAATGGCAATAGTTGTGACATAAACAAGTAGCACAATTAAAATTATACTTTTAAGTTACAATATTATACTCACAACCTAAATGTATTTACATATAAATAATTTCATGTGCTTAAAGTGAAAATTTGATAAAATGGGATGCTTTTAAAAGAAAATAATTAAAAATATTTTTAAAAAAATATTTTAAAATATTTTCTTGAAATTTTAATTTAAAAAAAAAACCTGGGGCCTTCCCTTTCTCTTTCCACTGAACCCAGCCCACTCACACCATCTCTTCAGCATTTTAATGGGACACAGGCAACCGCCACAGCCTGTTTCTGCCCAAAGGCAGATGTTTGAGGATCAGTGGTGTCACCCCCTCTTAGGGTATCTCCTGGTGCAGTCTGCACCCTCTGCATTCCTCCAGTGACGCCACAGTATTTCCTCACTGCAGCAGAGAACCAGCCTTTGTTCACTGCTATGGGGAAATACCAAAGAGCCACCTTACAACTGAGAGCCCCAAAGTTTTAGCATCAATTTATCCACAGGTTGAACCAAATCCATAATTTTGGCCCCAAAACCTTCCCTCAGTTTATACATAAGATCGACTTAAACAGTAGTCAAGTATATATGGTATGTATGAGCAGGCTTGACTCTGGCAAGGATGTAGAATGTCTGCCACCTAGTGACTGTAAGGCATTGGAGTTTTATCTATAAGTTTGAATGGTCTAGACCAGGGGTAGGCAACCTGTTTGAGCTGGGGGCCGATCCCCTGAAGTCCTACATTCCGGCGGGCCTGGGGGGGGTGGCGGCGTGCACGCGCGTGACCCCCACGCACGCGCTGCCACCGCCACTGCTGTGTGCGCTGCCGCAACCGCCTCCACACATGTTGCGGCCGCCATTTTCTTTTCCAAAATGGCGGCTGCGACGCGTTTGCACATGCGCAGTACTCCTGCGCATGCGCAAACATGTTGCGGCCACCATTTTGGAAAAGAAAATGGCGGTTGCGGCACGTGCGGCGGCGGCAGGGGTCCGCCTGGGCTGGTAAGCGCGGGGCCCTGGGCTGGACTGAATTTTAAAAAGTAAAATGATAAAACCTGTACATTCAGATATAATACTTCTCTAAGCACAGCTCAGTTTTAAAAAGTACTCATGCATCCTGATTTTGACACTCGGGGTGTGCAGACGGACGGCATGCGGCTTCAGGACAGCGTCAGCATGGGGATGGGGCGACTGGCGTGTGGCTGCCCCACCCCAACTGTGCCTCCAGGGACAGTCTGCAGAGGGTCTTTGGAATCTAGAGGTCTGTTGCTATTTTAAATGCAAATACTTGTCCGATTCAGGCTGCCACAACATGATCTAATTCAAATGGGAGGCTTTAATCAAAGGGAAGATTATAGCAGGGAGTAATCATGGTAGGATCTTACTGCTGTCCTAATATTTATTTATTAAAATTATTTCTGTATTCCACCCCCAGGCCACAAGGTCTCCTGAGATGATGAACAAATAAAAACCAATTAAAACAATACAAAGACAAAAATATTTTAAACAACATTCAAATACTCTTTACAAACACCTAAAAACAGTCTAAAAATAATCCTGGAATCCAGTCTAAAAACAATCCCGGAAAACTGTTAAAGCAGCAATTTCAAACATTGGAACAACACTGTTTTGGCTCCCCCCCCCCCCCCCCCCCCGGAAGTTGAAAGAAATGAGACCAGCCTAACCTCCTTAGGTAGGGAGTTCCACCGTCGAGACACTGCTACAAAGAAAGCCCTTACATGTACCCACCAAGTTAACTTCTTCAGGTGTGGGTACATAGAATAGGGCCTCCTCTGAAGATCTCAGATTTCTGGCAGGCTCCTGGGAGGAAACAGTCATTCAGATATCTTGGCCCCAAGCTGTTTAGGATTTTGTCGGTCAGCACCTTGAGTTTAGCTTAGAAATTCTTGTAAGAACGGTGCTACATGATCTCGGAAATTTTACCAGCTTTCGTATCAGGCTGTTCTCCTCTAGTTTTTGTTTTTATTTTTAAAGTTGTTTTCATACTAAATGTACCAGATTGAGAATTTGATGTCTAGATTCGGCTTTATTCACTATTCAAAAAGAAACAATTAAAACATTTTGGACAGAAAATGAAGCCCTTGACCTATCCCTAGCCACAGTTTGGGACACAATGAGAGGACTTTGTTCTTATGTTTATTCAGACAGGGGGGTTGCAGACTGCCAGAAATAGTGCAAATTGAGTCCACTTTAAGGGTTAGGGTTAGGGTTAGGGAATCATGGGAACTGTATTTTATTGTGGCACCAGAACTCTCTGACAAAGAAGGCTCACAGTCAGCTCATATTGAACCACTGAGGTAAACAAAAAACGAACTGTATCATGAAATGCAATAATAGTAACAAAAAAGAGAGATAAAGAATTGATGGATGTGCAACAGGGTGAGGTTAAAAGAAGAGAGATGTGTGGACAGGGTCCTTCAAACAGCAGAAAAAAGCTAAAACTGAGGAGAACAAGGCTGAGGGAGGAGATCTAATAAGGAACACTTACTAAGCCATGAAATTCATGATTTTAGTATTGAAATACATAGTCATGCTAATCTGTTTCAGTTTAAAAGGTTACAATGGAATCCTCTAGCATCTTTGAGACTAACAGGGAAGAGGAAATTTCTCACATAAGCTTTAGTGGACTCCACTTAAATGCATCTGTTGGAGTGGATTAGAATTCACAAAAGCTTATGCTAGAAATTTTTTTCTCTGTCTCAAAGGTGCTACAAGATTCCCTTATATCTTTAAACTGTGGTTTGTTAGCCAGACACAAACCACAGGCTGAACCGTTATTTGTTTTTGGCTTATAAACTCTGATGTAGAAACCTGTGACCTTGAAATTGCAACTATGGGAAGAGTGGGAGCCATTGTTTGTTTGTCTGCTCTGTAATCTTATGATTTAAACAAAAAAACATGGCTAACGTAATGCACTAATGCACCCATTGTGATACTTTACAGGACTCTTAGGGGGGTTGCAGACTGCCAGAAATAGTGCAAATTGAGTCCACTTTTAGGGTTAGGGTTAGTGCTAGGGAGTCATGGGAATTGTTGTTTTTTTCTGAGACATTGAGCCTTCTCTGTCAGAGAGCTCTGGTGCCACAATAAAATACAGTTCCCATGATTCCCTAACCCTAACCCTTAAAGTGGATTCAATTTGCACTATTTCTGGCAGTCTGCAACCCCTGTTAAATATATAAGAACATCACAGCAGATTAGGAAGCAAAACTGTCCTGCAGTCATTTGAATTTGTTTATTCATTAGAATACTGTACTTCTAACCTGTTTTGTGCGGCTAAGTTTCTGCAACATGATTCACAAAGGAACCTTTTAAAAAAAAATTGGAAATGCATTTAAAAGTTATTTTTCCTGCTGTAGACAAGGAATATTCTAAGCAATAAGAACAAGCTTTTTATCCAGATGCATAGCAGTAGTTATAATCTTTGTGCCCTGTTTTCCTGTACTCTTTTTCTATTTGCAGTCTTGCTTTATTATGTATTGATTCATTTGCTTCCATATCAACAATCATGCGTTTCAGTACGTACTCCTATTGTTGGCTGCTTTGTTAGGTGCATTGGAAATATTTCTATCTTACTGTGCTGCTGAAAGAGATATTGTCACTCTAATATGGAGGCCAAGTTGCTACGTATAAACTTGCAAGAAATCCCCAACAGCTGCTTTTCATAGTTTAAAACAGCTTTCAAGAAGAATTAGAAGAGAAGAAACAGCAGGAGCTGATTAATGTTTCCTTGCCTTCCCATCTCCAACATCAGCACAAGATGTTTTTTCTCTCTACAGAGTTCCAAATATGATGTGTCTTTCTAGAAGCACATGGCTGTAATTCTATTGACCTAAAAACTGTTACAGCAACTATTCAAGGAAATAGATTGTTAATAATTACTATAGCTTATGTGGGGAAAGCAAAAGGTCATTTTGTGAGTCAGAGCTTTTATGGGATCTCTACTGGAAAGACTGCATCCTTTTAGCAGTAAAGATTTTTTTAAAAGTAGTGTTGCTTTGGAGGTTGAAGGGAAATTGGGCAGAGAAGTCAGAGGGAGAGACACCATGTTTGAACTTATATTCAAATGGTTATGCAAGATTCATTGGCAATACTTTTTAATATATGGACATTTGTTTGAAGTGTGGTGTTTTTTGTCTTGTGTTAATTAGAGAAAAGGAGTGATCAAGAGCTGAAAGATGAAGAAATGGAGCTGTTTACAAAGTACTATCTAGAATGGAAAGGAGGAAGAAAAACTCCCAAAACTCCATACATGAACATACCACGATTTTATTATAGGGTAAGTAGCATTCTCAGAACTATTATATTTTAGTTTGTTTTTTAAAAAATACTGTTAGGTATTTGCTAAGTTGCAATTATAGCAAATTCAAAAACAGAAGGCCTTCAAAGAATTCAGGAGTGGTTCGAGGAGAGGAGTCATAACCTTCCCAAAAGCGCAAGGTACAGTATTGATGTTTTCAAAGAAGAACATTCAGTCCTCTTCTTGTAATATAATAAGTGGCATGATCCTGGTAGATTATATACATCAGTTACTGTTCACGTTAACTAGACCTAACAGATTTGCCCAAGACCATGCCACACCTTTCATCTAACCTCTGCTTCAGTTACCCCTTTTCTCCATTCCAGCTATAAAATGACAAGATCACAAGCTTGTTGTGAGGGTAAACACTATAAAATGTTGACTAAATTACTAAGTAAGGTCAAGGAAGAAAGTGCAAAGGCAGGCTTGTTACTGAACATAAAGAAAACAAAAATAATGACCATGGAGGCTCTGCATAAATTACAGACAATGAGGAAATTGAAATAGTTAAAGAGTTCCCATGCCTTGGATCAGGCATTGTTCAAGAAGAAGACTGCAGTCATGAAATAAGAATACTAGGAATGGAAAGTGCAGTGATGAAAGAACTAGACAAGCTCCTAAAGAATAAAGACATACAACACAACACTAAAATTAGAATCATCCAGGCAATAGTATTCCCTATCACCATGTACAGATGTGAGAGCTGGACAGTGAAGAAAGCAGATAAAAAGAAAATTGACTCATTTGAGATGTAGTGCTGGAGAAGAGTGCTGAGGATACCGTGGATGGCCAAAAAAACAAAGGGCTCCTAGAACAGATCAAGCCAGAACTCTTCCTGGAAGCCAAGGTGACTAAATTGAGACTGTCATATTTTGGCCACACAATGAGATGGCATGACTCATTAGAAAAGACAGTGATTCTGGGGAAGGTGGAGGGAAGTAGAAAAAGAGGAAGACCACATGCCAGATGAATAGACTCAATCAGGGAGACCATGGACCTGAGCCTGCAGGACCTGTGCAGGGAGATGAATGATAGGGAGGCTTTGAGATATTTCATTCGCAGGATCATCATAAGTTGATATTGACTCAGAAGCAGCTAACAACCTTATTCACACAGAGCTATGAAACCTCTTTGGTTTCAAAACACTGGCTCCATAACATATATACATACTATTTTTATGTTAAAAATTGCAGTGTTACTATAATTTGCAAATACGTACATCCCTTTTCTTTCAGTTGGGTGCTATTCTGATGGATCATTATGCTGAAGGCATTTACCCCTGAATGGGACAAGCTTATTTTTTGCACAATTTGCCTTGCGTTTTCTTGTCTTGTGGTTCTTGTTATGTCCAGATTGGGAATATGTTGAGCATGGGGAAAGAAAACTACAGGGCAAATCTATGTGAGGAAAACCCTGTTATTGAATTTAGAGAAAAACAGCTTGTGTTACACCAAAATGCTCCATATACAAGGCAATTCTCTTGGGGATTCTTCTGCTCATTGGATTCAACATAGCATCTGGAAGTTTCTTCCCAATCACTATTGTCTCTCTTTATGGAAGGGACATTGCAGCACAAATCTGTTGTGCCCTGTCTTTTTCTGCAAACATATATTCATATTTTTGGTGCAGATACCTGTTTAAACAGTGGTCAGAGTCTGTTGAGACCACTTTGCCTTTTTTTCTCCAGGAATCATTCCCAACTATCATGGATAGAAAGAATAGCAAGACAAATTCAGATCCTCTGGCTGACTCCTTGTAGTCCAATCTGAACTGATGAGGAAACTATAGTGGTGTTGGGTCATTGGAATATGCTTGTAGTCCATTGCAGGGTTCAGAAAATGCCTGCCAATAGTGATCTGTAGGCTGTCCTAGTCAAGAAGATAGCTGAAGAGGGGTTCCTGTGTACATAAATCCTATGCAATAACTAAATCAGGGAGCTTCACAAAGCATATCGGATGGCAAAGGATGTTATGGGCATGGCATGGGCTGTGCCAGTTTGTTGCCGGTCTTCAATGAGCTGGATGAAATCTGTAGTGAGGAAACAGAAACTGTCCCATCTTCCATTCTATGAGGCAATAGCCTCCTGCTAGTGGTTTATCTGGGACTGTCTTGGGAACCTGTGCATGAAATGTCCTGGAAAATAGAAAACAACTCTGAAGCTGAGTCAGCTTTTGATGGGATTAGAGATGCCACACATTCCTTGCAGAAGATATTAAAGATCAGATGGAATCAGAACTTGAAGAAACAGCCACCTTTCAGATGCCTCCATAGCCTGTTTTTTTCATCATCCTCAAGCTTAATGGCAATATCATCTGCCTTGGAGAAAGATCAGCAGTCCACTTTACAACAACCAGATATTATAATGCTTTCCAGGCCAACTGTTACTTAAACTCTGCAGCCATTATCCTCCATCTACCATTCAGAAGAGAAGTTGAACATGCAGAGCCAGGACAAAATTGCTGTAGGTGAGTTCCCTAGTAACGTTTCTGTATCCAGTGGAAGAATTATTGCTGTTGCAGCTGAGCTTCTGTTTCTGTTGTAATTCAGACTTTTTATTTAATGATGTATGGAAGGGGAGAGAGGATTCATCATATGAGGGTATTTGCTGCTAACCACTGTTGTCTTTTAAATCATTCTCCTCTTTCTCTTATCACATGTCATTTTAATAGTTAAATGTGTTCAAAATGAAAGTATCTTTGATCTGTTTCCTGCTGACAGTCCCAATATATCCTTGGAATGAACCTCTGCTTTCTCTGAAGATGCCAGCCACAGATGCTGACAAAACATCAGAAAGAAACTCTTCTAGAACATGGCCACATAGCCCGAAAAATGCACCAAAAAACTATGGATGCCGGCCATGAAAACCTTCGACTTCACAGTCTCTGCTTCTCTTTGTTTGTAAGCGATTGGAAAGGGTTGTTACACTATGCACCTGCATATTGGATTTTTTGTTCAACTATTATTGGAACATTGATACTTTGAAAACCATAGATTACAGCCGAACACTAAAACTAATATCAATCCATCACTAGTTTCTTTTGTTGTTTCTATTGTCAGCTAAAAGGATTTGTTTTTTTCTTCCAAAGAGAGCTTCCAATTACAAATACAATTTTACCCATATTTCCTGTGCAAAGTTATCACTAACAAATCTTTTTCTGCTCTGTTTGCTGACTGCAATATTGTAATGTTATGCTAATGCGTTCAGGTCAAAGCAGTGACATGATAGCAGTAATAATCTGCATTTTGAGACTCCTTTCCTCCTAATTTTTAGTTTATTTAAAGTATTTTTAATTATTCACTAACTTTTACATTTTTTTATGAAGCACATTTGTTTCCTTTCTTAAAATGGAAACCAAATTGTGACTCAAACATAATGCCAGTGCCCAAATGCCAGCCACAGACAGAGTTTCATAAATGAGGTCTAGAAGACACTAGACTAGAGAGGAAGCAATAGGATATTTGCTTGAGGAGGTTAGGGCTAGAAGGGACAGCATGGACACAACATTCTGGCTCTTCCTTGATCATTTCAAAACAAAATAATCGGAGAGATGTGGCTAGTAGCACTATTAAAACAGCATCATGATGCTGAAGCTGAGCTCTGTGTTCACCAGGGAGAGTGGCAGCAGCAGAGAACTCATCAAAATCTGGACACTAACAAAACTGATACTGAGATTGTTCATTTCTACAAAGTGCTCAGTCTTAGGCATACATTTATAGACTCTTTTTTTCATTAGCATGACCTTTCCCCACAGCTTCTCAGCCAAAGAAACTCACTACTTTGCCTGCCCAGGGAGACAGTACTGGCCAAGGATCTATACTTAGATGATCCCCGGGAAAGATATCTTTTCCAGACCCACAGATACTTGAAATGCCTTCAGGAGGCAGAAGAGGAAGGCCAAGAAAGTGTGAGAGAAACTACTAGGAAGCAAGGCCATAGAGAATTGTCAATAACATAACTAAACCCATGCTTCTGATGAACTGCTCCTGGAATTTAGCCTTGCGTCTATCTCCTTTTGATTTTCAGCATCCTTTTTTTAAACCAACATTTGAAAATGTACTTGAATACAGTCAGTCTTATGCTTTGTGCTGCTGTTCATGTTAGTATCTTTATCAAGTAACCTTTCTATTTACTCTGTGTGTCTTCAGTGATTCTGTAATATTTTTATTTTGGCTTTTATACAAAATGTCTTTCCTCCAATAAAATGTGTGATGCATAGTATTATTATGAATAGATATAATAATAATATCATCTTGTATTAAAGCATGTTCATTTCTTAAATGGAGCTTATAGGTGTAAATAGAAGTTGCAGTATGGTTTGCAGTTAATCTGAAATCATATTTAGAAAGGGCAGATATATGTATGTTCCACTAGATTCAAGGCACTCTGTGATCATGTTTATATGTTATTTAAATTATGTCAATAGTGTGTTTTTCTTGGTTAATAATCCCAAACGTTGTCAGTTTTATTGCATAAAAGTTCGATAAAATGCTGAAAAGCATGGATCTACTGAACCTAAGGCATGAGCAGAAAGCTTTCCATGAGAACATTGCAGCTTTTCTGGTTCATCCCAATCTATAACTCAGCATCTCATCTACCTATCACTCTGCTGTGGGAGTGTCTTCCAGAATAGAGTCTGATATATGTTTATCTGACATTTTTATTCTGGTTGCTCTGATCTTCATTTCTTTCGTAATATCTTCCTTTTTCCCTATCCCTAATATATGACCCAAAATTATCAGGTACCTATACAGAAACAATTTGATGTAAATATGTTACCTACCAAAGCCTTTTCTTGCTATACCATAACAAATATCTGGAGCTTTTTAGTTTTAAATTCTTGGTGTACCTACCCCCTTCTGAGCACTTAGTCAGTGCTTCTCTATTTAGAAAGCCCTTTTCTGTAAAGGGAGACCTATAATGACTGGGTGGCAAGAAGGAGTTGGAAGAACCATTGCAAATGTGTGGGAGAGGCCAAGTGCCACTTCTTCACAGGTAACCTGTACCATGCTGTTGGATAATAGTAGTAACATTTTTATATTTATCAAGAATAAATGAAGATGAAGGAGGGGCATGTGTGGGGGAAAACAGCTTGGAAACATTGACTTTTTAAACTGTAACTTCTCAAATTCCTCAGATGACATGGCCACTGACATGGATACTGGGGTGACTCTGAGTGGTATCAAAATAACTTTTCTAAGCTTTGTCAGAAACCTCATTGAGGACTGCTTCCCATTACTCACTATAAGCAACATTGATTATGATGAACCGAAGAGTTAATTTGAAAGATTAAATTTATTAATTTTGATATATCTGAACAGAAGAAGAAGGGGAGGGAAAGTTATTTTAAAAGTGATCTCACTGCAAGAATTTCTGAAGCAGAAATGTACCGTCGCCCCTCCATATTCACAGATTTTGTATCTATGCAGTCAAGCATCCATGGTTTGATTTTTTTTAATTCCAAAAAGCAAACCTTGCTATTTTATATAAGGGATACCTGTTGTATATAATGGGATTTGATCATCCCTGGAGTTTGGTGTCCATGGGAGTGAGGTACTGGACGCAAACCCCAGTGGATACTAAGGGCCCTCTGTAGTATGAAAAGAAGTTTTGATGCTTTGGATGTTTTCATATAGGTTTGAAAGAAGCTGATTCCATTTTGCCAGGGAGATTGGGAGAAAAAGTTGTTGGAAAAGTTTTAATACTAAAAGTTGATTTAAAAAATATATAAGTGTGTATTCATACACAAAGGTACATTAGACAAATTGAAAACAGGTTGATTTCCTTTGAGGATTTGAACAATTGCTGTGCCAACATAAAGTGAAAACTAGCTGGAACAGCTAACATATTCATGAATTTTAGTCTTGCTTCTTTTATCTGTCCTTGCATATTGGTGTGAAGCAAGACGTACCTTCTTTTGTAGCCACAAACCATTTTTTCATTAGTTGATGGACTATTTTGGCTTTTTGTCAGTAGGGCCTACATCCTACAACTGACAACTTTATTTGCTTGCTTGTTTATTTAGCTGCCAGCCGAAGATGAAATTTTATTACAGAAATTAAGAGAAGAATCTAGAGCAGTTTTTTTGCAAAGAAAAAGTAGAGAGCTGTTAGACAATGAAGAACTGCAGGTAAGAAATAGCTAAGAATGTTTTTCTTAGTCTCATGTAATTTCATGTAATCTCTTTGATATTTCATTATCATGTGCTGCAGTTTTCATTGTGTTGCCTGTCCCAGACACCACTCTGGTACACTCAAGATGCTATGGCTGTATTTGGGGGAATATGAGAGCCATTGTTCTACCCCGCCCCCCCCATGCTCATGGCCTCCACACAGAGGTCAAAGATACTCTTAAGAAAAGGAAATGCAGAGGGAGGGGAAGCAAAGAAAGGGAAGGCGCTTTCTACCACACTCAGGCAAACTTATTTTTGTTGTGGAAGGAGTGCCTGACTGTGTTTGTGTGGTGCAGTATTTTAACAAATTTGTTTAATTCTTATTTTTCTTGGGGCCATATTTGGGGCTTAGATCCAACTTTTGCCTTGTATTCAGTTTCTTGGATAAGTTACTTGTCTTTTTTGATTGACCAGGCTCCAATGATGATCGTTTGCCTTTTCAGAATTTGTGGTTTCTCCTGGACAAACATCAAACATTACCTATGGTGGCTGATGAAGCAATGATCAACTATGACAGCTTCCTGAAAGTTGGTGAGAAAGCTGGAACCAAATGCAAGTAAGACTTCTTCATATTAAGAGTCAGGCTCTTCCCACCTAACCCTCATTTCCACAAAATAATTTAATTGTGAAACTCACTTGCAGAATTTACAATGGTTCTGCAGAGCTTCAGTGTTGTGTTTATGTTTCACAGGCAGTTCTTCACAGCAAAAGTCTTTGCCAAGTTACTTCACAATGATCCCTATGGAAGGATATCTATAATGCAGTTTTTTAATTATGTGATGAGAAAAGGTGGGTATTCTTTTACAACAAATAGTGCAATAAATTGTGTATAACATGTTGTTAGCAGTCCTAGAGACAGAGCTCTACAAACAGTAGGTTTGTAACATTGAAACTACTGAGACTGAACATCCTTTTAGGGAAGAGATGCAGACTAAAGCTGCACCCACACTGCAGAAATAATCCAGTTTGACACTATTTTAACTGCCATGGATCAATGCTATGGAATTCTGGAAATGGGCTAGCTTAAAAAGTTCACAACAAACTACAGTTCCTAAAATTCCATAGCATTGACCTGTGGCAGTTAAAGTGGTGTCAAATTGGATTATTTCTGCAGTGCAGATGGGTCCTAAATCTAGTACAACCATACTTGAGACAGAAAGCAGTTAAGTAACTTAGGGAGTTTTATTTCTTAATATCAAGAATATGGGGTTACAACTGCTTCTGTTCTCTCCTCTCTCACTAATATTTCAGACTCATACTATCTTCTACTCTTGTTCCTGCTATGCTATGTATTAACCCTTTAGTGGGTTTTTTAGACAGATATATTTCTGTCAAAGCAGTAGATCTTAAGTGGTGACTTTTGCTTATTCGGACAAGAATAAACACTTCTCCAAACTTTATTTTATAATAAGGCAGGGGCTTTTGGAAAGATTATTTAAATTTTACTTTTAAGTTTCTTTTTGTGTCTTGAATGTATTTTTGTAATTTATTTTGTTTTGCCAAGAGCTTTACCTGCCTACAAAGAGGTTCTGTCTTATTATTTTTCTTATCTATTTCACAGTGTGGCTATACCAGACAAGAATAGGCCTCAGTTTATATGATGTGGCTGGGCAAGGTTACCTCAGGGAATCAGTAAGTGATGAACATTAAATGTGTAATCTGTGTAACTGGTATAAAGGAAATGTTTTTTGATGTTTTGAACTACCTCTGTTTGAGAGACAGAGAGACAGTCTATATGGATATATCTAGTACTCAGGTGTTGACAAACAATTGTATAATCTGAAAGTGTAGTGTAATGATATAGTTGAGAGAATGTAATATAATAGAGTCCACTTAGACTCTTCATATACTTCAATTGTATAATATTTTCTTAGAATGGGTAGCTAATGTTATATTTTGGGAATTCCAGTTCAAGGGTCATCTTAGCATCTTTGTACTGTTTAACAAAGCTTTGACTGCTCATCTGTATTATGTAGTAGTTGTAAAGCCTCTTGGTAAATAGCTCATATATTAGAGAGGAAGTAGAATTGTGCTGTGCAGGGCAGCTAGGGAGAAGGTCAATTGGAGTGTTCATTATTGTTTTTGTATCATCACAGCTTGCATAGGAGAGCAGTTGGCATCTTGCCCCCTGTAAAATACAAAACAAGTATAAAAACTGCCATGTCAGTTGTGAAGACTCCTATAATTTAACCAGATATTTTCTTGTTTAATTGTCCAGGATTTAGAAAATTATATTCTGGAACTCATCCCCACATTGCCACAGTTGGATGGTTTAGAAAAATCATTTTACTCCTTCTATGTCTGCACTGCAGTCAGGAAATTCTTCTTTTTTCTAGATCCCCTTAGAACAGGTAGGTTCACATCACTTCTTCCTTGTTTTGATAAGTAGATATCAGTTTTGCAGTCTAAGCTTTTCCCTGTGCTTTATCCTATGCCATAGAAAATACTGGAGATGTTTCAAAGTTGGGTAGACATTAAGCCCTAAATCTAGTTGCTTTTCTGGCCTAAAATAGACCCACTGATTCATACCAGCTGTTTGCATGAAGGGAGAGCTTTGCTATGAAAAGTGGTATACGAAAATAAACATAAATTAACCAATACCCGAGGGATGCAGCAATAAAAACTGCAAAAAAAATACAGTCAGAACTTCGTATCACAGGGAATGTCTTCCCATGGATACGAAAAAACACAGGACCTCAAGACCTGTTGTCCCTAACAGTGGTGGTACATGCACGCAGCTGCTAGTGTGGCCGTGTGCGCACAGCAGAATTGCAGACAACAGGACTTGCCATCTACAGATGCTTTAATCTGCAGATAGCATGCCCATGAATAGCAAGGCCCCATTATGTACATGAGCATGGCCTGAAAACTTTCCTTGTTTATTAGTTTGTATGTATGGTAAAATTACTCAGTGGGATTACATTGTTGTTTCTAAATAGTATGAAATGCTAATACTCAGGGACTGTATTATTGATATACTACAGTCGATTAAAATACCTTTTATTTTGTGCTGACCAAATTTTTGCCTGATGAAAGATTTTTAGTCCTTAAGTTTATTTTCTATTCAGATCAATTTAACATAACATAGCATAGCATAGCATAAACAGAGTGAAACTATCCTTGAAGACCCAAGAATATCCCACCAATTAATGAATACATTGAAAATTTTAAACTTATTTTTAAATTTGTCTTCCAGGGAAGATAAAAATACAGGATATTTTAGCTTGCAGCTTCCTTGATGATTTACTAGAGGTAGGCATTTTCATGTATACTTATACTTTTGTGTATTTTTCTTACTGTTGATTGCTAACTCAGTATTTCCATATTCATTCAGTTACGGGATGAAGAACTTTCTAAAGAAAGTCAAGAAACCAACTGGTTTTCTGCTCCTTCTGCACTAAGGGTTTATGGTATGTCCCATCAGTATAATACTTTTTTTGTATCACTTTATTTTCAAAATGTAACATTTTTTGCAAATTTTTGTTTTATTTGCTTGTATGTGACTAGCATTATATAGACCCATTTGCCTCACTAATTCAAAATTACCAGAGGTCACAATACTGTATAGCAGGGGCCGGCAACCTACAGCCTGCGGGCCGGTTCCGACCCAGGTCCCGGTACTTACCGGCCCAGGCGGACCCCTGCCGCCGCACACGGCCGCACGTTTTAGCCACTGTGCAGCTGCGACCGCCATTTTGATTTCCAAAATGGCAGCTGCGTTGCGTTTGCGCATACGCAGGAGTACTGCGCATGCGCAGACGTGTCACGACTGCCATTTTGGAAATCAAAATGGCGGCTGTGACATGCGCGGAGGTGACTGCAGCCGCGCACGCCACGGCAGGGGGTGTGCTCGCGCGTATGCCGCCATTTCCCCCCCCCCTCGGCCCGGCGAAGGGGAGGGCTTCAGGGGACCAGCCCCCAGGTCAAAAAGGTTGCCTATCCCTGCTATATAGTAAGAAATACAGTCAGCATTTATCCCATAATGATACATCATCAAGATATAAAAAGTCCATTGTAAGATCATGTGAAAGAGATGTAAATAATGTTTGTTTTGTGTTGTCTTTTTTTAAGTTATATAAAACCCAGTAAAGATAAAAAAAAAGAGATGTAAATGACATTTCTCTAGTGAGTGAATGGTGTAGCATGAGTGTGTGTTGATTATGGAATTGTCAACTAAACTTCTGTTAGTTGTTACTGAGAATAAGCAATTAATATATAGTTTTTTATGGGTTTTTCAGGCTGTGTGGACATGTTCTAGAAGTGTTTCTTTCTGATGTTTTGCCAGCATCTGTGGCTGGCCAGCCACAGATGCTGGCGAAATGTCAGAAAGAAACTCTTCTAGATCATGGCCACACAGCCCGAAAAACCGACAAAAAACTATGGATGCTGGCCATGAAAGCCTACAACTTCACAATTAATATATGTTTATTGCTGACCCACCTAAAATTGGAATAGGGAACATAAAGCTTGTGGGTTTTATCTAGCTCTTCAAGAATGCATTGTTCTTTGAAGAAAATCGAATATAGGTGGGAGAGAATTGAAGGCTTAACATTTCTATGGAAACAGAAGAAATTTAAGGTTGACACGATGCAAAAGGCTAAGGAAATGGAAAAGAGACTTAGCAGAAAAGAAAAAGAAGATCAGGTGGAAACCCAATTGATGATAAGAGCAAGAAGCAGACAAAGGAAAAAAGAAAATGATCAAGAGAGGCATAATCTGAACAGAAAAGAGGAGGAGGAAGAAGGAGAGCAAGCAGAAAGGAGAGAGGAGGAAAAGAAGAGAAGAATCTGAGCAAGAACAGGAAGAAGAAACTGGTAGTGGAAGTGATAGAGAAGAAGAAGAAGAAGATGATTGATTATGATGATGATTGTAATATCGATAATACAGAAGCATCCATAATTTAATAGAACATATAAAAGAAATATATATTTGCAAAGAAAGAAAACAAAAAAAGTTGAAATAAAGAGTGGAAGGGGTGGAATAACAAAAATAACAAAACAATTATGACATTCAAACTTTTATTGTGGAATGTTAAAGGATTAAATTCTAAATATAAGAGGAATATGATATTCCACTATTTGGAAAAAAAGTAAAAATGACATAGTATGCTTACAGGAAACAAGAATTAGGGAAAGAGACATTAAATACTTAAGAAACCCCAAACTGGGAAATTGCTATACATAAGTAATTGACAAAAAAAAAAGTGTAGCATTATATGTGAACAAGAAATATCCATCTAAGGAGATATTCAGAGACAAAGATGGATCATATATAGCAACGGAAGTAAAATCAAAAGAATTAATGCTACTAGTAATAGGAATATATGCTCCCTTAGAAAGAAGAAACAAATTCTTTGAACGGATTACGAGAATATAATAATGATGGGGGACTTTAACACTGTGTTTGAACCAAAGTACAACAGAGAATCAGATGTAAATAAACCAATTCGAGAGAATCAAAGAAAGTTGCCAAGTTCCTTTTTTAGATCATTAGAAGAATTCTTATTGGTTGATGTTTGGAGAAATAAGTATGGCTACTCGAAAGGATATACCTTTTTTTTTTTTTGGAAGTCCATAAATCTAGATCAAGAATCAATATGTTCTTGTCATCAAAGAAATTGTTTCTGAAAATACAAAGAATAGACATATTAGACAAGATTGTTTCCAATCCTTATCCAATAAAGATGGAAATAAAAAGAAAGAAAGAATGAATGAATACTCCTGGAAATTAAAAGAATATTTGTTTAAAAAATGAAGATACCGTAAATAAGTTAAAAAAGGAACTTAAATTATATTTCAAAGAAAACATAACACAGGGAACCAGGAACCAGGTAATATGGGATGCTAGTAAAGCAGTGGCCAGATAAAGATTAGTGCAGAAGAATGCAAAAAAGAGAAAGAGAGAGAAATATTAAAAGAACTAGAGGAATTGAAAAGTAAAGATCTAGAAGGAAGGGGGAGAAGAGATGAAAAAATGAAGATTGCGATAGAAATACTGGAACAACAACTGAAAGAACTAACAATAAATGAAATGGAGAAAAAATTACAAGGAGCAGAACAAAAATATTTCCAAATGGGAAATAAACCCAGTAGAGTCTTAGCTAACATGGTAGGGGAAGAGAAGAACAAGAAATTAATTACAGAAATCAAGATAGATGGAAATATAATAACAGAACAAGAGAATATCAAGAAAGCGTTCAAAGACTATTATGAAAAACTACATAAAATACAAAAGAAAACACAAAAATGAAAGATAGAGAAATATCTTGATAGTCAAAAAATATAAAACTGACAGAAGAGCAGAAAGAAGCATTGAATAAAAATATATCAGAAAAGGAAGTTTCAAAAGCAATCAGAAGAATCAAAAACAGAAAAGCCCCAGGACCAGATGGTTTCTCTAGTATTTACTATTAAAAAATGGAGGATATTGTAAGGACACCACTTTGCAACACTTTAAATGATATACAAAAAAATGGCATACCGGAATCTTGTAAAGATACATATATAACTCTAATTCCAAAGGAAAAAAGAGACGTTCGAGAGATCAAGAACTATAGACCAATATCATTAATCAATATAGATTATAAAATTTTCACTTCTATCATCAAAGAAAGGTTTAAAAAATATCCTAAATGAGATGATTCACAAAGATCAAAACGGATTCTTGCCAAGAAGACATATAAAGAACAATATAAGAACAGTTCTAGATGTTATAGAGCAGTGGTCCCCAACCTTTTTATTGCCGTGGACCGGTCAACGTTTGATCATTTTTCCGCGGCCCAGTGGGGGGGGGGGTTGCAGCGTCGCATTGATTATTAAATCAAAACAGATCAGTGGTCCCCAACCCCCAGTCCGCGGCCCGGTACCATTTGTTCTGCGGACCGGTACCGGGCTGCAGACTGGGGGTTGGGGACCACTGTTATAGAGTATTATGAAATCCATAATGGAAAGAAATTGGCAATGATAGCAATTGATGCAGAAAAGGCATTCAACAAGGTAGATTGGATATTTATGCAAGAGGTAATTAGAAGAATGAACATGAGAGATAGATTCATTAGCTGGATAAACGTAATTTATAAAGAACAGAAAGCATGATTAATAATCAACGAAGAGAAGACAGAACCCATAAAAATAGAATAAGGCAAGGATGCCCCCTCTCTCCGTTATTATTTATACTGATTTTGGAGATTTTAATAACAAAAATAAGAGAAGATCAAAGAATTCAAGGAATCAAAATAAAAGGATTTAGATATAAAGTTAAAGCATTCACAGACTATCTTATTTGCTTTCTAGAAGATCCCAATAAAAGCATAGAATATCTATGACATAATATAAATGAATTTGGAGAGCTATCAGGATTTAAAGTAAATCAGGATAAAACAGCGATGATAACGAAAAATATGACCAAAATAGAAGAGGAACACCTTACTGAAAAGACAAGATTTAAAATAGTGAAAAAAGCAAAATATTTGGGGATAATCGTAACTAAACAAAATGCAGATCTTTTTGAAAATAACTATAGCAAAAAATGGAAAGAAATACAAAAAGATCTAATTAAGTGGTCAAATTTACAAATATCTCTCTTGGGAAGACTTTCCTTAATAAAAATGAATGTGTTACCAAAGATGATGTACTTGTTTCAAACAATACCTATAATTCATAATGAGCAATGTTTTGACAAATGGTGGAAAGAAATCTCCAAATTTCTTTGGCAAGGCAAGAAGCCAAGAATTAGATGGTCTAGTCTAGTAGAAACGAAAGCAAAAGGAGGATGTGGCCTACCAGATACTACTATGCAAGCTGCCTGAGTTGGACAGAGGACTGAGTAAAGTTAGAAGAAGAGAAAACATTGTGTATTGAGGGTAATAACATCAGACTTGGATGGCATGCCTATATGTGGTATGAAAACCTAGCAGTAAATAAAGATTTTGAACATCACTACATAAGGAAATCATTATTAAAAATATGGACTAAAATAAGAAATAAATTTTATAGGAAACTACCACTCTGGATATCTCCCCAAGAAGCCCTGTTTAACAGAAGTAAGGATGATAAAATGGATTGGATTAAATATCAAGATATAATAAGAAAAGAATACAAGATTAAATTGAAGGAACAATTGGATGAAGAAGGAATGAAAATAAATTGGTTTCTTTACTTACAACTAAAGGAAAGATTTAATTTGGATAAGAAAATAAGGGGCTTTGAAGAAGAACAGACAGACATATAAGATAATTATGGACAAGGAAGGCCATCACATAACAAAATACTACAAGTTACTTTTGGAAGGGAATTTGGAGCAGGAAACTGTAAAACAAGTTATGATAGAGTGGTCCAAGGATATAGGAAAAAAGATTGAACCAGACACTTGGGAAAAAGCATGGCGACAAGCAAATTCAAGATCTTAAAGAGAACTAAGTAAAAATGATTCATCATTGGTATCTGTCACCGAGTAGACTGAATGCAATGTACAACACAGGAACAGTTAAATGCTGGAAATGCAGGAAGTGTAGAGGCACACTCTACCACATGAGGTTTGCTGAGCAGAGAGGCGGGCTATAAATAAAATATAAAAAATGTTTATATTATTATTAGGTGGAGCTGCAGTAAAGCTAGGAAGTTCTGAAAGAGAACTCATAAGATAATAACTGAAATATTACAAACGCAGATCCCACTATGTCCGTAACTATTCCTATTGAATATGACACAGGAAGTAGAAAAGGATACAATGAAAAAATATAACCGTATATTGTTGTACATGGTCTCCACAGCGAGAATAACATATGCGAGATACTGGAAAAGGAAAGAAATCCCCAAAAGAGAAGAGTGGCTAATAAAACTAAGGGAGGCAATGAACATGGACATTCTCACAGCATTAGTCCAAGACAAACCAATAGATATAAGAGAAACTGGGAACCAGTAAAAAGATATGAAATGGTAAAACAGACCTTTAATCGCAGAAACACTTGTGTATGGAAAACAGAAGAAGATAAGAATTATAAATGAATCTCCACTACTTTTAGATACCGTCAATAGTAAAGTGGAGAAGTGAAATATTATATAGAAAACCAGATGTAGATGTAAGTAGCACTTCAAGTAAATGAGCAAATATATGTTTATAATTTCAAGTAACTAACAGAAATATTTAAAGATGTTGCTAATCTCAAAGGATGTATTAATAAGAAAGAGGAAAAATTAAAGTAAATAAAATAGTAAATTGTTCCAAACCAGGAAGTTTATGAACAAGAATCATTGTTAGTAAACGATAGAATAATTTTTATACTTCGTATTAGTTCTGTATTATATATTGCTTGTTAAGATGTAGAATTTTGTTTGTGTGTAAATTTGTTATGTATTAATGTCATGTCTGTCATTTTATTTATATGTGGGTTTTTTTTTCTTTTTTAAAAAATAAATAAAATAAAATAAAATAAAATAATGCATTGTTCTATACTACTGTATCATGACTTGCTCATGAGTTGGAAGAGAATCTGTTAGTGCATCTGGTATGCCTTGTGTACCTTACCTCAACTCATCTTGCTCACTTGTGTAAATGCAGGTTACTTAAATAATCTTGTCAGAATCCAGTACCACCCCCTTTTCACTATAATTCTACCTTAGACTTTTTCATTATCTGCTTTCGTAATTTTTCAATCAATGTTAATTTTCACTTTTAGCTCAGTTCAGAGATTAGAGTTCACAGTTTGAATTCCTCCAGTTTCTAAAGGCTGCATGTTTCCTTCCACCTGAGTTTTGATTTGCTTCTGCTTATGCTAGGGTAACATCATCTATAATATTTATTACTTGTTTTACTGCAGTTATTCTGGTTTCATTGCGTTACAAAGTTTCATTAAAGCAGTAGTACTTATCTTTTGGGGAGTCAAAGATCCATTTAAGAATCTGATGAAAGTTCTAGTTTTCCCCCTTCAACCCAAGTAACTATTAATATAAACTACTCACAACAAAATATGTTGTGCAAATCAATTATCTTAACGACAAATCTAAAATGCTGTAGTATAACTACAGACTGGTATCCAACAGTGTATTTCCATCAGCAGAACCACCCATATCCTCATGTGTCCTTAAAAACTGGCTCCATTGAACTAGAAAACTCTGGAACACATTTTGAGTGATGTGGAGAGTTATGGTTGTAATCTAAAACTAGATCAAGAAACAGAATGTGATAGCTTGAAAATGTTTAGTCCTTAATCCTTTGTTTAAAGTAGTATGCAAACTTGTTACTACATTTGCACCTTTTTCTCACTCCTTGTTCCACCCTCCCACCTTTGTTGCAGGCCAGTATTTAAATCTTGACAAAGATCACAATGGTATGCTTAGCAAAGAGGAATTGTCTCGTTATGGAACAGGGACTTTAACCAACATATTTTTGGACCGTGTCTTCCAGGAGTGTCTGACCTATGATGGAGAAATGGTACTTCTCTTGTGTTATATGCATAACAGTAATAATGTCTTAGGGATGCAGTGGCTCAAGTGGTTAAGATGCTGACTGTTGATTGCAAGATTGGCAGGTTGGCAGTTCGAGGCCCAGGTGCTGCATGATGGGGTGAGCTCCTATCACTAGTCCCAGCTTCTGCCAACCTAGCAGTTCAAAAGCATGCAGATGCAAGTAGATAAATAGGTACTACTTCTCAGTGGGAAGGTAAACAGCATTCTATGCAATCATGCTGGCCGCATGATCACAGAGTAGTACAGGACAATGCTGGCTCTTTGGCTTAGTAACAGAGGTGAGCACCGCCCCCTATGGTCAGACATGACTTGATAACCTTGTCAACAGGGAATACTACCTTTTACTTAATAATGTCTTGCCTTTTATATCAAAGTTTCATGTGTGTATTTCATTGGAACTCTTCAGTTTTTAAAGCCTGTAACATTAAATGAATATTAACTAAATAGAATGAAGGCAATGTTCTCATTTGAATGGCAGCTGAAACCCACACATTGTGAATTCACAACTGACTAAAGAACTAGCTGAATAAGAAATCTCATTGTGACAGTGGCTTCTTGCTGCCAAAAGCAAGAACAGCAAGGAACTTATTCATTGAAACTAACAGCACAATGCTGCTAATATGGAATTCACTTTTAATTGCCCCCAACCTTCATCCTTCTGACATTTATGTGATCATGGTCATTAAATCTAATGAACTAGTGGTAATAGTTTACATCCTCCAGTTAATTACCAAACTGGGCTACTGTTTTGAAAACTGCTGTTTATTTTTGAATAATATTGATCACTTTTCATTTCTGTGTACTCCTTTTCTTATAAAACTTGTGTTGTCACTGAGAGATGCTGGAGTAACTTCAAATAAACAAAGATGGTTTAGAACATTTGGCCATAAAATACATTACAGCATCCAGCAAATTAGTTAAGTGGCTAAAGGTATTTTTAATTGTCTTAATGGGTAAATCCAGCTTTAGTTATTTGAAGATGGTTGGTAGTTGGAAGAATGTGATTGCTTAAATGTTCTTTGATTAATTTGAATTGTGGGACAAGCTCTCCAGTGGCTTTGATAAAATCTATGGGTATGTTGCCCATCCAATAAAAAGTCAAGTATTTTTGCACTCCTTTCCCCCCTCAGCAACCCTTTCTGTTTCATGCTGTCTTTCAGTGAAAACTAACTGCCCCCCTACAAGGAAATAGCCACCAATTATGTTGTGCTTGCAAAATCAATTTAGAAACAGGACTATAATAAACATGATTGCATCTGCTTTTAGGACTATAAGACGTACCTGGACTTTGTACTTGCATTAGAAAACAGAAAGGAGCCTGCAGCTCTGCAGTATATTTTCAAACTGCTTGATATAGAGAACAAAGGATACCTGAATGTCTTTTCCCTTAATTATTTCTTTAGGGTAAGTCCCTTTTTGTAAAGGTAGGTCATTTTTTGTACATGTGTTGTTACAGCCATTGTGCCTCTACTTAGAGATCAGCAGGCAATTGCTTTAAACTACCAGTGCTCACTAAGGTTTTTGACAACTTTTAAGAAAGATACAAATGTTTAAAACTTCACATTAAAAAGAGAAAAAATTAAAATGTGTTTTCAGAGCACATCTTACATAAGGAAAAACACTGCTGTGATTTTAATTAAATATCAAGTTTTCCCAAACTGAAATTTTCCATAAAACGCAGCTTTCTTTTTTCAAGCTAGTAGATGTTAATGATTAAAATCTATAGGATGTTAATGACTTCTGTTCTTTATCTGTAGTAGAAAAAATGTGGTTGCCTTCTAATTCAGACACTTCTTCCACAGCATTGTATATATTTTAGTGTGTACTTTCTAATCTTTTTCTCACTCACTAGAATTCATTCAGATGTCTTGTTGTAAAAGATTTTTTTATAACTAACCATTATTTCTGTTGCCAGCAAACAAGTACTTCATGGTAATATTGAACAGTGCAAATCAGCACACTCAAAGAGATCTATGAGTCCAGATAATTAAGGCTCAGTATAAGTCATCTTGGGACCAGAAGTGTATTGGATTTTTTCATATTTTGGAATATTTACATATATATAATAATATATATCTTGGAGATGGGACCAAACTCTAAACACAGAATTCATTTATGTTTCATAGATAACTTATACATAATTATAGAAACCTTAACTGGAATTTCTGAATTCCATATAAGGGATACTTAACCTGTAATTGTTTCTAGGTTGGGTAGAAATGTGTGTTAGATTATTGTTTCCTTTTCCCACAAGCCACAATAGGTAACAAAACATATAACTGTAACTTTTTGATCCAGTCCTTTTCTGATATCCAAACAAAATGACACTAGTCCAAAGCACTGGTAAGATGGCTTGTTTAGTGATGTATTAAATAATATCCTGATAAAACAGTGATTTCACTGTCAGAGTCACATACAAGTATCATTTTGTTTGGACTTTAGCAATCAAAACAACTTGAAATGTTGTTTGCAAAACCAATGTCTTCTTAATATTGATCACCTCCAGTTTGGTGCCTGCCTAATAAAAGTATTTGCTTCTAATCATTCAGGAGTATAATAATTCAACCAAGGGTTTCCACACCAAAAAAAGAAAAGGGTGAAAAAATCTGGAACACTTTCAAAGCTTTTATAGTAAATGCACTGCAGGTTGAAAATACATCTAAAGCTGTGTTCTTGTAGCAGCATGAAGCAGATTAATTCCTCTGTAACAAACATCAATTGGCCCTTCATCTTCCAATTATTTCTTCTTCCAGCATACACTTTATAGTTAGTCTCAAAGTTTGAGGTTAAAAGCTTATTTTAACAATGGGGCATGCTGCCTGCCTCATTTCTAACTCTTTTCTTCAAAGCAGGCTGGGAGCTGGAAATTGTTGCGCATAGACGGAACAGATGGTCAGCCCTTTGATAGCATTGGTCACCTGTTTTGCAGAGGAAAGAAGTGAATTCAGACCCTGCATAGCATTCACACAATGTGTCAAATGGGACTGGGTGCAGTTCACAGAACTTTCTGAATAGCTGATAATGATTCAATATCCAATATTTCTAGTCAAAATGGGACAGATCCTAATCCAGGACCATAAAGCTGCCAGTTGGGGTAGGCAGTAATGTCTTATATGCACAGCCTAAGCCCTATTCTGGCCTCCTCTTTTATGGTTAATTACACAAGTGAGGAGGAGAATGCACTAGCCCTGCCCCTTCCATCATTGCTTTGCTAACATTCATGTTGGATAAAGTGCTGGCTTCATGTGGACGCCCCACAGCCCACTGGGGCTCTCCAGTTTTTTAGCCCAAATTTCCCCCAGGGGAATGTGTGGGCAATTTCGCCACATTTCTCTCCTTCAGGCTGTTTTAGTCCCAGGAGGTTTCTTTTTGTCCAAAAGGAAGTGGCCCAAGTTATTTCCTTTTGGATAAAAAAGGATCTGAAAGTGCTCTGAGAATGCAAAAAACATGATGTAATTGTTCACATGCCCCTTATGGGATATTAGGAGGTTTAAAAAATCAAATTTGGTGGACGATGCAGCCCTCCAAGGTCCCTTGAGGGCCAGTGTGGCCTTGTAGCCCCAATGGATTTCCATCTGTGGCTTCCATAAAAAGCAACGAGTCTGAAGCAGAGGATCTCTTGGAACCATGGAGGCTTTCCATTAGAACCTGGTTTTCCAGGATTTCAAATTAGTCATGTGGTGCTCTCTATTTCAGACTAGCCATTTCAGACATTGACAGAAAGCGGCAAGAGCAGCATATTGCTCTTCTTGCTTGATTGTTAAACCCTAAAATCCTGAAGATCTTTTATATAAGGCACTGTTCTTTGTTCATGTCAGAGATGATGGCTGTGTAATGGCCACTGTTTGTCACCTACATATCTTTGCATCAGGCCAGTGAATATTGTTTTATAAAGGGCATAATTCACTTACTTGACTTCACTCTTATTTTCTTGTTTATTTTATGCTTTGCCATAATCTGTGTGATTGTCATAGGCTATTCAAGAACAAATGAAAATCCATGGACAAGAGCCAGTTTCTTTTCAGGATGTCAAGGTTAGATTTTTTTTCCAAAAAAAATCAAAGTGTATTTGCATATAGTATTTAATGTGTGTGACAGAAATGCAGAGTTGATAGTTAACAGTCTGTACAGATATACCACAGTTAATGAAATAGATGTGTTCTTGAACATTACTTCTCCAGCAGAAGTGTTGGCACCAGAGGCAGAAATAATATGATAAGAATATAGATAGGTTTCTGCACCACAAAAAAGGAAGCTAGTTCAGTATGTTTCAGCAAACTTTCTATCCAAAATATATGCATTTGTGAAATGAAACAACCAAGTCAGGTGAGCCATGCATAAGTAAACAAAACATTTTGAACCTTCTAGTGACCACCTGAAGATTTCTTCCAAAATGCATACAAGGATTGCGTTCTCAGGAGGGCTGAAGGAGCAATCAACAACCACTGGGATATTATCTCATGCCAAGTGATCAAAGCAGGAGGGCCAAATTCCACCATTTCAGGAGATAACACCATTTCAGCAGAGCATAATATTTCCATACAGCAACAACCTCATGGTATCTCTGCAATAAAAAACATAGTGAAGGAAGTAATTAATGCAGAAATGGAAGTAAAATTGCAAAATACTTTCAGAGAACAAAATTTATCAACTATAGTGAATTTGAATAACATGACTAATTAAATTGATGTCTCAGACTAATTTAACTACAGTGGGCCATTGGTATCTGCCTTTTGAAATTTTTAAAAATGTATTTTCAAGTCGTGGATGGTTGAAGCAAGACCAGCTGTACAATAAATTTGAACAATAATGACAATTTATATTTAATTAATTTAGAACATTTATTTGGGGGTAGAGAAAAGCATTCTTCATGAAAACAAGAAGTTCCATAGAAATAGATTCGCAGAAGCAACAGTATAATCAAATTAGATGCAGAAAAAAACCAAAAAAATGCACAGAGAAAATAAAACATGCTTCCTAACTATACTTAAATATAAATACTGAAAATAATGTAAATAAAATGGATGAAATGCCGGATTTAAAGTCATAAGGAGAAGACTTAAGCTCTCAGAATGTAGTGTTAGGAATTCAGATCTGAATAACATGGACACTTCAGGTAGGTAATCTGAAACAGAACAAAATAAAAACAGATCATTTGAAGTTGACAGTTTCAAAGGATTGCTTGAAAAAGTACTAGTCACTTCTGGTTTGGAAGAACCAGAACAAGTGAAAATAAGGAAAAGAAGGAAAGTAAGATAGCAATAGTGTTGCAGGAAAGGCCATCAAAGAATTGAGAAATTCCTGTGCCAGCTATATTTGCAGAGTTAATTGAATCAGAATGGAAAACAGCTCTTAACACTGAGACTCTGAGATTACGGTAAAAAAATTGTGCACATTTGAGGAAAAAATAAACCAGCTGGCTATCTCTTTGGTCAGTTGTCCTGTTTCAGCTTTTAATTTCCAGTGCTATCATCTTGTAAAGGATGTAGATGAAAAAAAAAGATTAAGCTTTGAGAAGGCTTCTGAAGCTTCAGCACTGAAGCATTAGAGCATTAGTTGCTGTTTCATTGTTTGCTAAAGCAGCCATATTATGGGTTCAGATGATGTAAGTGGTCAAACTGTTCACAGAGCATTATAAAAGTTAGAAAAAGTACTTTAGTAGTGGCTGATGCAGGTTGTAATGCTGGAGCAATTGTGGCACATTAATTCTCAGGATAGACCAAAGAAGCAGTCCACCTAAGACCAAGAGATTTTAAAGCACATTTTTCTGCTGTCAATCAGCAAGTTTGGAGATGGAAAAAGCTAATATATGGGCCTTTGCAGACTGTCAGAAATAGTGCAAATTGAGTCTACTTTAACTGTCTTGGCTCAGTGCTAGGGAATCATGGGAACTGTAGTTTATTGTGGCACCAGAGCTCTCTGACAGAGAAGGCTCAATGTCTCAGAAAAAATACAGTTCCCATGATTCCCTAGCACTGAGCCAGGACAGTTAAAGTGGACTCAATTTGCACTATTTCTAGCAATCTGCAAAGGCCCTACGTCAGATGTCCACCAACCCATATGGCTCTGGCGAAAGAGAAAAAGAGAATTTAAAGTCCTCAAGTGAAATGAAGTGGAGGCTGTGGTAGCAAACCTCCCTAGAAAAAAAAAAAGGAACACACCATGAAAAATGCTAGATTGTTGTCTCTGGGGTGAAGTAGATAGGTGCAAAGGAGCGGAGAGCACTCTGAAAGTGGGCTGTGCTCTGCAGGGCTGACCAGTGCTTCCAGGAGCTGGATTATCCTGGCTCCATTTTGCTCCAGTTCAAAGGACTGGAGCATGGCCTCAGCGTGACTTCCAGCTGTTCTGGAAGTGTGCGTCATGTAGGTAGTACACCTCCAAATTGTCCGGAAGCCGCTTCATTTGGCCTATCTGTTTGGGTCTTGTGAGATGTTTAAAAAGCCAAAGAAACAAAAAACCTTGAGTTGCTAAAAAGCCTGAATGTCTGTGGCAGTTGCAGTCAGGGATCCCGGATTCCATATGGAGAGAAGCTCAGTGGTCATGTCAAATCATTATCTTGGAATTGGAAGTTCTTTTCCAGGGGGCAGAGACTGTATTGAGTCAAAATCAACTGTGGTTGTTGGAGGCAAAGCACCACTAACACAGAAGCAAGAGTTGTTTTACAGTACAAGCAGCCAACAGAGGAGGCTGTTAGAATCACCTTTGAGTGACACAGCAAAAAAAATAAACTGGGAAGGAGCTAGACTTTTCACTTTCAGTTCAGTCTCAACTATCATTAATGTATTAATAATGCTGATGGAAAGTGTTCAGTAGCAAGCACAATTACATCAGCAAGGTGGATGTAAGAAATGATGTCACTTTCAGTAAACCCTAACCTGTGTAGACTTGAGAGAGGTTATTTTTGATCATTGATCCCTCTTTCCTTGCAAAAACAGGGTCATGCTTTGACAAGTCAGACATTAAAACTGCTGACGTTTTGTCCAAATCTAGCACATTCTTTAGAAAGACAATGGCGCTCCTTGGATGTCAGGAAGACCGAGAAGATTTATATTGAATGAACAAGAGTAGTTATGAGTACAGAGACATTTTTTTAAATCCTAGAACCTAAGGGTTCAAGGCTACTAAAACAATTATTTCAAAATGGTTGAAAGGTTACATTTACTTGTACAATGACTGCACACGCCAGGTCCACAACAAGCGTGGGTTCATTCACAAGCTTGATGGCATTTAGGGTAACATCTTTCTTGGAAAAGTGTGTAATGCAGCAAGATGGAAAGACCCATCGTCACTGATCAGACATTGTAAAGTGGACAAATTTAGATCCAGACAGGTGATGGTTGGGCAAACTGTTTTATAAGCAGTAGTTCAGGAATCAGGCAGCCACTTCTGCCTGTGATTCAGCTTGGGTATATCCCAGTGGTTGTGGATTGATCCTTCTGCTCTCCTGAGAATTGAAGGTTGATACCTATCATGAATGATAATTCTAGGAAGCCTGAAGGAGCAGTCTACCCCCACCTTTGGCTAAGTTTAAAATAAAACAAAACAAAACAACTTCCTTCCATTTTTCTATCTACATTATTTGTTTATATGAGAAATTGTCAAACCTGGCAGCACGCAAGGCTAAGTGATAAAGCTGAAAAGGAGAGAAAAGGGTGCAATGGAAAAAATGGTTTGGATTTTTGGTCTCCTGCCTTGATCAGCTGCTGTGAGAAAATATTCCAATGGTTGTGGTTTCAGCCCTCCTAGAATTATCGCTCATGGTAGGTATCACACTCATTTTCTTTTGCCAGCCTCCACTTTTCATAAAATTTCCATTTTGATAGCCAGACTTACAGATCTATGCTCATATAACTTGCTGGGTATAGCTAGTGGGGTAGGCTTTATCTACTTCTACCTTTTCTCAGTTTTCCTGTTCATGTGTGCTCAGTAAGAAATTATGGAGGAAGCTGCCATTTACCTCATCTGTTCTTGATAGGCACACAGCTACAGTAGGATCAGTTACAGCAGAATGCCACTCTTTCCCATTCAGGCATTATTCATTGCATTATTTACTGCAAACATATTGCTGCAGCCTGACTCACTAACTTTTTTTCCAGCCCTCTTTCACTAACCTTTCAATGCTGATGCTGCTAAAAAAAAATTTACCTAGATAGCGGACAAGAAGGAAAAGGGTGGATAGGCAAGCATAAAAACACTTTTTAGAAAGGAGGGGCTTTGTCAGAGGCGTTATTGATTGAGGAATGCCTGTACAACTAGTAAACACACATTCTCAAATTCAAAATTGTAATTTATTTATTTAATAGCCTGCCTTTCTCCTGTACAGGACACAAGGCAGCTTACAACAAATTAAAACAAAGTGCAAGTGCAGCTAAAATCTTTTTGATATAAACATTAAAGAAATTCTATTAAAATGCTAAAAAAAAAAAAAGAATGAAAAGAGAGCTGAATAAGCTGCCTGTGGGAGTTCCACAACTTGAGAGCAGCCTCTGAGAAGGCACACTCTCCTCCATCCTCACCAAATGACAGAGGCAGGATGGAGAGATCATAAAGTTGGGCAGGCTCATGTTGATAATACATGTTAGTATAATCATTTCACTAAATAATTTAAACCAATTATCTTGATAATGCATTTAGTATATTTTTATCTGCATATATAAACTTTTAAAATTTTTGAAGTTGTAATATGCAATATATCTAGGGCACAGCATGAATAAAATGTTCTAGGAAAGAACTCTGCTGCGTGAAGTAGCAGGTAACAAAAATCCCTTGCCTAGTGGTCTCAATCGAACCCAGTGTCGCGGGGAAAAGAAAAAAAGATGAGTCTCCACGTTGGTTAACCATACTAAACTTCTACTTGAGCAAGAAATGGTCTTAGTTCAAGAAAATGCCAAAATGCTTTTGAGCTCTAAATCAACTTAGGGCCTTTGCAGACTGCCAGAAATAGTGCAAATTGAGTCCACTTGAACTGTCCTGGCTCATTGCTAGGGAATCATGGGAACTGTTGTTTTTTTTCTGAGACATTGAGCCTTCTCTGTCAGAGAGCTCTGGTGCCACAATAAACTACAGTTCCCATGATTCCCTAGCACTGAGTCAGGGCAGTTCAAGTGGGCTCAATTTGCACTATTTCTGGCAGTCTGCAAAGGCCCTTAGAAGACTTCATATTGTTGTTTGGACCTGTTTCATTCTCCACAAATGAAGCAAGACTCCTTATACGTACTAGCACAACATACTAGCACAAAAATGACAGCATCCCTAAATTGGATAGCAGCCACCAAGGTTATCTTAAGCAGATTCTTGAGTGGGTTTTAGCTTTTAAAGTGGGCTAAAATAATTTTGTGTGAAGACTGCTGACCACATGCCTCTAGTAGTCTTTCTTCATTGCACTGCTTTGTTTCTTTTTGCTGTTTCCAAATATATGACTTGGCATTTTGAGACAGCTTGCACATGAACAAGACTACACTTGATGACTGTATACATACACTACCATATATACTTGTCTACAAGTCAAAATATATGCCAAAAACCTGACCTCAGAATCCTGGGTTGACATATATAGTTCAGTACAGTAATAGAACTGAGAAAGAAGTTCTGCCCAACATCTCATTTCTCTTACCTATGCTGCTGCTCAGCCAAGAAGAGTTTGTGAGTGTCCCTCCTTTCCCAGGGACCAGGGAAACAGCCCTGATTGCTTTGTGCAAAGTGTGTGGGTGTATGTCTCCCTCTTTCCAGGGGAAGAGGGAAGCAGCCCCGATTGCTTTTTGCAAGGATTGAGCATATCTGTATATATCTCTCTCTCTGTCCCAGGGAAGAGAGAAACAGACCCAGTTGCTTTGCAAGGAGTGCATGCGTGTGGGGGGCTTTGTCATTTACCTCCTTTGTTACATGCCCCTAAGTTGTACCTTCAAATTATCCACAAGTCACATCAAAATCCAAAATTTTGTCCCCTACACCTGCCCTCAACTTATACATGAGGTTGACTTGTACACAAGTATATACAGTACTTCACCTTTGGGGACAATGTTTACCAATTGTTAAAACACCTCAAAATATTGTTCCTTTCCTTTAAGAAAACATTAAGTAACCTGTAAAGCAAGATTTTTTTGTTGCTTATACAGAGAGATCTGTGGTGGAGTGGAAAAATATCCAATCTGTAGAAGACTACTTTCAGCAGTCAATACACCTGTCACCTGCAGCAGTTTGTTTAAATATAGCTGCCTTTGCTATGCACATATCCCAATGTTACATTCACTGAGTTCACTGGCAGCCCCTCCAAAGTGTGCTAGGCAACTGATGTCTTGGCTTTTAAGAAAAATTGGGCCTCATTCTTATACTCTAAACATTTACTTATGTAGAGTGTAAAGTACGGCAGTAAAGAAATTTACTACAGCAATTTACCTTTGTTTTGGGGTCAAGTGTAAGTACATCCTATGTGAGTGTAGAGCAGGGGTAGGCAACCTTTCCCTTTTAAGGGCCGAGGGACTTCAGCTCCCAGAATCCCAGGAGCTATTGGCCAACATGGGACTATTGGTCAACATGGCTGAGGCTTCTGGGAGCTGAAGTCCCTCAGCCCTTAAAGGGGAAATGTTGCCTACCCCTGGTGTAGAGTTTCATATTGATGTGTGTGAGCTGAACAATGAAGCATTAGGAGGTGAAATTCAGTATTATTCAGTGATACTTTTTTGTTATATAAATTACCTTCTACTGGTATACCAACTTATTCTGACACTTTGCCTTAATGCAAAAACCATTGTGTTCATTTTTAATTTATTTTTTAGGATGAAATCTTTGATATGGTGAAGCCAAAGGATCCTTACAAAATCTCCCTTCAAGACTTAATCAACAGTAGCCAAGGAGACACGGTCACTAGCATTTTAATTGATCTTAATGGGTTCTGGACCTATGAGAACAGAGAGGTCCTTGTAGCCAGTGATAATGACAGCACAACAGATCTTGATGACACATGACTTAAGTGGAATAGACTGTATCCATGGAGATATGCCTAACTGATACAGCAGCAATATGAAGCTGAACAATATATTCATTATCCAAATAATTAAAACTTCCATGTAGCCCCAGATGGGCAGAATTAAAGCTTTGTACAAACTTGTGCAATAGATCTCATCTCAAGCCAAAAAGAGAGAGAAGAAAGTAACTGTTTGTTGAAAATATGTCATTAAATGGCTATAAACTCACTGGTAGACTTATGTTTTATTGAAATCATTCCTGAACCTACAATAGTAAGATATTACTGTGATATATAAGGTGTATCATTTGGACATTGGCTTGAGCAGCTCTGTGAATCTCAAGCATGCACAAGAAGCAATTTCATATTTGACAAAATATTTGTTTCATTACTAATATACAACTTAGGAGCAAAGCAGACTGGCACAATATGCCACCTTGGGACATGGTGTTTAGATGACACACGCCCCAACACTGCCCCCAAGCCAGAGTCACGCCACCCGCCTGGCCAGATGGCAGTCAGTGTTGTGGCGCTTCAGTGGTATGGCATTTATGCACTGTATGCCGCAGCAGCACAGAAAAGCTGCTCTTTTTCCGGCACAATAAAAAGCTACATTTTGCCATTTCTTTCTGTGCCAGAAAAAAAGCTGGAGTGCATGATGGAGCAGTCTGTTTCACCCTTCAGTTTTGTTTTGTTTTAAATTACAATGTATGTAAATACCTGTCAAACTGATCATAGTGAAACATCCTGCCAAAACAGAACTCGGACTATGTCATAAAGTTACTATAGCAAATAGATGTTAGTGTAAATCAGTCTTTCCCAACTTGGTACCCAGAATCACCACCATCCCTAGTCAGCATGGCTGTGCTTGTTGAAGATGATAGGAGCGGTAATCTTAACACTGCTCTCGTGTGTGAGATAGAAAAATGCTGGTAGAAATGCTCCCGATCAGCATAGTTTAGTATTCTATGTATTATTGTATATAAAATATACATAAATATATAAAATATCACGGATATCCCAAAACATGACAATGCACTGAATAATTTTCTAGGGGAAAAAAACACTTCTTAAAAATGAAATATACCTCTTGCCCAATTGTATGCAGTCTTCAACACAGCAATCTTATACACCCTTACTTGGGAGTGAATGCCAGTACTCAGCTGGTTTAATGTCTGAGTAAATTGTATATTATTGCCATAGTAATGTAATGTTTGGTTCTGTAGAATCCCAGCAATTTGATGACACCCTATGCATTCAAAGCAAACTTTTGCAAGTCCTGTAATAACTCAGAACACAACTGATTTAAAATTAAATATAATTTTAATGTAATTGCAAGAAAAAGTAACCACTTTTGTACCACTTGCATATATCAAAAGAAATATCAAAGATAAGGCACAGTGACAAAAAGAACCTCATGGCATTAAGCCCTTCCCTAGTCCATACAACAAGAAAAATTTTGGCTAGCAAAAGTTACAGACTTGGTCAAGCATATTATTTAATTAATTGCAATGGCTTAGCGGGTTTTGCATCCTATGCAGAGATTTGAACATAGGCTTGCCATAATGGACATTTGCTAACTGAAATTAACATCATTCTCTAATCCAAAGTAGAAACAGGCTTTAAGACTTAAAAAACAACAACAGGTTCTGGTGGTTTTAAAGCTTGTCTAAAAACCTTTTCTTAAAAAAATTGGGAAAAAGAGGAGCTGAACTGTAGTTGTTTTTTTTTAATTGGAGTATTTATACCCCCCTCTTCTTCCTAACCACATGCCTGATAAGGACAAGAACGGCAAGAGTGTGCACATGTTCTTTGTGTTTTTCTTGCTAGTGCTGTGACAGGTTTCCTTCCCTGTGGATACTGCAGTATAATTTGAATTTATACTGCACAGTTTCTTCTAAAATCCTATGTATTCTATACGACAACATAAGGTTATACAAAAAAGGAGCCAAGATACAGTGGGGGAAGGATCTTAAACTATTTAAGTATTGAACTATAGCCAGGAAGTGCTTGCAGAGGGAGGCGGTTTTGCTGAATACATCCCTTTGTGTAACAGGCCCGTAGTCCTTAAATCCTTTCCTGTATCTACAAACATTTGTACTCTACAGATGTTTTGTGAGAATTAGTACAGACTGACTATAGAAAAGTTCATTTTACAAGCAGATTCTTAGCAGTTCTTGGTCAGGACATTTCCCCCCACCCCCAGTAATGGTATGATAGGCATTTCTCAAGCTCATTTTTTAAAAAATGCTTTGAATACAAAAATCGAATTCTACGATTGTAGCAGCCTGTTTTTTAAATTCCGAAAAGAGGGGGGAAACTAATTCATGATTTGACCAGATGAAAGAGAACATTCATTCAACATTTGGCTCCTCAGTTTTATCATTTTACCATCGTCTAGACTGCTTTGATGAATGTTAGGTGAGAAGGGGATTTGTGACTTTCCATATCTTACTGGACCTCCAGTCCTCTCATCTCACTAGCGACCATGCTGCCTGAAAAGAACAGAGTTATCTCTCCAGCCACAGTGTAGGGCAGAGATGGGAAATGATCCCAATGTGCAGCCCTTCAAGTATTATTTTGTTGCCTGCTAGCTTCTCATTCCCTGGTTCTTTTTTTAGTACTCTAGGGAGGAACTTTGGTATAGCAATTTTATTTTATTCTGCCCTATCTCAAGTGTTTTAGGTCCTGGGAGAGCTATTCAAAATCTGAAGTGACTTCCTCTGAGATCTGGCAGAGGGCATGTGGGGCCTTGCCCCTGCTCTGGGGCTACAAGTTCTCCATTCCTGATATAGACAAATTAAATTTCAAACCTAAATACTGGATTTCCTTCCTTGAACACTTAATACAGTGAGAGATTACAGCCATCTAACTACCGTATATGCTCTTAGACACCTTTTACCTAAATAGTGACAGTGTGCTTTAGGGCACTGTCCTTAGCAAGACAGTTTTCAGACACATTTATATACAATTGTTTATTTATTTAAGAGGCATTAACAAAGTCACATTTTACACTGTATGAGTATGCACATGCAATAGTGATAATAAATTAAACTAAGTCACAAAGATACCTTGTGAGTTAGTTTCAATTAGTCTAATAAGCTTCCACCTTCATTACGTAACACATACACAATGGCCCTTAACCATACAGCACAATTATCAGTTCACAACTGTCAGTAAGGCACAAGATGTTCAGAAAAGACCTTTTACTTGTTCTGCATAGATAGATCAATTTAAGTCCCGGTTATTTGCATTTCATAATCTCTGTTTTAACTAAAATGTCTTAGCCTTTATTAGACAGGTGTTGACAAGAAATACTGATAATTCTCTTTTCCACATACCTTAAAAAATGATATTCCACAGAACATGCATAAAGAGAACTATACATTTTGACAGCTTAAGAAATAAGGAACATTGTTATGCAACACCCTCATTCTAAAGCAGATATAGGAGAAATTTCTTGTTTATTTTCTATAACAGGCAGACAATCTCCCTCAGTTTCAAAATTGAAGTTCACAAAAGTAGTATTGCAGGTGGTAGCTTCTGGCTGGGCTGTTTGAACAGAAGTCCCTTCTTGATTCTGATGTTGCTGCTCTTGAAACCTTCTTTCTGCTTCTTCTGACATCTTGTTCTCCTCTTCCTCTTCCTCTTCCTAAAAAAAGGGGGGCACATATTTTAAAACCAGCAAATCTTTCCAATTCCTAAATATGTTAATATACGTGAATATTTAGTTTAATAAAGAATGTCAAATATCCAAATCACTGATTAAACCTATTGCTATCACACAACTCTTTCAAGTGGGCATCAGATGGTATAAAGCAGTGATGGCGAACCTTTTAGAGACCTTGTGCCCAAACTGCAACCCAAAACCCACATTTAACGCAAAGTGCTGCATCCCTCTGGCTTTCTAGTAATGAATTCTGGTGAACTCTGTGCTGGGGCATGGTGCACATGCCCACAGAGAGGGCTCTGAGTGCCCTCTCTGGCATGCATGCCAGGTTCAACACCACTAGTATAAAGTGAACATAAAAGACTAGATGTAACTGATGTATTTGTCAATGAGAACATTGGCATATAGTGTATTATGATCAAAGAAAATTCATTATATTGGAATACATGAGAAGAGGAATCAAAAAAGTGTTTTCTCCACATCTATTATAAACTGTCCAAAATAGTATTCAAGCACCCAAAGTAGATTTAACAGATGCTTAGTGTTTTAGCCTTCTCAAGATCATGAACCTCTTTTCGCTGAAGTGTTTATTTTCTAAGATCAATAAACATTTATCTTAGTAAAAAGGTACATTAGAGGGAAAAGGCTCACACATTCTTATAAAATGTTTGCAAAGATGACGGAAAAGGAAAAAACTGGAATGTTTGATAAAAGGACAGGGGTTGAATTTGTTTCTTAGGTGGAATATAATGTATATCTTCTTTTAAAGAGAATGAAAATGTTTCTTCCCTCTGTAATATGAGCTAGTCAATCAGAAAGATTCCTAGAATCAAACTATGGGGCAAAACAGAGGCCCCAAAAGTCCAGCTCTATGCCAGCTTGGGGGTGTGGCATTTAGGTGCACCAAGCCACCAAGCCAGACAGAAGCCGTACCGGCGATTACATGCTGTCCAGCTTCTGTTCGGCTTTGGGGCATGGCATTTAGACATCTAGACATCACTCACCCCAGAGCCAGTGAAAAGCCACCATCGCAGCGGAAAAGGCACCTTTTTGCTGGCTAAAAAAGGAGCAGCTTTCTGCTGCTTCTTTTTGAGCTGGCAAATAGCCGGATGGGAGCCATGGTGTGCGGTTGCTGCTGCCCCAATCTGGCATTCAAAGGGGTGGTGTCAAGCCACCACTTCAGGGTGGTCTGTTTCACCCCTATGTTTCCTTTAAAGGCTGAGATCTGTTCTAAACTTCTGGTAAAAAAAAAAAAGGGGGGGCGGGACTTGACAGATTAATTAAATGGGAGTAGATGCACCTGAACTAGAGTGTTCTGGCATTAAGTTGGGATTTTTAGAGAATTCTTCTTTAATATTTCATTTTAAGAAATCAAATTAATATGCTGTGCTTTTAAAAAAAGTAAATATGCAATCCCTATGCCATGAAAAACATAAAAAATACACACCTCCTTCTTCATCCTATAGTATTCATCTATGGCATATTGGTATTTTGGTGTACTGATTCCCAAAACAGAGGCAATCTTTTCACCAAGGAAGTCACACACTGAAAAAAATAAAAATAAATCATACATAAGTACATGAACATTATTGATGTTGCAAGCATACTTCTTCAGTACAGT
>CM034701.1:46800281-46825119 GCA_020142125.1 Phrynosoma platyrhinos
GTTATGACATCTGGTCACTCTGCTGGTGCCCCACCAACCTAGAAATCCCAAGACTCCATAGGATGGAGCCATGACAAAGCGGTGTCAAACTGCATTCATTCTGCAGTGTAGACGCAGCTTTAGAGAGGGTTGCCAGAGTGAACATGAGAGCTCCAGTCTATTTAGAATTTCAGTAGGTGTTGCTTGTTACCTTGCTGGATAACAAGCAACACTTTCTGACCTTTCCTCTTCTACAGAACCGTTAAAGGTATGGGAGCAATCACTGGTTTTCAATCTGACAACCTTAAATCTTTTTCGCCTGTCGGCACAATAGACCTGGGGCTAGTTAGATATTAATACTTGTGGTTCAGCGACTGAAATACTTCAACATATCATTTAGGGAAAAGCAATGACATTGGGCCATGTTGGTGAACCTATGGCACGCGTGCCATCTCTGGCACCTGAAGCCATTTTGGAGGGCACGCGGAGAGACAGGAGGCTGAGGGAAGGGCATGCGCTTGTTCCTCCTCTTCCCTGCCATCCTGGGCCTTCAGTTGTCTCTGGAGAGGCAGCTGAGGACCCAGGCAGGGGGAAGAGGAGGACCTGCCCCCCAAAAGGCAGAAGTCCCAGACCCCAAAGTCCCCCCCCCCGGCACTGGGTAACACCCAGCGCCTGAACACCTTTACGTTTGGGCACTCGGTCTCTAAAAGGTTCACCATCACTGACATAGGACAGTGGTGGCGATCCTATGGCATGCGTGCCAGAGTCGGCACTCAGAGCCCTCTCTGTGGGCACACAAGCCATTGCCCCAGCACAAGGTTTGCCAGACTTCTTTACTAGAAACCCGGAGGGACATGGCACTTTACAATAAGTAAGTGGGTTTTGGGTTGCAGTTTGGGCATTTTGGTCTCTAAAAGGTTTGCCATCACTGGTGTTGAGTCTTTAAATTTGAATATGTAATCTTTTCAACATTTTGAAATTCTTTAATTGTACTTCTCTCACAGTTATTTTAAATTTATTTGTTACTTGTGTATTGGTGTTTTAAAATATGTTTTAAACTATGACTGTTTAATTGTATTTTAGGGGAGGTGAGTTGTCAGGAGACAGGAATGTATGTTTTAGTGTGTAAGCCTGTTATGTTACACAGATAGGCGGGATACAAATAAATTTTATTATGATTATTATGATTATTTATTTATTTATTTATTTTAAATGTTGTATTTTTAATGCTTTGCATTGTTTTAACTTGGCCTGTTTTAAATTTTGTTAGCCACCTTGAGTACCTGTACCGGGAGGAAGGTGGGATATATATCTGTGGTTAAAGTGGGGGGGTCGTCTTATACGCCAGATATGAGGATAAGGAGGATGGAGGTGCTAAAACTCTATATTTTGACTGGAAAAATAGGGGGGTCGTCTTATACGCCGGGTCGTCTTATACGCCGGAAAATACGGTATATAATTTTATTCAGTTTTAGTTTTCATGCATGAGTGTACCAACACAACTGAACAGCTTCAACAGGAAGCATGTAAATGAATTACTTTGCCCTATAAAGAACAATAGCTGCTTAAATCCCTTGAAAGCCCCAAATGTCATCTGATTTTAGAAGCTAGGCTATCAGGCCTGGTTAATTTTTTGAAGGGACACAGGCAGGGAATAGCAGGTGCTGTGGGATGAAGGCAATAGCAAAGAACCTTTTAATACCCTTTGCCTAAGAAAACCCTATGACAGTGATGATGAATCTTTTAGGGACTGAGTGCCCAAATTTAAAGGTGTTCTGGCATCGGGTGTTACATGTACCGGGGGGGTGGGACTTCTGGGGGGTGGACTTCTGTTTTCTGGGGGGCAGGACCTCCTCTTCCTCACCCTCCCATGCTTTTAACTGTCTCTGGAGAGGCAATTGAAGCAAGGGGAGAATGGGGAAAGTGGGGGAGCAGGTGTGTGCCTTTTCCTCCTCTTCTCCTGCTCTCCTGTCTCTCTGCATGCCCTCCAAAATGGCTTTGCGTGCCAGAGATGGCACGCGTACCATAGGTTCGCCAACATGGCTTTATACAACTCTTACAGTACCCATGTCAGGGTGAGAAAGCTTGGTGGCATAAAAATATTTTTATCTGCCACCAAAAGGAAAGCAGGGATGGAACAAGCCTGGCCTCTATAGCGAAGTATCTCAGTTGTTAATAAATTAATTGTAGACTTAATTTTTTAATGGATTTCCAACCTGTAGAAAAAGCTAGCAAAAAGCACAAACTATTATTATAATGGGCAAATAAATTTCCTCGGATAATGGCTTACTTCCTCGAGTACATGCAGTGTGTTTTTTAAAAATGTAATTGTTACATAAGATCAAAATAAAACAAAGTGTCCCACCCACATTTATTCATAAGACTACAAAATTCAGTCAGGCACAAGCATTATTAGTTCTAGATGTCTTGTTTGATGAATAGGACAGTTGCCTGACTTCACATGGAAGCTATGAAGTCCACATGATTGGAATCTAAAAATGGGAGCTACGGAGACATATTTAAATAGATGAAAGTTCTGCTAGCAGTGGTACCAGTTTCACATTACACTCAAGATTGTTGGGATTAAGAAAAGCATAATGGCTAATTCTTCCATGTTTGAAAAGATCAGACCCAGTTGTTACGGTACTTGGGTTTATACCTTTCGGGAAAGGCACAGGTTCCTTGGTAACAGAAAACAAAAGAGGAAACCATAATTTTTATTAGCAAAGCTAGAGTTTAATTTTTGCTGGTGTACTGTATATAGGAGGGCCAGCATGATGTAGTGGTTTAAGCATGAGACTACAACTCTGGAGATCAGGTTTCAACTCCCAGCTTGGCAATTAAATCCACTGGGTGACCTTGGGCAAGTCACACTCTCTCAACTTCAGGGGAAGGCAATGGCAAACCACCTCTGAATAAATCTTGCAAAGAAAACACCATGATAGGCTAACCATAGGGTTGCTATAAATTATTTCTGACTTGAAAGCAAACACCACACACACACTGTATATTTGAAACATATATAGATACTTTTAGGCTATCTTTCTTTTTAGAAAAAGCAGTTTTGTTCATGGAAAAATATTTTTTTGCTGCAATAATGTTAAAACAATGTTGTTTTAGAGGTTAAGAAACGTTTTTGCAGAAAACATCTGTTTTGATGTCCAGTGAGGATAAACTTTGGAAAACCTGATGCCAAGGGTTAAAAATACAAAGCTGTAGGAATCCACAACAGGAACACACACTCAACATGTCAGAAGCTAAGGCTGGACACAAACATATGGTTTGCGACATAGCTTTGGTAACAGATATTTTTCTTTGGCCGGTGTTTCTATATAAATTTCTCTAGATACATTTTAGCTTTTTAAAATTTCCCTTTCCCTGCCTCCACCCAACACAAAGTGGTTGGCAGTCTATTATTGCAATACTTTAGTTGGGTCAGTGTGGCACCTAGTGACAAAATAAAAGCAGTAGATTTCATGCTTTTCCTAACATCAGTTGAGAGAAAGCAAGATATACATTCCAGTTTTGCTGTTGAGTATACTCACACAATTGCAGTCATATAAAAGGAGCCTTTTAAACAAATAATTGTTCAGTACTATAAAAGAAATTAACAAATCAAAATTATTCCACACATAATGCAGAAAAGTGAAAGAAACCTCTTCTGTTTGATCTTATCCAAAGAGACTTCACCCTGGATTTTGAGATGTTAAAATTAAATCTATGGAACTTTTAGGTTTGGTAATCTTGCCCATCATAGTATTTTACTGAGATTTTAAAAAAATATTTTATCTATGAGCTAGCTGCCTTGGGTCCCTCCTAGGAGAAAGGCAGCATGCAAATTAAATAAAAAAAAATAAAAAATAAAATTTCTCATCTATACAAAAACTAAAATATAGAGTGTGTGTTTTTGTTCCTGCAGCAACATTTTCCATGTTAATTTCAATAGCAATAGGGAGATTGTTTTATCAGCCAGCTTTGACAGAAGTCAGCTTCTCTTGTACCATTTGTGACACATATACAACTGTGTTTCAGGTCCAAAACACACTGCAGAAATAATCCCAGTTTGAGACTGCTTTAATCGCCCTGGCTCAATGCTTTGAAATTCTGGGAACTGTAGTTTTGTGAGACATTTAGCCTTCTCTGTCAGAGAGCTCTCATACCACAATAAACTACAATTCCCAGGATTCCCTCTCAATTCAACCAGGGACACTAAAGCGGCCTCAGACTGGATAATTTCTGCAGTGTGTTTTGGACCTCAGTGATACTTAATGCTATCTTTGGTTCCAGGATTTGCATCAGGTCAAAAAGAATGTAATAGTATCTTTAAAATTGTACTGTACTCCATCAGTGCATCTAAAGAAGTGTATCAAAGTCCACAAAAGCTCATGCCAAAATAAACCAGTTTCAAAGATGCTATAGTATTCCTTCTCCCTCCTGCTTATTTACCTTCTAATGCTGTCACCTTGACTTCTATGTAACAACCGTCAAGTGTTACAATATATGTCCCACAACTCTCCCCCCAATCAGAAACCTTTTGACTTTTGATAAATTTTTGGAACAAATCCATGTGTTTTGAGACTGAGACTTGTAGCAAAAGGCTTGGCTCTAAACAATACATCTGGCCACGTATTTTGGGTGGAAGCTGGAAGTGTGTAAAGTGTATCAGTCGGTGGGCTTCGTAAAAGTCCATTTTGTAATTGTACAGTGCTGTTAAGAAAGTGATGTGTGCCCAAAAAAACCACAAAGAACTATGGATGCTGGCCGTGAAAGCCTTTGACTTCACATTGGATAATGTGTCAGTTGTTCCAGATTTAGGTTGAAGGTATGGTGAAAGCTGTAGGAATTCTGGTGGAATTTCAAATTATTAATTTCCATTAATCCAAATGTAACTGATGTATCTCAGGAAGAGGAAAGGTTTCTGAAAACACTTGAATTTAATTTTTAAGGTGCAAAGTACATGTAATTTTATTCCCAACTAGGGCTGCATCCGCACTGCAGAAATAATCCAGTTTGACATCACTTAAACTGCCATGGTTCAATGCTATGGAATTCTGGGAGTTGTAATTTTGTGAGACATTTAAGGCTGACACAGACCGGCCTAAAGTGCCGGCCTGGGGGTGGAGTTGGGGCAGGGCAACTGCATGCCAGCCACCCCAACACTGCGCACCTCACCACACAGTGCGTGGCGTCAGGGTGCCCTGATGGCACAGCATGCACGCACACACAGTGCCAAAGGGGCACAAAAGAGCCACTATCGTGGCTCTAAGGGTGGCTTTTTGCGGCCCCAAAAAGGAGCAGTATTTGCCCACTCTTTTGGGAGCAGCAAAAAGCCGGATCAGGGCTGCGGCGTGTAGTTGCCGTGGCCCCAATCTGGCTCTCCCAAGGGCGGCATAGAACCATCCCTTAGGGGTCATCTGCATGGGCCCTTAGTCTTCTCTGTTAAATTGCTCTAGTGCCACAACAAATTACAGTTCCCAGGATTCCCATAGTATTGAGTCATGGCAGTAAAAGTAGTGTCAAACTGGATTTTTTTTCTTTTTAACTTTTATTTATTTCAGTTCCACAAAGAATACTTAATCAACAACAAAAAGTTCAAACAGACTTAGGAGATGAGTTAACAGAAAAACACATATAAGGGACACTTAACAGACAATTTCATTAGAATAATAATCTGGGTGACATTATACAATTAGGATGAAAAGTTCACTGAGAGAGCCTTTCACAATGGGTTCGAGTTCAAGTAGAAAGTGACTCTCCATAAGTCAGCAGTTCCTGATGGTCTGGGCAAATGTGAGACACAGTTTACATAAGCAATAATTGTTTACCAGTCCTTATAAAAAAAAAAAAGTGTGCTTTCTTTTGTCCATTACAAGAATTGATGGTGTAGGAAAGTTTTTCAAGTAGCCATGTATTCCAGACTTTAGTCCACCATTTTTCCAGAGTTAAATCTCCCATCTTACAGATATTTCAGTTCTTGCAGCAGCCAAAAGGAAGGAGATGAGGTATATGTTTCAGAGCAGGATTTTTTGGGTATCAAAAATGCAGGACAAAAATTGATGGTTTATTTGATGATAAGGAGAGATCTGGTTTATGGCCACTGTCCAAAAAGTAAATTGGATTATTTCTGCAGTGTGGATACTGTGGATGCAGCCTAAGTTGAAATTTCAGGAAAGTTGATTGCTTCAGTATTAGACAAAGGTGATTAGATGGCAGCAGATACTCTAAAATGACAGTGTATCAGTATGAAGTCTACTCAAACCAATGTACATAAACTTTGTTTCCTGTACAAAATTATTCAAAATATTGTTTATAAAATTATTTTCAGGCTATATGTATAAGATGTATATGAAGCATACATGAATATGTTTAGGCGTGGGACCAATCTCCAAGATCTCATGTATTCAGATTCCAAAATCTGAAAACAAATCCAAAATCTAAAACACTACTGGTTCCAGGCATTTCAGATATGGGATATTCAACCTGTGTGACATGTAGGGCTTGGAAGACACTCCCTGGCCCTGTGACATAATGAAATCACATTCTACTGAGGATGAGTTCTCCCAAATCAAAGACACATATGCACTCCACCCATCCTTTTGTAGGCCTTAGTGTAAGTTGTCTTTAGTAGCCATTGAGACAGACACATTGTGATTCTATTTCATTAAATAAAATGAAATCTGAAAAGACTTGGCAAAAAACATTTCAGAAATACTGGCCCTCTGGTTGAAAGGGAAGTAGCAGGGGAAAATGCTGAGACAAAATCGTACCAGCTACTTTTCTATAGGAACTCCAGTCAGATGAGATGCTAGAGAAGGGATTCCCGAAGTGGGTGGTAGAAAGATCGGGGGGAGGGCAATGAGGGAAAAGGGGGCAGCAGGGGGATCTTCAGTCAAAGTATTGGTGTGCAAAAAAACCAAGGGGAACCAGTGGCTTTTAGGATCATGATGGGGATGAAACTTCTCTTTTCAGGATCCCTCAAGACTCACAGAGAGCTTCATGTAATGGTGTCTCTTGCTTTTTGCCTGCTCATATGAACACACTCCCATCACCCCATCTTGGGACAGAATGACTGACTGGAGTGAGGAATTACAGGAAGTGGCAGCAGTGGAAAAGCAATAGCATAAGAGAGTTCACATTTGGGACCCTATGCATGCTTTGTGAGACTTGGCTGGCCTGTTGCAGCTGCATAGATGCTCCTGCTTTCTTTCACTGAATATGCCAAGAGGTAGCAGAAGAAATAATTTTGTGGGGTGGGAGGAGGGGAAGGGAAGGTGTATCTGGTTTCTATTCTTCAAAAGATTTCTGTGCCTTTCTCAGATTGAAAGTCCTTCCTTGCTGGGGATAAAATTGGGAAGCCAGCTGTGCCCCTTTCCATTCTGGTGAAGAAGGACTGAAAGTCTTTCCTTGCTGGGGGGAAGCTTCTCCCTTTGCACACAATCATCTTGAGAGCACCAACTGAGCAGTGACCAAGAAGCATCTTGCCCATGCTGCTCTTTGCCACAAGGCTGATACAGGCAGGAGGCTTCTCAATCACTGCTCAATAAGCTGCTTCCAAGGTGACTTGGTGCAAAGGGAGCAGCAACTTGCATTAGCTTTTGCTGCAGGCCCATAGGCAAGAGGCTGCTTGGTCACTGCTCAGCCAGCTGCTTGGTTGCTGCTCCCAAGGTGACCATGTGCAAAGGGAGCAGCAACTGAGATTGTTTTGAATTTACAGAACAATTGATCTAATATCAAGATATAGGCATTGAGGGGCACTGAGGTTGTCCACCATGAGGAAAGGGAACAGTACCCCGAAAATATTTGGGGACCACAGCAGTAGAATGTGCTAGGTCCCTATTCAAACATCATTGGGTTTGTAAAGAGCAGAGCACATAGGTTCTCTCTTTCAAGGCAGGAGTGGTGACATAAAAATGGTTATGAAAATAAACAATAATAATTTTCTTCAAAGCCCTCACTACCTGATCAGAGACAGATGGGATTATGAAAAAGATTATTCTTCCTCGAATAAACTTTATTAATATTCAGGCTACTGCTCCAAGAGTTATGCAAAAGAAATCTAGAAAAAACTGTTTTTCTATGGAAGTCAGAGCCAAAGCTGAAAGGGAGATTCCCTTAAGACAAGTAGAACTTTTAGTTGTTCCTGTCTTCTCAAACAAGAGGAGCTTACCCCTTCCTTTGAATTCACTCCTCAGGGCAGCTAACAAACTTATGTTGTAGGTATTGAAGTGTACCTTTGGTGAAGTAGTTTTAAAGAAACTTTATATAAAAAGCTTCCCCAAAAGTGTTCATGACTAGTATTCTCCATAAAGCAAACACTCTTTCACCTTGATCTCTATTCTTTCTACCAACATAAGAGATGTAGGACACAATGCATTCCTTCCACATATTCCTTGCAGATGGTTAAGTCATACCAAACAGAAATGCTGAGGTATTTGTATAATACTATCATAAACACACTTAAATATATTTGGTCAAATTATGTGTGATTAATGCACAGTCAAAAAAGAAAAAAAGAAAAAAAAGAATAAGAATGCAGAAAGTTTACAAAGATTGTAAGTATTGAGGAAACAAAGAAGCAAATTGAGCTCATGGTGAGTGAAAGGCCTGTGGGCAGAAGAGACAAAGTATTCCGTGCAGGCACTCACTTCTGCAATTCTCCTGGCAGCCTCCCCCCCCCCCCCAAAAAAAAGGGGGGAAGAGCAGTCTCTGACAATGTAAAGTGCTGTAGAATTAAAACAGCAAAAACTTAGACATGTTTATCATTAGATTTTAGACTATTGCTGGTGTTGAGCCTTAAGCCTAAAGTTTCAAGAGGACAGGAGAAAAACATAACAAGGAAAACTATTTACTAAGGAAATAGTTACCTAATCTCCATATAATTACAGTTTTTTAAAAAGTGGCGAACACTTGTTTCTAGAACATTATGTAGTTTTGCCATTTCGGAAAGCTATAGGTTTTGTTTCACTGAGCAGAGAAAAACAACAGTCAAAAGTGTCAAAGGTGTCAGGTGTGTAAATGCACCAAATCAGCAATCCTATTCAAAAAGTAAATGCACCGGCCTCCACCAAGGGCACTTCAATACATTCAGAAGGAAGGTCATAAGTGGCAAATGCTTATTTCTGTGCAACAATCTTACTTCTAAGGTTCAATGCAATGTCATAAAAATGCAACTCTTAAATTTACAATCACTTAAGTTTATTTTACAGTATATTTGTGACATATTGGCATTAGCCAAAGATCTGAATTGTTTACAAATATAACGGCTGCCGTTTGAGGCAATTAAAAAGTTCCTCTAAATAGTAAATTTGTACATGATTAAATTTTTAACTTAAATCTCCATGTAACATCAAAATTAAAACAGAAAAAGCTAATTTAAGCAAAAATATAACCACTTTCTAGAAATAAATCTAGAAATTTTCAGAATTGGAGTTTCAAAAGTGTCACTTGCTGCAATAACATTCCCCTCCACTGTAAAAATAGGAGATCTCATTCTTTTATTGATGTTTCAGCAAATATGGTTAACCAAGTCAGTTTATTAAGGCTTTTTTTTTACATGTTATTAAATCCCATCATGCCTTTCATGTTTCCAGCAGCACCCTGTTGAAATTGCCGCATCATTGACTGCAATCCTGCCATGCCACCTGGAACAAAAGAGTAAGATTAAATATTAAAACTTCAACATTAGTTTGGAGGAAGCATTATTAAATGGAACATATATTTTCATCCCAGTACATTCCATTGAAGTGCCTATTTGTCTCAACATAATTGCTTGTGGTAGGGTGAATTAATTCTATCTTACAGAAGCATAGCTATGGCTCTCCAATTATTTCTGGACTGCAACTCCCAGAAAATGTAACTAACATAGCCAATGGTGAGAAATCATGGAAATTACAATCCAACATCTGGAGGGCTTATAGTTCCCCAGTTGGTTTCTAGATCTACTGAAGGTTTTCTCTAAGTACTTTATTGGCCAGTTACTTTCTAATTAATATGGATTTTACCACTGGACAAGATGCATAAGTATACAGCATTAAAGTTGTTAAATACAAGGGCTTAATTCTCCTATAATATTAACATAAAATATTAACAAAAAAATCATAAGCATTACCCATGTGATGAAGAACTCTAGGATCCATCATCTTTGCCATCTGTTGGTTCAGTTTTGCCATCTGGGATGGGTTTACGTTCTTTGACATGTCACCTCCTTAACATGAAGAAAAAAGGAGGAGGGGGAGAAAAGAGGGAAATGACAAGGTGATACAGCAGAAACATTTAAAGTATGAAGTACAAGCGTACTGGTAGTTTTATTTAGTGAATTCAAGCAAAATGGATAGCCTCACTACAATTGCTAGAGATGGTACTATTCACAAGCAGTATATTATTTGGTCAGAATTGGAGAAGAATTTGAATATAATCAATTATCAGCTTTGACCATTTTTATCACTGCATCATTAAAATAAGTTTAGGAGCATGCTGAACTCTGGTATTGGACAATAAATTTTTGTCTCGTTAGAAAGTCTAATGTTTTATTTTTAAGAAAGAGCAACCACTGTCTATTCATCTCTACCACTTATACCTCAGCCACATCTTTCAACCTTAGTAGATAATCATGGTAAATAATACTTTTCTAGGACAGAATGATGAACATGAATCTGGTCCTCAAATTAAACAAATATTTAACTCCTTGTGGAAAAGTTATAAGGAATTACTTAAGTGATTCCTGTTAAAAATTCGATCCATACACACAAATGTTACTGCACTTGTGATGTTTATGGATTTTAAGATTAGCCAGAATGAAAGTTTCTAAAACGTAGCAACTAATTCAGTTTCACACATTCAGTCCATATAATCATATGCTCACCTTTGAAAAGTCCTTTGATGCCACCCATCTTTTTCACCATTTGTGCAAATTTTGTGTACTGTGTTAGTAGTTCTTGAACATCTCTAGTTGAAACACCAGAACCTCTTGCTACTCTTTGGATTCTTCCTGGTTGTTTACTGAAAACTTTGGCCCCATCTGTACTATCTAGTTCTGTAAAGAGAAAAACAGTGAGAAATGCACTCATTCTATAATGTAGTATGTTAAAATGCTTCCAAGTGAATTTCCAATTTGCTTTTGCATTTTCATCAAAAAAGACAACAGCTCAGAATTCTCTACTAGCAGCTTAATGCACAATTAACATTAAACACATAATACTGATACTATATTATACCCTCACATTTCCTATAATAAATTTCAAGTACAGAAATGCCACTTCTAAAAGCAGCAACCAAAGGTATTTACTACACTGTAAAACAGGAGCATCTGATCAGGCAGGTTACTTACATAAGAGCACCAGACTTCTGCTTAAAGTTCCACTGACATTAGAGGAAGGGAAAGTAACATTTTCCATTTCTCCCTTTCTTCTGCAGTCCCAAGTGACACCTCCCACTCTTCTCCAGAGGGCCCTCCAAAAAGCACAGAAGGTGGTACAGGGCGTTTCAGGGAGAAATGGAGAAAAGTATTACCCTGTCCCTTCCTCCAGCAGGAAGTTTATGCTAGATCCAGTTTCTACAATGAACAGAAGAACTCTTCCTGTTCACAGAGGGTCAAGTCTAAATCTAGCCCCAACATTTAGTTCTTAGAATTTAAGTACAATGGGACCTCAGTATCTATGGACTTGCCATCCACGGATTTAATCATCCACAGACGGCAAGCCCAAGTTGTTCCCAATGCCCGTGCTGTGTGCCCATGCCCGTGCTGCCTTTAGGGACAGCCCCCTTTGTTCCCATTGGTGGTGCATGCATGTGGCCATGCCACCATTAGGGACAACAGGACTTCACCTGAAGTCCTATTGTTTCTAATGGCAGCGCGGCAACATGCATACGCTGCCAATGGGATTTGAGCATCCGTGGACTTTAGCATCTGCGGGGGGTGGAGTGGTCCAGGAACAGATCCCTTGTGGATACTGAGGTCCCAGTGTACTACAAAATAGAAAGGTTAGACCCCCTCTAAATTAGCCAAGATCTATAAAAGGAAAGAAAACAAATGTTGGAAATGTGAAACAGAAAAAGGTGATTGGATACATATGTGGTGGCGATGCCCTAAGCTGAAAAAATTCTGGGAAGAAATACATCTAGAGATAAATAAAATCTTAAACATAAAATTCCAACTACTACCTGAGATATACTTACTAAACATGACTAATAAAATCCTGGACTTAGAAGCTAAAAAGCATAGGAGGATATTACTTTATATGATATCTACAGCCAGGATTCTTACTGCTAAAAAATGGAAAACAAAAGAAATCCCAAAACTAGAAGAATGGCTATTAAAAACCTTAGATAACATAGAACTTGACAGACTGACAAATTTAATAGAAAAGAGGCCTTCAAAAACAACAGAAACAGATTGGGAAAAACTGAAAAACTATTGTGCAAAACTTTGGTCAAGAGAAACAAAGGGATAAAACAAGAATTATATTTTTTGTATCCACTTGAAGCATAAAATGTGTAAATACTACAATGTACAAAAAAAAAAAAAAGCGGACAGAACTAAAATCAAAAGAATATAAGAACATGAATTACAGTAAGAGGGAACACAAAATAATATTTCATTTAGATTACCTAAAATCAGTTGATGGTTCGACTAAGAAGTCTATAAATATGTATGATTTAAGAGACAGATTTGAAGAAGTTACTGTATTTACTATTATGTTAAAAGCAATCTCTGTAACAATGTATAATGATAATAAAAATATATTTAAAAAAATAGAAAGGTTAGACATTTATGCATGTTCACTACTCTGGCAGAATTATAAATACACTTTAGCACATCTGTCATTCAGTTTTAACCAGCTGGAAATGTTACCTTGATCATTCATGCTGTCCATTATCGTCATCAATTTCCTTAACCTTGCCATTGATTCCTGTTCATTGCCTTTACTCATAAAATCTGTTCCAAAACCAGGGATCATGCCCTACAAAAGCAATATGGAAAGAGTAAATATCTCTTTCAAGTTCACTTTAATATCTTTATGCAGTTTTAAAATTCAGATGGCAGTTTAATTCCGTAGTGCCAAATCATTTGAAGATCTTTTTATAAATGCAGAGCTTTAAAGTTTCATCCATACTTACCAAGATTTGACTGAAGGGTCCCATTTTCATGATGTTTTGGAATTGTTCATACATATCTCTCAAAGTAAATTGACCTGAAGCAGAAGATGTTGGTTAAAGTTTTATATGAGCAAAATCAGGCTATCTACTAGTTTTCTAGAACACATTTACAAGAGTAATAAGCTGCTGAAGAGCATGATAAAAAAGTGTTTTAGGTATAGCTTACCGTGTTTTAGTTTCTCTATGAGAGCCTCATTGTCATCTAATTTCAATTCATTTACTTTATCTATCAATCCTTCAATATCTCCCATGCCTGGAATACAAAAAGCCATTTTCAACAACAAAATAAAGCTTTCAGAAGAAAAGGTAAAGACTGAGGAAATCACAGTGTTAGAAAGAAACCCCTGCAATACATACCAAGAAGTTTACTGATAAAAGGTTGTGTTTTAAAGGGTTCAAAGTCATCTATGTGTTCACCAGTACCAATAAAAATGATTGGACTTTTAGTAGCAGCAACTCTGCAAAACAGCATAAAATATACTCTAAGTTAGTCTGGCTTAGAATTAATAAAATGTATAAGCCTGTATTGAGTAAGATGAACTTCAAATATATTGTAATGTTCCCAAATGAAAAGCTTAATATGAAAATCATGAGGTAAATCACAACTGATGCAGGGAAGCCTGTTTAAAATTGTGTTTTTAAACAGACCGGCAGAACGAGGCTCATGGTATATTAAATATTGCAACCCCTGAATTTTACTATTGGGAAAACTAATTACATTCTACCAGAAACAATTTTGAAAAGAAAGCTATTTTTCTTGTATCCACATTGCAGCAAATAAGCAATTCCTGTTCATTTTTCTATTTCCACAAAAGCAAAATAAAAAGGTGCCTCAACATTTACTCAGTGATAAAACATAAGCTTGGTTTGGTTCTGTACTTTCAGAATTGTTTTACTGTGGAGTCATTCAGAATGCTACTTAGCCCAAAAACGAAGAAAAAAGATCTTATTATTTAAACAAGCCTTCAGCCTTGGCTGACCAATGTGGAGTGAGTGCAATTGGGTATGCTGTTCTTTTTGTATAATGCATATTTTAAGTGTTTTAACCATTTTTATTTTTAATGTTTTAAAAGTAATGTCTTAATTGAATGACTGGTTTAGTGCTTTCTTAACTTTTATACTCCATGTTGTTGCAGATGGTGTGTTTTAGTTTGTATTGTAAGCCACTTGGAATCGCACTCAGACAAAAAGTGGGATACAAATAAAAAAAAAAAATAAGATACTTACGCACTGAGTGCCCCACCTCCTTTTGCATGGCCATCAAGTTTTGTCACAATCACAGAAGCAACATCAACTTTATCTTTGAACGCTTTTGCTTGAGCTTCACAGGCTTGACCAATAGAGGCATCCATCACATAAACAATATTATCCGGTTGCTAAAAATGTTTTCAATTTGTTACTTTTTTACACATTATCAAGGAACATGACAATTTATTCAACAACAAAGTAGCAATTATTCTAGACTTAAACTACACAGTTTTATGACTTCTTTAGCATAATTCCTGATCCAAATATCAAGCATTTTTGTTTGCGGTTATTTCACTCATTTTAAGCAGAAATATGGAAGATTCCTGTACAAACTAACTTGAAAGTAAGTCCCACTGAATCCAGATGACTTTATGCCTGAGTACACATGCTGAGGATCATGCTGATCTGGATGTAAATTTAAAAATATCATCTGCATTTTTAGAACCTGAATAATTAACATTTCAGGACAGGAATAATTTCTACTGTTATTTTTAGAAAATAAAATAGACAGAAAATCAAGATGGTCAATTTAAGGAATTTAGCATGAAAACGTCTCAAATTAGCAGAACACAGATAGCCTAAAATTACTTATTTTAATGATCAAAAGTATCTACTGTAACAACTTCAAGCTGCCTTATTAGAGAATTATCCGGTATTTTATTACTAATACTTACTATGGCATTAGCAACTTGCAACATTTCTTCAAACAGAGAATCTTCCTGCTTGTGACGACCACTTGTATCAACGATTATTATTTCAAAGTTTTCATTCTTAAATTTTTCCACACCTTCTGATGCAATAATCACAGGATCCATCTCTGTATAACTGTTCCAACAGGCAAATACATGCTTATGTGAAATTACGAGACAGTTTTCACTTTATACCACTGTGTATTCCAAGGATATTGATCTTCCAATCTGTTGGCCAGATGCAGCCTGCAGGCTTTCCCCAAACAGCCCATAAGTTTCTTCTTACAGGCTGATCAGAGATAAGAGGAAGCTACTGCATGGAATGGAATTGTTCTTTGCAGCCCATTAAGCTGCTGTTCTGGGACTTAGCCTTAAATAGATGTGCTTAGCATTGAGCTGCGCTTCTTACATACGCGGGTTATAAATAAAAAATTATTATTATTATTATTATTATTATTATTATTATATTTGATTTGAGAAATATACTAACTGCTAAATATTACATCTGGCCTTATCAATTTTAGTTTGGCCTCTTTCTGTGCCCTTAGCCACGCCCATTTCTCTAATGTGGCTCCTGAGAAACCTTCCAAAAAGAAATTCGACCCCCTAGGACAGCCTTGGACCTTGGTCTAAAACGGGTTCCCCAAACTGTAACCAGGCAGCTGAGAGGCTGTTCTTCCCAAAAACTAACAGACAGAAGCAGTATTCTTCAGATTTTGGCCTACAGTAATAGGGGGAAAAGAACGGGTATGTGCTACAGCTACAGAATGCTGTAGTATGTTCTTGCTATTTGCAGGGAAGGGCAAACATTTTTTCCTGGTTCTTAGTTACCAGAAAGCTTTTTTTAAAAAAAAACATGGAATTTGTTTCACTCTCTTTCAGTGGTCCTGAGATAAGCTATCCAGCCTCTTGTTCGTGCTGGTCTTGCAACAAATACCAGTGTGAGTGAGACTTCTCAGTTGTTGCTTGACCGGCTGCTCAACTGCTGTTTCCAAGGTGACTGGGTGCAAAGGAAGAAGTTGTGTTCCAGTGAGGAAGAACTCTCAGTTCTCCTTCACAAGGATGGAGAGGGGCACAACCAGCTTCTCACTTTTCTCCTCAGCAAGGAAAGACTCTCAGAGAGAGAGAGGCAAAACACTTTCAAGTATCAACCTCTTGAAAGTATCAACCTCCTCCCCCAATTCCCCTAAAACGTGCCTTCCCAATACATCCTCAAGCTATCCCCCCCATAAACATTGTTTCTGCTGTTACCTCTTCTCTTGGTCTGTCCAATGAAAGAAAGCAGGAGGAACACCGCAGCTCCAACCTACCAGCCAAGTCCCAAAGCAAAGCTCACAAAGTTTAAGCAGGGTCCCAAATGTGAAAGCTCCTTTTTGTTACCACTTCTCCCCTGACACCACATGTTCTAACTTCTCATCCCCACCACGATCCTAAAGGCTGCTGGTCCCCCTTGTCTTTCTTGTGCAGAAATACTTGGATTGAAGGTGCTCCTGTTTCCCCCTTTCCCCCTGAACCATCCCCCTGGATCTTTCCACTACCCCTGTGTGTGTGTGTGTGGGGGGGGGGGTACTGCCCACTTTGGCAATCATTGTTTTAGATGTATCAAAATATTTGTTCATTGAGATTCTACAGATCTCAATTTGATAATTAACTTTAGCAATGAAAATGGTTAAGGATACATACCTGCCATAAAATGGAATTCTTGCTTTTGTTGCATTCTGTTTTAACTGGTCAAAAGCCCCTGTATAATGCAAACACAGTTTGTTAGCCATGTAAAACATGCAAAAATGGAATAGTTAAAAATAAAAATGTCCATTTCACCTGCTCTGTAAGTATCTGCACATATCAAGCATGTCTTCCAGCCTTTCCTCTGGTAATAGTATGCCAACTGTTAATAAAAAAATCCAAGTTGTAATTACAGGTGCAGGTGCACATTAAAATGCTTCCCACAAACATTACATTATGTTTTCATTATTTTGCAGCAGTCAACATGATGACTGAAACATATACCTTGCCCCTTCAATCTGCCTCTTTTTAGCACAAACAATAATTAGTATAAAATTATGGCCTGTTTACATGCTAACGTTCAAGTATAGTACCAAATATTTTATTTGCATAACTGTCAGTTTTCAGTTTTAAACACACAAAGAAATTGAACATACAAAATAAAGAAACACAACCAAAAAAATCTGTTTTAAAATATGGAGCTACTGATGTCCTTGACTAGTAAAATGTTTGCCTATTAACACTTGCATACAGATCTCCAATTTGCTTATATTAAAAGTCTGTTCAGCCCTACTCACACTGATGCCTACTTAAAGGATTAAAGACTGTGAAGTGTGCAGTGTTACCTTTGAACATGATGTTGTTTTACCACTTCCCTGCAATCCAACAAACATTATTATGTTCTGTTTTCCTTTTGTTGGTGTCCAGGCTTTTACTCCAGGATCTACAAGCTGTAAAATAATAATATGTACAGTATGTGTATTAGAAACCTCACAGAATGCCTAGCCTCACAGAATGGTTTCCTAGCCTCACAGAATGGTTTCCAGAATCAGAAAAACATACACAAGGTTTGCAAGGAATGCACTTTCAACACTAGATTTTTCTCCAATATTTCTGTCTCTCTCTCTCGATTCTGGAAGTAAGAAATTAAAACACCACTATATTATTTGCTACACAGGCATTCTATAGGAGGAAAATAGATCAACCTACACTACGTTTAGCCCGAATGGCTCTTATAACCCCTTCAAATACCCCTGTCACACATAATGTCACTGCAAACCAGTGGCATTACTAGGGTTGGCATCATCCAGTCCAGTAACTCATGGTGTCACACACCCCCTCACACCATTGACCTCCTCCCATACCACACTGTACAGAATCCTTGGTAATGTTTTTTGTACTAATTTTAATTTATTCTAATTCCTGTATATTAATGTGATGGTCATACAGTCCTCCTTTCATATCCATGAGGGATACCAACTCAACCAACTGGGGTTATCTTATGCAAGTGATATAAAATCTATACACACTATACACTAGATACACTATGGTTCAACTTAGACATAACACCAAAATGTAGGCTTCCAAATTTACAGCCATATTTAACAAATGTCTGCTTTCTCCCACCCTCCTCATCTGTTCAGTACTCCTCTTGTTAGGAAGAGTGAACTTCAGAGGCAGAACAAGGATAGTTAGTCAATTCAGATATCACATCCAACCTCAAGTAGCACAAATTGTGGGCTGGCCTAAGAAGTGGACTGAACAAATGTGACCTGTGTCGAGGGCAAAGCTTGCTTCAGTAATAACCTACTATGTTCAACAGATCATTACCAAACATAAAAGGTCAAAGACAACAGTGTCTCTAATAAAAAGTATTTAAAACAGTTGGATCAGAACAAAATCTGCACTGTTGCAGTGAGGTAATATAACTAACTTTTTGTAGTTGCATGTCTTGGGGAAACTGCATGTACCCACATGTAACCATGAAAGTGCCACATATAAAATGTGGGTATGAAGTAAAAACATTTAATAAGACAAATAAGGAAGCCATGAATGTATGATTATATTGAAGACAAACTGATCAGAAAACAAGTTTTACTGTTTATCCACTTTACCTTAACAAGTTCTTTAAAGACAGCATGTTGGATCATTTTCCTTTTGTTGAGGCCAGAAGCCATCTCTTCAAGATCAATAGCAGATCTATAGTTGAAGAGGAAAAAATATGTAAGCCTTACATCAGTATAAGAGTATTTTGTTATTCTGCTGCATTTAGTGGGACATGGCACAATTAGGAGTAGAGGATAAACAAGCTAATAGTATTAATATTAATGAGGTAAAACTGACATACCAATGCACAAAGATTTTGTGCATGAAATATGTGTATGTATTTCATGTTCAGAATACTGTTCTATGTACCCATATACACACTCATACCCAGGATAATGTCTGTGAAGCCTCTGAATTTTGAGACTACTCATAATAGTGTCATTATATGTTTATAACCGCTACATTGCAATGTATGCATATACTGGGGTTCCTAAATAAGTCAGAAGAACACTTCTTAAGCAAACATATAATAGGTCAGTCATTTATATACAGTTTAGAATAAAATTACTCTAAGCTGGGCACTAAATCAAGAAGTACAAACAATACTATGTGAATCTTTCATGGAACGCAAACAAGAATGAAGCAAACTAATACACGTGTAAGAGATAAAACCTACTATTTTATTTTATTCACTCACTTGACATTTTCTCTTAGTTGCTTCACTAACTTTATGTTGACATCAGCTTCCAATAGTGCTGTACATACTTCTTTTAACATAGCATTTAAAACCTGATAAGGAAAAACAAAGATAAATTGAGAAACATATAAAATAATTTTTACTGTACCATGTATATTTCAAATTAAGAAAAAATGAAATAGAAAATTTCAGGTGTTAATTTTGTTCCTTCATATAGCAATATGACTTAGTGAAAAATAAAAAGTGGCAAAATATAATGCATTGAATAAAGTGTAAAAAACAGGTTGGAGAGGGACAAAGTGATTCTTCTAAGGACTTTGTTATAAGCTCTCAGTGCTCTTGACTTTTTATGGCAAAACTTGTCATTTTTTGCTTCTGGGAACATGCAGGAGCAGCAAGTTTGGAATAAAACATGGTACACCCAGTACTCAAAACCAGAAATAGTTATTTCAGATGCTTTTGCTTTCGATATTTCATTATTTCCGTATATTGGGGAGCTGTGTGGCCATAATAGGTTTTGTGGGCAGAAAATTGGCCCACAAAGTCTTTAAAGTTATCCATTTTTTATTCAGGCTATGCCAATATGAATTTATTCTCAGCTAGTTAACAAATGGAATTAACTCATAACTTAATACTCCCCGTGAGGTTAGAGCTACAGTATCATACATGACATTTTAAGCAGCTCCCATGCTTAGTAAATAGAATTTCAACCATACTACATTAATGTAGGCCAGTTTTTTCAAAGCCAAATTGAATGAGAGAGTGATGAAAAAGTAATGTTTACTATATTTTTAATTACATATGCAAAGGTTACATACCTCTTCATTAATAATTGTAGCATTGCTTAGTGAGCGCAATGCTGAGGTTATTTTTCTCCCAAGATCTGCTAACACCATTTTGGCAGCTTCAAAGCACGTTCAAATGTGATCTATAAGGAAAGAGTGAGAGACTATTAATTTATTACTTGCAAGAAGCTACACACTATCTCTTCTTTGTGAACTAATTTATCAATATAATAATGACCCTAACCCTATTTTTGGAACTAACATATGAAGACTTTATTGAGAAGATATGTATAAGTTTTATTATTTAGAGGCATAGACCATCACAATTTAGTACATGAAAATACAACATAGCAGCCATATCTAAAAAAACCTACAATTACTAAAAGACTTTCCCTTCTAATACACACACAAAACTTCAATATTAAAGAAAAAGCATAAAATGCTGGAGCATGCAAAATATCATATATACTCTGTTATTTTATTATATTTTGTTTTATTTGAGATGTATGGTTCTTAATTTTCTAGCAGTTCAGCAAATTTTGCAACCTGCATAATACTAAAAGTATCACTGCCTTCTAAAAAGCAAAAACAGCTTCATTTATATACCGCTTCATACAGTGTCTAAGCAGTTTACAACTGTAAACTCATTGCCCCCAACAGCTGGGTACTCATTTTAGTGACCTCAGAAGGATGCAAGCCTGAGTCAAGCCTGAACCCTGGCTAGTATTGAACTCGCAACCTTGTGGTTTATGAGTGAATGGCTGCAGTACAGGCATTTAACCACTACACCACCAGGGCTTATAAACATATGACTGCTTCTTGCTGCAGACCAAGTCTAGTCAATTGGGTAAATGTCTGGGTTTTAGCCCTAGCTACTAGAGACATTCCGAGGGCATGCAATCTCACCAATCTCAGAAGTTAAGCAGGCTTGGTCTTGGTTAGTAATTAGAAGGGAAACCTTCAAAGAATATGTGTAGGCCATCTTCAGAGGAAGGCAATGGCAAACCACCTCAGAGTTCCTTGCCTAAGAAAACTCTAATCAATTAATAGGGTCCCCAGACACTGACATTACATTAATGTGGAGACTAGTGTGTATAGTTCTAATAGGGGTCTATTTGACAAAGAACAGAGGATGCTGATCAGAAATATGTACCCTAGGTGATATCCTAAACTGCAGCAGACCACCGATGTAAAATCTTTGGTGAGATGGAATATTATTAAACTTCCTGTCCGAAAGGCAGAGCGCACTGGAGCTGCAGAGATGTAAATGATTTTCTTAAAGGGGCTGCAGTGAGAAATGTAAAATATTGGTCTAAGCCAAAGTCATTTTCTATCATGGATACTACTTAGAATAAGATAATTATGTGACTTAGGACAAATCCTATCATTTTGAATAAAAATAAATTGTTTCTTTAAACAACTATTTTACTCTGGTGGAAGAGAAGGGTTAGAAGATCCTTAGCATTTATTCCATATGCATGCAGGATAGTTTTGGCAGAATTTGGCAGGAAGGTTGCAATTGTTCTAAAAACAATTTTTTGCCAAGTAAGTTTCATTCATACAGGCTAACTTTAGCCAATGCAGGGCAGGAGTGACATGGGCAACCCATGTATCAGATATTTAAAGTTATAGTGCTGTTCAAAGGGGATTTTCCTCCTCTTTCCAAAAAAACAACAACAAAAAACCAATAAACCAAAACCACTCTTTTCATTTTAGTATGATTAATAATCAAATGTTCCTCCCCACAAGACTTTGTTCAATAGTTGCTGCATCCCAATTTGTGTAAAGGAAGTTAAAGCTACATATTTAATACTGTATTGAAGCTGGAAAGTATTCCAATCTACATAGTTCTTATTCAGAAATTAAAGAGGAGGAGGACTAAGAGACATCCCCATTGCACCTTTTGCTGGTTGGTATGTTTTCTCATAACAGCCCATTTGCCTCAAGTCTTATTCTGAAAGAAGTATCTAAATGAAGCACTTGTATTAAATACAAAAATTGTCTATCAATGTCAGTGGCAGCTAATTTTTGCCACAGATGACCCCTATCTATGGAGTAAAAGATAGAGCTAAACTCCGCAAAAGTAACAAATAGTTCTTTTCTGTCACTTTGGGAGTCTTTCAAATGTTGGGGAATAAACCACTGGAGTATTATAGATTTACCGTTATGACTCCTGCCTGTTCTTCAGCAATGACTGAATTTCCCAAGGCCCTGCACCCTTGCAGATTTTCTCATAGAGGTCAATTTGTGTAATGTGGCAAAGACTAGGCACCACCAAGTTGAGTTTCCTTTGGAAAGTTATCCCGGGAGCATATCCTTTCCAGTGGCTTTTTTGGAAGACAGAAAGCATATCAGGTAATTTATTTCATCAAAGCTTAATGGGTCCCAGTGAGGGCAAGAAGAACAAATTGATATATCCATATAGGGAAGAATTTTTTTTAAAAAAAATGGTCCCAGTGGTTGGATGTGTGAAAAGGAAGGAAAAAAATGACCAATGAGAACCAGTAATTTGATTAGAAAGACCACTGCACTGTCCGAAAACAAATGGGCTGAAAAACACAGTCTGTGGCCGTGTTGGCATGATTCGCACTGGGGCTGCAGCAACTTCATGCACCCAGCCCTGATGTGGGTCACCGCGGCAGTTTTGAACCGGCCAGCAAATGGAGCAGTATTTTACTGCTCCTTTTTGGCCCGTTCCTTGGGGAAAATGTGGATCCAGTACAGTTTCCCTGTGTTTGGGAGATGTGTCATCTAAACGCTACATCCCAAACATGTCTGGAAACTGTGTTTTTCAGCCCATCTGTTCAGGCCATTGTTGTGTCCATTTTGCAACCAAAGCCCAAAATCTAGCTGAGTCTAGGCTACATAAGTCCATTCAAGCTTGTTGTGTACACTTATTCTTTTTTTAGAATACGATTTTGATTTTTTCCCCCTGCCTAAATATCTAGGAAACAGATCTCATCTGATTTCAGGAGTTAGGCAGTGCTTGGAAGGGAGATCTCCAGGGAATGTCAGGTGCTGCTGGCTATATTTCAGAGGAAGGCAATGGCAAACCATTTCTGTGTATTCCTTGTCTAAGAAAACTTTATAAAATGCAAGTGGCTGCTAAATTGACAGGCAACCTGAAGGCATACACTTTACTTTAGATTTTTGTACTTTCTGCACTGATAAATAAATAAATTAAAGTACCGTACTCTCTAGAGTAGACTTGTCTCAGGTTTCCTTACAGTTAAGGGCAGCACCCTCATACCAAGTGAAGCTTAATATATTTGCAGGCATGGGAAGCTTTGGAATTAATCATATGAGTTCTGATTTCTTGTACTATTTTATTTAAAAATAAACTTCCAAAGTGTCTGAGGAGAAGTTTTTCATAAGAAACAATATTCTTGGAGGCATCAGGAACAAATTCATTTTTTTATTGGCCCTTCTCATTCCAGTGCATCCTTTTATCTCAAGTTAATAAACTGTCTGACAGGATTTGCACTGCAGACACAGATTGAATTGAGAGACAAACAATAGTTGAATTGGTATGTAATCACTCTTTGGCCTAGTGAGAATTTTAAAGTTATCAAAAGAGAGGCCACCGATTGAGAAAGGATCACAAAGTCAATCACACACTTCCCATTTGCCCCTGCTATGTGTCTAGGTCTGATTCTTTTGCCCTATCTGACCCACAGCTTACAAGCAAATGGAAATTATAAACAAGAGCAAACAGAGATTGGCACCTTTATTAATCCTAGGCTCTTTAGAATTCCTCACAAAGAAATAAGATCTGGTACAAAGGCTATTTTGTCACCAAAGGGTCAATAAACTAGATTGTTGTTTTTGTTGTGTGTCTTCACATCATTTCAATCTTATGAAGAAACTAAGGTGAACCTATCATGGCAAGATTTGTTCAGAGGGATTTTGCCTTTGCTTTCCTCTCAGGCTGAGAGAGTGAGACTTGCCCAAAGTCACCCATCAGGTTTTCATAGCAGAGCAGAGTCCACCAGAGTCACAGTCCACCACTCAAACTATGACACCATGTTAGATCTAAGCACCAGATCCTATCTAATCTTGGAAACTAAGAAAGGTCAGCTCTGGATGGGAGCATGCAAATCAATACCAGGTGCTTTACAATGTAGGCTATATTTCAGAAGGAACCAGCAAAACCATCTCTGAGTATGCCATGCCTAAGAAAACCCTATAAAACCCATAAGTGAACAGGCAACTTGAAGGCACAAACACCAACTGGTAAATTAAGAGGTCAATAAAATTACTCAAATGGGCAAGAGCCTGATCTAAGTAAGACAGATCAATCTTAAAATACTGATTTCTGTGAAGTACAATATATGTTTAGCACAGGCAGTTTGGAGAATTATAAAAGTCTCAACTATACAGTTTTGTGTACCACAGCATGCAATAGGAGTCTGGACAGATTTGTGGGCTTATTGCTGAATAGATACAGAAGGAAGTAAATTAAATTTTGCTTCAACATTTTGAGTCTTACTTTCAAAGCAGCCTAACTCAGCTGAGTTTATTTTCAGTAACTAGGTTAGCAGCTCTGTGGGACATAGTAAGAGTGACCAATCAAATTGATCTAACCACGTTAGAAACAGGCAGAGATACTAGCTGATTAACAAGGTTGTTCTTAGAAGAGTTGAAAACATGATGTTTCTGTACTTAACAATAATCAAGAGTTTAAAGTTCAATCCTTTTAGAAGGATTTAGGTAAGAATTTTGCACAATAAGGT
>CM034701.1:46831329-46842376 GCA_020142125.1 Phrynosoma platyrhinos
ACAGAAGTCCAGGCGTGAGGTTACCAGTGCGTGCACAACAGTTTCGAGTATAATGTAGTGGTTTGAGTGTTGGACTTGATTTGAATCCTTGCTCAGCCATGAAACCCACTGGGTGATCCTGTGCAAGTCACATTCTCTCAGCCACACAGATGGCAATAGCAAATCCCCTGGAAAAAACTGCCATGCTAGGATATGGGCTTTAGGGTCACCATAAGTTGGAAATGACTTGAAGGCACGCAACAACAAATAAATATTTTAATAAATAAACAAATGAACAATAACTAAATAGCAATAACATCCAACCACAATCTTTTTCTTACAAATGTGATAATGTTATTGAACAACACTTACCCATGTGTTTTATAACCAGCATTCAAAAGCATACTATATATCACAATAACCATTCAGTCATTTAGTTAAATCTGCCTAAGTATTTTCAGGTTCAGTGATAATTTAAAATTCAACTAAAAGTACACAAATATGATATTATGAAAGAAAAAGCACCCTCCTTGTACCTTTAATACATTTTTAAAAAATATGTTGACTTATCTAAAAAGTTTTTTTTAATTACTTAAATTATCAAAGTAGTTCTAACTGTAAAATGAGTTTCTTACCGTGAAGCAAACTGGGGTGGGGGGATTTGCTTTAATATCAAGGGCCTATCTATCACATCATCTCAGGTCAACAGGTGACAACTCAAGAGTTCTCATCTCTTCTTTGCTTCTGCCTCTAGGTAGCTGGCTGTTCTAACACCTGTACTTTCTAGAGAATAGGGCAAGCAACAGCCCAACCTCTGGATCACAATAATTCTTTGTGACTTACGACTTACTTCCCTATTGACTAGCACCTCCATACTTGCAAGCATATGACCACTAAAGATGAACCTAATCATTCATTTTAATGGGCAAGGAGGTGTATTCTCAAATGAAGCAAAAGATGAAAGAATTATTGGACAGGGAGAACAAAACTACAGTCCTGAAGTACAAGGTAAGCTCCATAAAATGCAAAAAGATTTATTTGAAACTAAATATGCTTACAACTGCACTGCCAATGCCGCTGTTACATTTGTTTTGCTTGCTTTCTACTTCATTTTTGAGCTATCTTGGACTCCTAGATTTGACAGCAAAATGAGAAATATTTTAATTACTGTGATCAGTTCATGTACAGAATCTGAACTAGAGATTCGGGAGAACAATAAACTCTTTATCTGACTATTAGTATCATGTTCAAATTACTTAAAGCCACCTCCCATATACCAGCCTTTTCCAAAACAGTTATAAACTGCATGTGAAAAAAAAGTAGTCTGAACTGCAAGCAGGGTCTACTGAGAAACTGCTGCCAACACCAACTTCAAATGAAGGAGCCGCCTTGGGTCCCCATCTGGGAGAAAGGCAGCATACTAAGTAAGTAAATAAATAAATAAATAAGCAGCAAGCCAGTGTGGCACTGTGGTTTGAGCATTGGACTGCGACTCTGGAGACCAGGGTTCAAATCACTGTGTGGCCATGAAACCCAGTGGATGACCATGGGCAAGCCACATGCTCTCAGCCTCAGAGGAAGAAAATGGCAATCTTCCTCTGAACAAATCTTGCCAAGAAAACCCTAGGATAGATTTGCCTTGGAATCACCAAAAGTTGGAAACAGACACACAACAACAGCAACAACAAAACAGAACACTTACCGGTAGTTTGTAAATGATGATGCATTTGTATTTTGCCAAATGTGTGTGTTTTAATGTTAAATGCAATTCTAAGAATTACTCAGAGCTTCATTTGACCAAAAACGCAGAACCTCAGCTTTTAAGCTCTACAGCTCAGCCCTGGAGAATAAATACCAGTAAGTATTAAAAGAACCACCATGCATATGGGTCCAAAACACACTGTAGAAATAATCCAGCTTGAGACCGCTTTAACTGCCCTGGCTCAGTGTTAGGGAATCCTGGGAGTTGCAGTTTGTTATGGCACCAGAGCTCTCTGACAGAGAAGGTTCAATGTCTCACAAAATTACAATTCCCAGGATTCCCTAGCATTGAGCCAGGGTAGTTAAAATGGTTTCAAAGTGTATTATTTTTGCAGTGTGTTTTGGACCATGGTGGCTTGATGACCTGGGATTTTAGCACAAGGACAAGTGGACTTCATTTGAGGCAATTAACAGCCACACTAACAGCCTGAAGCTGTTGTTTATCAGTTTACCAGGTGCTGAAGAACTGCCCCAGATACAGTCCAGCTGTTTCAATCCTTCAAGTTTTGGAGGAAGACAGAGGGCAGCTGGGCATCATCACCTGAACGGGGCAGGCAGGAGGGGCTCTGGCAGGGTGACCAGGCGTCCTCTTTTCCCATGGCACGTCCTATATTTCAGCTTTCTGTCCAGCAGGAGTTCCAAAATGTCCTGTTTTCAGCATGACTAAAAAGCATGAATGTATATCTTTATGAGTATTTTTAGCTTTTATTTGGTAACACCCTACATTCAGTGTGACCAGATGTCTCTTTTTCCCCTGGATGTGGCCTATCTTTCAACCTTCTGTCCAGGAGGAATTCCTAGATGTTTTCCACTTTATAGACAAAGCATAAGTCTATATTTAAATCAGTGTTTTTAGCTTTTATTTGCTAATGTCCTACATTTTTTCCTTGAATGTTCTACATAGTGCGGTGCCTTGTCCTCCTTTGCAGTTAGGATATCTGGTCACCCTGTCCCTGACTAAACTCAGGCTACTGCACTTGGGACACATCACGAGAACACATCCGGGGGACTAGACATCCTCCTTTTCCAGGACATCTCCTACTTTAAAACCTTCAGTCCAGGAGGAGTTCTCAAAGTGTCCTCCATTCTGAGCATGACTAAGAAGCACGAATATCTATTTTGTTGTTGTTAACGCCTCTCGAGTCGATCTTGACTCATGGCCTATGGATGAGACATTTTCAAGACCCTCTGTCCTCCACTGCTCTGCTTAATTCCTGAAACCCCTTAATGCTTGTGACCTCATTTATAGAGTCTATCCATCTGGTACATAGACTTCCTCTCCTCCACCTTTCCCAGCATTATTGTTTTTTCCAGAGTCCTCCCTTGTCATGATGCGTCCAAAAGTACAACAGCCTCAGTTTGGTCATCCAAAAATAAATACCTTATTTTTAACTTGAAATTGGTTTAATAATTTTTTAAGGGGGGGAGGGGGAGGAATTTATTTTTAATTGTTGTTGTGATTTTATCTTGTAAGCCGCCCTGATTGCGCTCAGAGGGGCGGGGTATTAAATAAAAATTATTATTATTATTATTATCCTGGCTTCCAGGGAGGTTTCTGGCTTCATCTGCTCTAGGACCCATTTATTTGTCATTTTGGCTGCCCATTGGATCCTCAACACTCTTCTCCAGCACCACATCTCAAATGCATTGATTTTCTTCCTATCATCTTTCTTAACTGTCCAGCTCTCACATCCATACATGGTAACAGGGAATACGATGGCTTGTATGATTCTGAATTTTGTGAGTTGCATATCTTTGCATTTTAGAATCATTTCTAGTTCTTTCATAGACACCCTCCCCATTCTTAATCTTCTTCTGATTTCCTGGCTGCAGTCCCCATTTCTATCCATGTTTGACCCCAGGTATGAGAATTCCTTTACTATTTCTATTTCTTCATTGTCTAGGCTGAACTTGTGATGAAGGTCCTCGGTGGTCATTATTTTTGTTTTCTTTACGTTCAACAGTAAGCCTGCCTTAGCACTTTCTTCTTTGACCTTCCTTAGTAAGTGTTCCAGGTCTGTGAGGTTTTCAGCTAGTACTATGGTGTCATCTGCATATCTTAGATTGTTGATATTCTTTTCTCCTATTTTCAGTCCTCCTTCTCCTGTGTTCAAGCCTGCTTTCCTTACAATACGTTCTACATACAAGCTTATTTATATAAGTTTATTTATATGTTTGTTTATATAAGTTTATTCATATGAGTTCGTTTATATATAAGTTTATTTATATGAGTGTTTTGAGCCTATATTCGGCCCTGTCCTCCATTTCCCTTGCATGCCCTACATTGTGCGGTGCCTTGTCCTCCTTGGCGGTGAGGACATCTGCTCCCCCTGGGCTTTGGGCCCGACTTTCCCGGACGGCGCTGACCCACTCCGAGTCCCTGCCACGGAACTCACCGGGAAGAGAAGCTCGTTGGCCCCGAAACAGCAACGACGGAGGAGGTGGAGGAGGAGGAGGAGGAGGCCTGGCCCCGGAGCGGCGTTGAGGGCCCCGCAAGAGCTGTCCGGGGCGCCCGAGGGGCCCTCCCTCACGAAGCCGTCGGCTGGGGCCCAGCGCCGAAAAGCAAAGCCAAGCCAGCGCCGTCCCCGCTAGCCTCGCACCCGCATCCAGGCAACCAGGAAGAGGGTCACGTCACCACCGTCCCAGTTACACTCACTCCTCTTCTGCGCCTCCCCCCCCAGGCTCCCCATGCACTTCCGCTTCCGGGCTATGTCACGAGAGCCAGCCCACTCGTCTATAAGTAACCCTTGCTGTAGGGACGTCAGCTCCTCAGAGCCCGCGTGGCGTAGTGCGTTGAGGGTTGCGCTGCGACTCTGAAGACCCGGGTTCGATCCCTGGCTAGGGGCCATTTAAAACCAGTGGGTTACTTTGGGCACAAAGAATTCAAAGCTATTATAGCTGTTAGGGTCATTAGAAATGATTTGAAGGCACACAACAATAACAGCAAAAAGAGAAGAGTGCTGAGGGATATATATATCTCATGGGCAGCCAGAAAGGACAAACAAAAACAAGCCTGAAATCTCTTTACTGGTTTTCACTCTGCTGTTTTAAAATTTATATTTTCATATTTATAATATTTAGCTTCCAGAAAAGGCCGTGGCAAACCTCCTCTGAACAAATCTTGCCAAGAAGACCTTGCGATAGGGTTGCCATAATCAGAAAGGACTTGAAGTCACACAACAATAACAACTACTTACTATGTATAATGTGTGTGTGTGTATATATATCTATATCTATCTATCTATCTATCTATAATTATATAGTTTCTATGTATGTATGTATATATATATATACATATATATGTATATATATATATTTTATGTATATATATAAAATAATGTATATATATATATATACATATATATGTATATATAATCATATATTTTATGTATATGTATAAAATTATGTATATATATATATATATATATATATATATGGTTGTATATAAAATGTTTAATATATAAGTACTCCAAATAAATAAATAAATAATATTAATAATTAATAGTTAAATTGAACATTAAAATTAATATTAATTTAAATATTTACTTTTTTAAAAATGTAACCAATGTTTCAGTTCTATTTTTATTTAATTATTATAAGCTGACTTGAATCCCATATGGGGAGAAAGGTTGGATATAAATCCCTTAAATAAAAAACAAAATAAAATAAAATAGAAGCCAAGATGACCAGATTGAGGCTGTCGTACTTTGGCCACATCATGAGAAGGCCTGACTCATTAGAAAAGGCATTGATGCTGGGAAAGGAGGTAGAAGGCAGTAGAAAGAGAGGAAGAGCAAACACCAGAGGGACAGCCTGAATTTATTATAGGACTTGAGTAGAGAGATAGAGGAGAGGGAGTCTCAGTGACAGCTTGACACCACTTTAACTTCCTTGGCTCAGTGCTAGGGAATCCTGGGAATTGTACTTTACTATAGCACCACAGGTCTCTGACAGAGAAGGATCAATGTCTCACAAAACTATAATTCCCAGAATTCCTTAGCATTCAGCCATGGCAGTTACAGTTGTGTCAAACTGGATTATTTCTGCAGTGCGGATGCAGACTCTCAGAGAAGAGGGACCTTTTGCTCTCCAAGTGTTTTCAATTTTAGCTCCCAGATGTCTCAGCTACTGATGGGAGTTGTAGTTCAAAATTATCTGGAGAACCCAAAGTTTCCCACCCCTGTTTTAAAGGCTATCTTTTGTCATTGTTGGATAGAGAGAGATTGAGGGTGCATCTGCACTAGAAATAAGGCTGACGCCCCTTTAACTTTGTTGTTGTGTGCTTTCAAGTCGTTTCTGGTGACCCTAAGGTGGGTTTTCTTGGCAATATTTGTTCAGAGGAGGTTTGCCATTGCCTTTCCCTGAGGCTGAGAGTGTGTGACTGGCCCAAGGTTACCCAGTGGGTATCAGCTGCCATGACTCTATGCTACAGTATCCTGGGATCATAGAATCACAGAAGAGTTGGAAGAGACCTCAAGGGCCATCCAGTCCAACCCCCCTGCCATGCAGGAACTCTCAATCAAAGCACCCCCAACAGATGGCCATCCAGCCTCTGTTTAAAGACCTCCAAAGAAAGGGACTCCACCACACTCTGAGGGAATGTGTTCTTACTGTCAGGAGGGTCTTCCTAATGTTGAGGTGGAATCTCTTTTCCTCTTGTTTGAGTCCATTGCTCCGTGTCCTAATCTCTGGAGCAGCAGAAAACAAGCTGGCTCCATCTTCAATATGAATTTTTGGATTTGTACTTTGATGATGCACTGGAGCTCTCTGACAAACTATGCTGAACACCTCACCACACTACAAATCCCAGAATTCCACAGGATGGAGCCATGACAGTTAAGATGGGTGTCAAACTGCTTTATTTATGCAGTGTGGATACATGACATCCTGTGTCCCTGAAGGCAATGCAGCTTATTTATAAGTACAGTAGCTGTTGGCTTTATTGTTGCTGTTATACAACACAAGCATACAAACCTTTGAGAGCCACTGTGGCCTAGCGGTTTGAGTGTTGGGCCAGCTCAGCCATGAAATGCACTGGGTGGCCTTGGGAAGGTCACACTCTCTCAGCCTCATGGGAAGGCAAAGACAAATCCCCTCTGAACAAATTGTGCCAAGGAAAACCCATTAAAGGTTTGCCTTGGGTCACCGTAAGTCAGAAATGGAGTGCGTTCTTGCTTACCTGTTAAGTAATCTTGTGTTAAGTAGGATTTGGTTATTTGTTATTGTTGTTGTTGTGTGCCTCCAAGTACTTTTAATTTGTGGCGATCCTAAGGCAAACCTCTCATAGCGTTTTCTTGGCAAATATCTGCAGAAAGGGTTTGCCATTGGCATCCTCTGAGGCTGAGAGTGTGTGACTCTCCCAAGTTCACCCAGTATATATTTTTTAAAAAATGCTTGAGGCATCCTCTGAGGCTGAGAGTGTGTGACTCTCCCAAGTTCACCCAGTATATATTTTTTTAAAAATGCTTGAGTGGGGATTTGCAACCTGATCAAACCACTCAAACCAACACTCAAACTACTACTCCACACTGGGTCTCAGGTTTGGTTTAAATTTATTATATAATTATATACATTTATTAAACGCATACAAATTTATTATGCCATATATATATATGTCCGATGCTTTTATATATATTTTATATATATATAAAATATAAATGTATATAAATTATTATATAAATAATAAAATAAATAAATATAATTTGCTGTAAGTATAGTGTCATATTGTGCTACTACATCCAATGTGGTGCAGTGGTTTGAGAGCATTGGGATATGACTTGGGAATCCCCACTCAGCCGTGGAAACCCAGTGGGTGAAGTTGGGCGAGTCACACTCTCTCAGCCTCAGAAGATGGCAATGAACCAAGCCTACCAAGAAAACTATGAGAGGTTCGTCTTAGGGTCGCCATAAATCTAAAACAACTTGAAGGCACGCAATAACAAACAATCTTAGGTCTCATACTAGGAGAAAGGCAGGATATAAATAGAAATAAATGTAGCAGTCCTCTAAATGCGCATGGGAGCCCGAAATCTAACTAGGGAACAGATTTGACTGCTCCTCTTTAGTATCTAAAATGCAGGATGGGCGGATTCCGCCAACGGTCGTCATGCAACGTAAGGGGGCGGAGCCCTTTTCTATAGGGAGGCCCACGTTTCCCTCACCAACTGTACCAAAGGAAAGGGGAACAGAGGCTTACTGCGCATGACTTCGTGAGGGGGAGGGGAGAGTGAGGAGGAAAGAAGAGAGAGAGATGGCTTTGCGCATGCGTCCAAATCCGCCACAAACTGGATCAAGCGGGTAAAGGATGACGTCTCTCTCAGCGACGGTTGAGCCTCTTAAAAAAAAAAAGCGAGCGGGTGAAGGGCGCATGCGCAACGTGCTCGCGCGCTCCAGCATGGAATTTTCGTCGGCCCGTCAGGCGATACTGCGCGTGCTGCAGGGTGCGCGCGCAGAGGATGTGCCCCGCCTCCTTCGTTGGATGAGGACCACCAGTAAGCAGCCTCTCCCCTGAGATTCCCTTCACCTTCTTGGCTTCTCAGGCCACTCTGTGGGGGCATAAGGCTTTCTTATAGGAAGACTCTGCAACAGAACATTGTAGCCCTTTTCTGGGAAACTCTGGCTGCGTCCACACTGGACGAATAATCCGGTTTGACACCGCTTTGGGCTGCCCTGGCTCAAGATGCCCCAATAAACTACCCTTCCCAGAATTCCATAGCCTTGAGCCAGGGCAGCCCAAAGAGGTGTCAACCTCCCTTTTTCCATCCCAGTGCTTCCACACTGCAGAAATAATCCAGTCTGACACCGCTGTAACAGCTATGGCTCAGTGCTATAGGATCCTGGGAATTATAGGTTTTTAATATTTTAATATTTGCATTTAATATTTCTATTCAAGTCACTTATAAGGTCCAAAACATACTGAAGAAATAATCCAGTTTGAGATCGCTTTAGCTTCCCTGGCTCAATGCTATTAGGGAATCCTGGGAACTGTAGTTTTGTAAGACATACAGCCTTCTCTGTCGGAGAGTTGTGGTAGTGCCACAATAAACTACAGTTCCCAGAATTCCCTAGCACTGAGCCAGGGCAGTTAAAGCGGTCCCGAACCAAATTACTTCAGTATCTTTTGGACATTATGTGGATGAGTACCTTAGATAATTTTGCCCTTAAGGTGGTATAGACTCTGGTGCTCAATGAGCTACAGATCCCAGGATTCCCTAGCATTGAGCCATTGCAGTGACAGTGGTGTTAAACTGCATTAATTTTGCATCTCAGCAACCCTTAATGAAAAATAAGACTGTCTTCAGCGATCTGAAAATGCCAAAAATTGGCCAGGATGCATCTGCACTGCAGAAATAATCCTGTTGGGCACTGCTTTATCTGTCATGGCTCAATGCTGTGTAATTCTGGGATTTGTAGATTATAGAGTATGACAGTCCCAGGGTCACTAAGTTTGATGGTTCAGTAAGGACTAGAGAGTGGATCTCCTCACTGTCACTCCAGCTGCTACACCACATCTATTTGTTTTCTAACATTTACTTTCAGAGCCATCATACATCTGAATACCAGATTCTGGCAGACAGACAACATGCAGGAATACTCTTTTTGTATCATGCTTTTGGGCTCTGCAATCAATTGGTTGGCCACTGTGGAAGGTGTGCTAAATTAGATAGACCTGTGGTTTAATCCAGCAAAAGTTTCTCATCTTGTAAAGTTAGCATGTAATAATTTCCCTTTTGTTCTGGATTAAGCACTGTTTCCGGTGTTAAAGGTATGACAGGCTTCTTAAACTTTTTCAAGGACTTTTAGGAAACTGACAATTAAATGGACATAAAATTGACACTTATTTGTAGGATAGATGCATTGTTTAGTTGTACTAGTTTGTTAAAAACTCTAGGTGTGTTGTTAGACAAAAAACAAACAAACAATGGAGAGTTGTAGTTCTTTGGTACAGGTATTGGTTGGTTCTGGTTCACTGTGCCTTTAAAAAGTCAAATAAAAAAATTCTTGAAGTCATGTATTCAGAGTAGAGAAACTAGGGGCCTTTACAGACTGCCAAAAATAATGGAGCTTGAGGCCACTTTAATTGTCCTGGCTGAGTGCTAAGGAATCATGGGAACTGTAGTTTATTGTGGCACCAGAGGTCTCTGATAGAGAAGGCTCAATGCCCCAGAAAAGAAATACAATTCCCATGATTCCCTGGCACTAAGCCAGGACAGTTAAAGTGGATTCAAGCTGCATTATTTCTGGCAGTCTGTAAAGGCCCTAAATTAACCAGAGGCCTATTTCTATAGTATGCTCCCTTGAGAGATCATTTTATCCCACTATCACATGGTTTCACTTCCAGCAGAATAAAAGAATGGCCTTGCGGGATCAGATTAAAGAGTTTATAACCCATCTCCAGCATTCTTCTAGGAATTGTAGTGGACAAAAAAGGAACGGAAACCCTCGGAATATCCAGGAAAGTAGAGTTTATTTTTATGTCGACAGACTCTCAGACTGGTTAGACCCGTGACTTGAGAGCCCCTTCCTCAGCTAATCAACATCCTTATATACTGTCTTACACAGCTAGTTTATAATTACATTAACATAAGCATAATTCAAAATTTTAATTGGTTACAAGATAAAGTTTCAATCTCCACCTCTATTGATTACATATTAAACTTCTATTTGCTATGCGTGAACTATTTTAGCATTACTCATCAACACCTGGACTCACTAATTGGGTCCTATCTTCTTAGGGCCTCGGCAGACGGGTAATTGGGCCGTCTCCAAGGCCCGGAAGAGGAGGAGCCGCCGCACGTTCGGCGGCCCTTCCTCTTCCTGAGGGCGCACCCGCACGTTCGGACGGCCGGCGACTGCGGGTTGCCCTCACGCCGCGGCAGCCGAACGCGCCGCGGCGTTTGAGCCCCGGAAAGTGCGCCCGCCGCTTTTAGGGCGCACTTTCCGGAGAATCTAAAAGGATCGCCATTTTGGCGGTCCTTTTAGATTCGCCGCAGGAGCGCCGTGGTCTGGAGGCTGAACTCCGGCGGCGCTCCGAACCAGGGCGTCTCCGACGCCCTGGTCTGCATCCCCCCTTAGTTTCCTTACTTTACTTCCAGTCCATACCATCAGTCTTACTAATTGACATCAACAAACATTCCTTTTTCTATCTCTTTGGTTCTGAAATAGTCTTTGCTATCTTTTCCAGTGAAGCCAAAACTAAAACCCTTTAACAATTGCTTTGCAAATACACAGTTTTAAACATAGACTATGAGACCTCAAGGATCATCCAATCCAGCCCTGCATTAGCCATGAGCTTTGCAGTTTTTTT
>CM034701.1:46850229-46860402 GCA_020142125.1 Phrynosoma platyrhinos
GCAAATTTCCATTCTTAAGCATGGCAAGGCACAAGATGGACTGTCTTCTGAACTGGGTCTGGTACAAAAATTGTAAACTGTATTGGCGAGAGAACTCACCTCCAGCACATGCAGTTTGAGAAATGGCATGGATGGTCTTCAAAATTTGTTGCACAGATACTGCCCTAGATTGCAGCCATCCCTTGAATATATATATTTTTTACTTCTATAAATGGATGTCACTATTTTTAAAACATATGACTTATATATGGCTAACATATGTTTAGTATAATTGCAGTGTTCCTTTATGGAGAAAAGGCAAGCATCTGGGAAACATCCTCAGTCTTGGTTAACATCCCAATTCTAAACACATTAGTTGGAATAAGGTCCCATGTGATTCTATTATTTTTGTGTAATGGCAAGATTCAGTACGGTATATTCACAGGAACATAGTGTTGTGGAAAGGAAAATATTGCGCACACATGCAAGAATACCTTGTTGTATGTGAATTGGAACTGTTCAGTCACAGTATCAGGAGTCCTTATTAGATCAGAACAGACTTGTGGAACTGGATCACATCAAAAGCACTATCAACATCAAAACATTAAACCAATTTGGAAGCACCTACTGTTAAACTTACAGTAATTTATTTTTCATATTTCATTACAGTACAACATGCATTGCTTAAAAGTAGGTAATGTTAACAATACTATCCTGTTTTATTTGGAGTTATTTTCAAATAAATATAAGATCATTTTGTAATTTGTTTTTGACTCTTTACAAAAAGTCACATACTTGCATGTGGTATTTCTGTCATTAGACAAGAGAAAGATGCATTTTAATTTCTTGGAAAGATTTATTTTAATCCCTATTGCATTTAGCATTTGATAATGGTTGATAACTTTTATTTATTTATTTTGGTGTTCTTGTTTCCCAGAGTTCATTTCCCATTCATTTTCCCTTGTGGAAGTGAAGTTTCTGTATCAGCATGTACTGCCAGATCTGACAGGAAAGGTTTTGGTTGACATCGGCTCCAGACTTGGTGTCGTCCTATTTGGGGTAAAATACAGTTCAGAATGTGTTAAAAGTTTCTTGAAGTCCCTTTTCCTCTTTTCTTGGTGATTTATTCTCGTCCTGTGTTTGTTGTTTTCTGCTATTATATCTTACTCATAATCCTTTTTCTAATATGAATCCTCTCCACAATACAAATCCTGTATTCTCCAATTCTAAAGAAATGGTAGGATGCATGTATTCTGTTTAATAAGTCAAGAGACAGTGGTGAGATTATATACGGAAGTTATTTTAAAGTTATTTTTGTACTGCAGCTCCTAGAATCTTCTAGCCAGTATAGCCATTTATTTTTTATAAATTATTTAAATATTGCATATGTATATCTGTGCATAAAATGTTTTCTGTTCTGCCTTTTGCCCAGTGCAGGACCCCAGAAATCATAGCATGATTTAGAACGGTACAAATAAGAACCGATTAGTTATAACACTGTAAAACAATGTGAAAAAATAGGGTTGGGGGCTTGGGCTCATGTCAAGCTGGCCATTTATTTTGGTGGGTTTTGGTTAATATTACAGCAGTTATGTTATTTAGCCTAATTTATCCTGCTTAGTATAGTGGGCTCTTGTCATCTGCTGGGGTTTGGTGGCTACTAAAATCCATTGATGCTCAAATCTCATTAAATACAGTGGCATGGTAAAATGGTGTCCCCAATATGAAAAAGCAAAATCAAGGTTGCTTTTTGGGATCTATCTATTGCATTTAGCATTTGATAATGCTAAATATTTTAAAATATTTTCAAGCCACGAATAGTTGAATCCATAGACAAAGAATTTGTGGATACGGAGGGTCAACTGTAATTAAAAGTGCTTCAGTCCAGAAGTTATATATGTGATACATTTGCAAAATATATTGCCAGGAAACTATTGTTTATATTCAGTTTTGCTGCCATTGTTTTGCTTTGCCATAAGGCCAACATCTGTGTAAACCCAAATGTTCTGTGGTAGTGCCTTCCCTAACAGCTTTGGAGAAGTTCTGCAGCTCAGTGACAAAATACATGTTTTAAATTCAGGAAGTTTCAGACTCAGCCTCTGGAATCTGGTTTTTAAGATGGCAGACCAGGCTTGAGTTCGAAACGTTGAATTGCTCCTGCGAGTCAGTATAGAATAGATAATTCCCATAAATTCAAAGTATAAAAGGCAGGCTTACATGTTAATAAATTCAGAGCTTAAAAAGAGCTTTTCGAAACTCTGAATATACTCCATTTGCCACAAAAAAAATCAAGTACGCTTTACCAAATCTCCCTTGTCATGAGATCATAAAGAAAGACATTTAAAATTTAATTTAAAAGACAGAGTTTGAACAAATTCAACAAGATTGAACAAATCTTGCCAAGAAATCCCCATGATCGGTTTGCCTTAGGGATATCATAAATCAGAAACAACATGAAGACACACAATAACAACAACAACCACAATTAAATCTATGGCTATAGAGAGCCAGTGTGGTGTAGTGGTTTGAGCTTTGGACTGTGATTCTGGAGACCAGGGTTCAAATCCCAGCTTAGTCATGGAAACCCACTGGGTGACTTTGGGCAAGTCACACTCTTTCAGTCTCAGATAATGGCAATGGCAAACCCCTCTGAACAAATCTTGCCAAGAAAACCCCATGATGGGTTCAACTTAGGAGTTTATCACATGGGGAGCCCCGTGCAGAAATGTACTTTAAAGAGAAAAAAACCTGCAAAAGTGGAAGCAATTTATCAACGGGATTTCTCTGTGTGATAAACTCCAGTGCTGTTAAAAGGAGGTTAATCCGAATGGAAATTAGGCAAAAACTTCTTCTTTTTACTTTCAGGATCTTCCGAAAGTAAAAAGAAGCAGTTTTTGTCTAATTTCCATTCGGATTAACCTCCTTTTAACAGTGATGTCGTCTGAAAAAACACCTGCTTTTGCAGGTTTTGTTTAATTTAAAGCCCCGTTTCCGCACAGGATTTTCCCTGTGTAATAAACTCCTTAGAGTCATCTTAAATTGGAAACAACTTGAAGGTACACAACAACAACAACAAAGAGACCACTCCTTCCAACATTTCACAGATGAAAACTCCCACACATGGGGCTAAGTAATATGTGTGTGGTCAAAAGCGTGTGGCTAGGCTATCCCATCTACTGAAAAATAAAATTAGAAGCCCCACTTCTTTGAACACCAGCATTCCCTTCCTACTCCTATTCCTTTGTCAGCCAGTCAATGTACCTTTCTTTCTTCATGGTTTTCCTCCACCATTGTTGGGGCTCTAGAATGAGGGAGTTTGCATGGACGCACTCACTTATCCTGCCATTCCTTTATAGAATCTGCAGCTTCTTCTTCACTGGGTCCTTGGAGAAGGCATCATGAGGGGAGAAATGGGTAATTAGGGAACTCCGCTGGGCTTTTGCACAGGTGACTTCCTCAGTTACACAATTCCACTTCCAAACAGACATTTTTGGGGAAAAGTGGGACTTTTTTACATCTTCTGAGAAACTGGGAATGGAGAGAGTTAAGCATGGCTGTCTGGCCAAATTGTGGCACTTGGGGTGGGAGAAAGGGAAACAATTTAGAGGCCTAAATCCAGTTAATAGTTCAAACTAGAGTAAATCAACTGAGGCTGCATCTTCACTGCAGAAACAATCCAGTTTGATGCTGCTTTAACTGCCATGGATCAGTGCTATGGAATTCTGAAAATTGTAGTTTTGTGAGATATTTAGTCTTCTCTGTCAGAGAGCTCTGGTGCCATAACAAACTACAATTCCCAGCATTCCATAGTATTGAGCCATGACAGTTAAAGTGGTGTCAAATTGGATTATTTCTGCAATGTGGATGCAGCCTGAATCACTAAAAAATTGGTAAATTAACACTTGGGTAAATTCCATTTATTCAGTTGGTCTATTCTAATTGGGAATGGGATTTAGGCCATAAAACAACAAGTCACCCCACTGAGTGTTAGTCTTGGCAAATAAAGAATGATTTTCTGTTTCCTCTCAAAAAAGGCATGGATGCCTTAATCACTTACATTAGGGTCCAGTTATGTTTGCATTATCTTAACAAATTATTTTAACAAGTGAATAGATGCAGTATGAGTCTGCAAAATTTATCTTAAAACAGAAACCTGTAAACAGTATAGCATTCAAAAGCTAAAAACATCTATGGGTGTTAAAATGAAAGATAGCCTCAAGATAGAGCATCCACATTTTTTAAAAACAGTTCTTTTCGTCATATTCTTGGCTCTCATTGCATAAGAGGCAATTTGCCATGTTTCATCTTCAGAGACTGCTTTACTTGCCAGAGGGTTAAGCAGTTTCAGAAAGCTACAGTAATGAAGTCATGGTTTAATAATACCTTAATAGGCTGCATGTTTTGTCCAACAGATCTTGGGATTTTTAAATTTTGGTTTGTATTTTCCCCATCACAGTAAAATACTCTGAATATCTGCTCAGAATTAAGTCCCATTGAGGTCAGTGGAGCTTGCTATCTGGTAAATGTATAGAAGATTACAGCCTAAATGTAAGTTAGGGCCTTTACAGCCAGCCAGAAATAATGCAACTTGAGTCTATTTTAACTGCCCTGGCTCAGTGCCAGGGAATTATGAGAACTGTAGTTTATTGTGGCACTAGAACTCTCTGACAGAGAAGGCTCAGTGTCTCAGAAAAACTACAATTCCCATGATTCCCTAGCACTGAGCCACGGCAGTTAAAGTGGATTCAAGTTGCATTATTTCTAGCAGTCTGTAAAGGCCCTTATAGCATTTATTGTGGCTAAATCTGGGTAGATGTCTAGCAAGCTTGCCTGTCTAATATTCATTGTGATTTCTGTAATAAATGACTTTGTAGAATAAATATTCTTTGTGGTCTGTGCCTCACACAGATGGGTTTTCATGCCTGTGTGGATACTCTGTTGGAATGTTCTACAGTGGAGTAGCTTGGTGGGAACCTTCCTCTTTCTACATACTGTGCATGTCCTAGCTTGCCAAGCTAATGTCCCCTCAGCTTTGTTTTCTTCGCCAAACAAGTCACTTCTTTTGGTGTACTCTCTCTAAGTTTCTTCTGTTTGTATGAGGGCACAGATGACAACTTGAAAAACCACAAATCAACCTGACCTTCTCTTAGAATCATAGAGTTGGAAGAGACCTTGCTGGGCTGAACATTGTTGTTAGTAGAGTACTGTTTGTCCTCTACAACAGGCAGGAGCTTCTCATGGTTCTCTGTGCATACAAACCAAATTTCACAAAAAGATCTCTGATGACACCTGCTACTATTGGAACATAAGAAGGTGCCTTACAGTGTCTTGTTAGGAGCAGTGCCTCAAACAGGATTATTTCCAAGCCCTACCTTGAGACGTTAGGAGTTATGCAAGGCATGCCTTCTGCCACTGAGCTTTCTCTCATCCTATGGCATATTGTTTTGGAAATAGGCCCTATTGGTAATGGACACTTTTAACTTCCAGTAAAGTTCAGCTTGACTTTTTCTGTTCACTTAAAAACAAAATATTCTCAACTTTTCTCCTTTTTATTTTAGGGCTACTTTTATAGCTCAGCGTCTCAGCTCTATGGAGTTGAAATAAATGCAGACTTTTGCCAGTTGCAGGAAGCTATCACTGCAAAATACCAGCTGTGTGAAAGAGTAAAGGTGATATAACACATTTGACTGTTTTATTTACTGAGAGATTGCCAGTTAGGAAAACTGTGCTCCAATCACTGTTTTCTTTCTTTCCTAGAGCTAGAGGCCCATCTCAGTCCCATGCACACAGGTGATTTAGTACTTTAGGCAGTTTTCAAATCAACCTGGCTAAAATTGTCATACAGAAGAATTGTATGATATCCTCAATGCTGTGTAGAATTTAAAAGGAGTCCACAAGAATATTATAAAACATTTTCATAATAATATTTACAATATTGAAGAGATAGTAAAACAACTCATGTTTTTTGCTTAACAAGATAAATATTAAAGCTTTTTCCTGACCCATAAGAGGAATAGTAAAGAACAATAATATTCACAATTTGTGCAACACTTTGTTGTGTTCAAAATATATCACGTCTTGCCTCATAGTGTTCTTGACAATTCCATGAGGAAGGTGAGCAATTACACCCATGTCAAAGGTGGGGAAAAGAGTAGAGGTTGAAAATAAGTGGGTTAGACTCCTGGTGAAGTTGAAATGTAATAAATCTCCAGTTTATAGCTCCTACAAAAGCTAATGCACATAAGCTTTTTAAAAAAAATTGCCTGTTGTTTTGCAATAAATATTCACACCTTATTGATCATAATTTTGTTTGATCTTGTCTGGTTAAGTACTGTCCCTCGATGGGGAACATGCAGACTTTCAAATATTGTTAGTTTGCAGCTTCCACTGTCTGTTATTGGCTGTGGAGAATAGGGCTGATGGGGTATGCAGTCTAACAGCCTCTGGGGGGATGACATATTCTTTACCTCTGTGTTTTCTAATCACTGACAAAGGAATGGGATTAGATGTCCTCTCTCACACTCTTTAATATACATAACTTTGTGCTTGCTTAATATACCTATACACAGTATTCAGTTTTTAATTTCATTACAATCAAAAACAGATGAATCATCTTTGGTAGCAAAAAAATATTTTGTGGTGAAATGTTAAATAGATGAGACATTGTTCAAAGAAGTGTCCAAAAGAAATCAAAATAGGTAACTTCTTCCAAATCATTTTGTTTTAGTTATACCAATCATTACCAGACAGTATTTCATGCTAAAAATGTAATTCCCCCCTTTTCTTTTTCAGGTGGTTAATGCAGACATTTGTACCCAGGCTTCACTTCTTCAGAATGCTGATGTTGTTATAATGAATAATGTATTTGAATATTTTCTGGACAGATCAGAGCAGACCAGGTAAGCTAGGTATTCTAGAAAACAGGAATATATTTTTGAGAATAAACTAGTTTTGCATGTTCCATAATCTATTTTTTAGAAACCAAAATTGAATTTTAATTTATTACACACACACACATCATGAACATTATTCAGGACATTACTTTTTTCTCTTCTTATCTGGGCACAAAAAAAGCTTGTTGAAGCTATGGGCCACATATCAAAATGGTTCATGTTCTAACAACAGCTATAATAACAGCATCCTCAAAATGGAACCAGTTTTCCCCCTGTTATGCAATAGGATACAAAGTTATGTAATATATCTTTACAGGAAAGACTATTTAGCAGCTTCATGTCTTTAAACCTTTGCAAAAGAAAAAAGTATTTTGTTATAATGCATTTCTTTTTTTACCTACATAGAAATCCTCTGAGTGCTTACAAATAGGATTGCAACAGGTTAAAAACATTAAAATACACTTGTCCCTCCACATTTGCTGGAGTTAGGGCACAGGACCCCCATGAATGTGAAAAAACTACAAATCACAAAAACACTATGTTTTTACCTGAGATAACACCTCTCTAGGAATCTCTAGGTCCTACAGTTCAACATCTGCCAGACACTAACCATAGAATTGCGCTGCAGGACCTGATATTCCTGGAGAGAACATATTAATAATTAATGTGGAGGGACGAGTGTATTAGTTATTGCTCCTTTTTATTGAAAAGGTATGAATTCTAAGCAGCTTGTACTGTATGATTCTTAGATCAACAATCCCTTTGAAGTATCTTGACTTTCCTAAGTTCTCATTCTTCCATAAAGAGCTGAGGGCATTATTTACAAGAGTAACATTTTTCTTGTTTTTGAAGGGGTTACCCATTTTATTTTTATTATAAAAACTCTTATTTCTATAAGTCAATCCATTAAAAATAGATAACTGAAAATGTTGTAGCCATTCTCTGTTAGGTGAAATATTAGCTCTGGAATCAGATAAAAGTGCTAGAAGAATATAACCTCTGTCCCATTTTAAACATGTTGGAAGATCTAACAACTTCACATTCCTCAAAAGGCTGTAATCTCATGTAGATCAAGTTAGGTTTCTAAGCATTCAAGCATTTTGTTTCCGGAAAAGGAATTAATCAGTTATTTGGTCTTGTGAGACTGTGGTTGAAATGTGTGTGAAAAGGGAGGATCTGTGAATCTTGAGCACAGTCTGAGAAGACCAAATTATAGATGTAACCTATACTTTGTTGGAACATGTTGTATTGTTTTACATACTAAATAGTTCTGGAAGGCCTGTTTCATTACATACCTAATCAAATTTTATCCTAGATGCTGGGAATTCATCTATCAGAATGTAAGAAAGAAAGGGGCATTATTGGTGACTGTCCCAAGCCTTGAGAAATCTTTTTCAGATCTTCAGGTAAATAGCTATTTTTCAACCTATGTAAGTTGTCAAATACAGAGAGGATTGTTTTGTAACGGTGTAGCACTGATGATTGCAGTTGCTGATTAATAATACACTTCTGTTGTAGAAGAAACGTTGCATTGTCTGAGTCACAACAGATGTGATTTGGTCACTGATTTTTTAAAATATAAAACTCTTTGGCAACTTTAAGATGAATAGACTTATCTGTAGGTAAGAATCAAATTCTGAGAGGTACATGAAAGAAATAAAATATTAGAAATAAAAATTATCAAAAGGTAAAGGTCCAGTAGGTTTGTAACATTTCTATGCAAAGCTCAGATATACAGGATAAGAGCAGTATTAAGCAATACTGTTTATCTAGCTACAGTAAACTAAGGCAGGATCCACAGTGCAGAAATAATCTGGTCAAAGTCATCGACTTCGCCCTGTCGCTCCTCCAGTCGCTGGGCCTCATGATCAACTTCGAAAAGTCCTGTCTTATCCCAGCGAAGAGAATCAGATTCATTGGATCCATCCTGGACTTGGAGAGTTCGATGGCTTATCTCCCCATGGACCGATTTCTAGCCTTGAGAGAGGCAGTAAAAGATTGTCTATCACAGAGACGTGTCAGGGCTCGCACTGTTCAAGTGGCTTTAGGTTACATGGCTTCCACGACATATGTAACTCCTTGGGCCGGCCTCTCTCAAGGCTAGAAATCAGTTTCTGTTGGTGTTCGACCCCGCGCACGATCTTCCCTCGCAGTGGCTCACAGTACCGAGAGTGGCCTCCCGGTTCCTTCACTGGTAGCTCAATCCCGACAACATCTGTATAGGTATGCTGTTCCTACCACCATAACCTCAAATATTCCTGACAATGGATGTGTTGATGGAGGGATGGGATGCCCACACCCTCGGCCTCACTATCAAAAACCATTGGCTCCTGCAGGAACAGCAACTGCATATCAACAAGCTCGAGATGCTGGCTGTGGAGAAGGCCCTTTGGGCTTTTGAACCCCTGCTTCAGACCAAGTTCTCCTGTCAATGGACAATACCACCATCATGTATTATATTACATCAGCAACTCACTACTAAAACTCCTGCTGTCGCAGCTTGTGGTGAACGTTTCAGAACTAGGGAACAGCGGGACCGCTAGGGGACTTTATAGGGATGGGCGGAGCTACCACCAAAAAGTTCCAACTAAAGTTCTGCCTAATGATTCCAGAAGTTTCTGAAGTTGCTGCGCATGCGCAGATAAAACCCATTTGTGTGAATTCGCAGATAACCACTCGAAGAAATATGTTACAGGTAAGCAACCTGTCCATATTACATCTGAAGAGAACTCTGACACCTAGCAGCTATAAATTAAATGATCAATTATGTAATTTCATTAGCAGAGCTGATGAAAGAACATTTCATTTGGCCATGTTGGAAGGGTAACATTTAGCCAACATTAGCAGGTATGAGAGGTCCATGGAGTGATCCTCCAAGTAATTGCATGAGAAGCACATAACAAATATCTTAATACATGCCTTTATAGCCAATTACAATCCATATAAATAGACCTCTATGCCCTGAAGGACATGAAGTACTGTATCAGGTCACAGAAATCTAAATAAATGATATTTCATGTTTTTGCAGTTTAAAAGCAGAGGGAAGTTCTAAGCAGGTACAAGTAGAACATATAAATAAATGTTTCAGTTTTTCCAAACCCCTAAGAGTGCCATTCATTTTCAGGGCTTTAGTCAGCCTGGCACAGGAGCCTTGTAACCTTGGGATGAGGGCACCGTTTTGGGAAGAGGACATGCAGAAAACATGCCTCCTTTCTTCCCAGTCATCCTGAAGTCTATGTTGAAAGGTAGCAGGTGATGTGAAAGATCTCTTCCGGCTATCTTGGAGAGATCTAGAATAGAC
>CM034701.1:46862261-46875807 GCA_020142125.1 Phrynosoma platyrhinos
TGAAAAGGCAGGAGGTGTGGATTCATGTTGAGCACAGTGCTTAAGGGTTACTCAGTGTAAATAATCCTGGTAGAACATGGGTTGAATCCATGTTCTTCACATGGATTTCAAATGCATCTGATTAGATGGGGGGGGGCTGCCAAAAACCCCATAAAACCTGGGATAATTGATCTTGTTTTTTTAAAAAAAAATGCTGAAAGATTCACATTGCCGGCTGTGTGAATAACCAATACAGATAGACCCAGGATAAATTGGGATAAAACTCTTCATATCTTGAATGTGTTTAAAAACATCTGCATCATCAACACCATCTTTATTCACAGTGTTGACATGTGGGAGCAACAGAACTTGAAGAAATGCGCAAAGATGTGGTTCTGTTTAAAAAATAGTGTGAACAACAAATCAGGAATGTGTGAGATTATTCACATAATGGCAGTATAAAACAAAATGTGTGAATAACCCCTTCCATTTCACAGATCCTCTGTCTCTCTTCAGCTGTGTCATTTTCCAGCCTCGCAAATACTATACAATACATACTCTGCTTCTTGTGTTGTGTATTGTGCATTATGTGTATGCTACTACAGGTATTCCAAAATCAAAACAAACAAACCCAAGGGCGACTCAACCTGTATTTAAATATCCCTTTTTTAATCTGAATTAATCAGCAGTCATGGAATTTATATGCACTGAAGAGAAGACCAGATAACACTTTATTTAATTTCTTCCCAGGTGAATATTCAATTGAATCAGTGGGTAGAAGCAGTGCCATTGGACTATGATGTATTTTTGGAAGAAGATGCTGATAGAGAAGCACTTGAAGAAATTTACTTATACAAAATTCTCTAATGTAAATATGTTGTGACTCTCAAATTGTGTTGGTTGTACAGTTCCTCAGCATACCCAGCCTGGAGGGACCCGACCTTCGTGTTAGAGAGAATAATTCCAGAAACTGTAGCCATATTCTTGATTATGAGTACAGAAGAGATAAATCTCTTTGGCTGAGTTCTAGTGAGAATTGAGAAATACTATTGTCCATGATTAAATAACAGGAAATGCAACATGTATCATACTCTAAAATACTGGAGTTTTCTTCTTTTTTGGCCTAGAATTATTTTCACTTTGCCCTGGTGTTTGAACATACAACATACAGCACAGATGATTCAATGTGTTGATCTTGGTTGCATGGTGTTGCAGATGTCTTCTTTGTAAGACATACGTCAAGTTTAGGTTAAGACATCTGCCATTTTTCTCTTAATTTTCCCTTTAGTGAGTGGCTGCTGTCAGACTGCTGAGTGTAGGAGGAGGAATGTAGGAGTTATGGAACTATTCTGGTTCAATAGTGTGTCTTTCTTCCATTTAAAGAAAGGTGGGGGCAGAAGAATCCCAGAGTCATGCACTCGCATGCAAGAACAGACAAGCACATATTTTTTGCAGGAGAGAAAATCTTAAAGCAGTTTTAATTGCTAGAGCTCTCCGAAGGGATGATGAAGTTGCCCAGCTTATTCTCTTCACTCTGCATTTCATTTAAATCACCTAAGTTTCCCCATTAGGAGCTTGCTTTTCTTCCACAGTAGACAGGAGAAAATAAGATTCTTCTCCCTGACCCAGAATGGAAGGAAAGCTGAGTGGAAGGCATATATGTGAATGGGAGACAGATTGATGGGTGTGAGCATGTGTGAATGGGACCTGACCCCTACCCATCACAGACTTTCAGCCCTGCCTACCATCATGTGTTCCCTGACATCCCATACACCACCATATAAGCATTCTGATTCCAATTGTTATTGTAATAATTAGCTTTTAAAAACAGAAGCAAAATAAATCCTGTATCTCCGGTTTGAGGGTGTGCCTGATATGTGGAATCTATTTAGGGGAAAACATGTATTTTTAATTTTGTATTTCTTGTTAAGAACCTGACCAGAAATTATGTCTTGTTAGGACCTTCGCCCAAAGTGAAATTCAGTGTTCTTTTGTATTCAGTCCAGTAAATTAAAGTACGGTAACTTTTAAAAAATCATCTCAGTAAAGGATTTTAATTGTTCATTTTTTGAAGAGACTTATAAACTTAGTGTCCCCTTTTTTTAAAAAAGGGAAGTGTTAGCCTGCAGTCTAAAAAAAAGAGCATCTGTTTAATGTTATTCAGTTTTGTTTTTGTTTTTCTGGCTAATTAATGATTCATGCAGCTCTGTGCAAGCAGGCCCCATTACTTGTAAATCCACAACATTCTTAATCTGCCCCAGATTTTATCAAGCGCTCCTGCTGTTTACAACTATCTCAGTCTTTCAGCAATCTATATACCAGATTTTTGGAAAGCATTTAAAAGCAAATGTGATTAAATTATATTCCACTGATAGACTTAAAGATCTAACCATTTTAAATGTTATATGCTTGAATTTTAGCCAGGTTCACAAATTTCATTTTAGCAAATAAAACATTTTTTCCAAATGTAAGAACTAATTCATTTTCTTCTAGCTGTTCTTGAAAAAGGGAAAATCTGTGTGTGCTTCTTAAAGGAGCTGTTTCTGCCCCCCACCCCCATTAATGCCTTTTATTTTGGCAACTGCAAGTTGTCTATGCTTCTCTGTAGAGGTCTCCAGAAAAAAAAAGAGAAGCAGTTTGAATATTCCCTAAAGTCAAACTATGTGTACTTCCAGACAGAGAAGGTGCTTGTCACTCCCAATTAAAAGGCGTTGTAGAGCTATTCCATATTTTCCCTTAACAACCATTCTCTAACACAGAAGAAACTGGGTGAATGTTGGAGGGCTGCAAATTGAAGATAGCATTGGTTGGGGTATGTGTGTGTGTTTCTGGGCTTCTATGAATGAGGCCCTGTTATTGTACAGTAAAATCCTTGTGTGGAAGCAAGATATGCTTCTTTGTGAAGTCTGGAGCAGTTTCTCTAATGTATATTAAGCTGATGTTTTTGATTTAAATGTGGAGGGAATTTCAGTCCTCCCAAAACATCTGCAGCTTAATGCATGCCTATCATTTATGTATGCACACCACTTGTTTCAGGCATCCATTCTAATAAAGCCCAGTTGATGAATCCTCTCTCTCTCTCTCATGTTTAATCTTACTTACAGTCAAATAAGATAATTTAAATCACAAACAACAACCCCCTAAATATATTTAGATATCAAAGAGGGCTGGTTGGGATACCAAAACCCATCTTCCATTCCTTTCCTGTACTTTATATTCCTAGCACTTCTGCCACTTCTTTGCTTTATTCTCTTATACCTCAAATAGTATCAGGAGTATCTGCAAAACCAGTTCTCTGTTTAGCCTTTTGACACAAGCATTGTGATGAGTTTGGTGGCCTTGTGATTTGTAACTGCAGTACAGGGGTTGGCAACTTTTTGTTGCCGGGGTCTGGGGGGGGCGGAGAAATGGCACCAGGGGCCGGCGCTTGCGCTTGTGTGCACTTGCCCCCACATGCGCATGAGTACAACGCCCACTGTCGTGTGCATGTGTGCGCACGTGGGGAGTGCCATTTGGAAGGTCCAGTGGCGCTGGCGCCATTGGGCCTTCCAAAATGGCACCTGCTGTTGTGTGCATGCACGCGAGAGCGCGGGTGCCATTCTGGCATCCAAAATGGCACTTGCGCCACGATGGCAGGACCAGCCATGGGCTGGTCCCAAGGCCTCTGCGGGCCGCAGGTTGCTGACCCCTGCTGTAGTAAATGTAACTAATTAGTAAGTATGAGAGACAGATTGAGCAGTGGTTACCTCCTATTCAACACCAGCAGAACAGAACCCCTGTGTCATTTGCTTAGGATCAAATGCAGTTTGACTGGTGCAGCTGGCAGTGCTGGCATCTGGTGACACAACATGTGGCACTTTTGTGGCCACAGCCACTGAACAGTAGCTGCAAACATTAGGAGGTTTGGAATATTCTTTTGCAAGATCAAGGAGAATATGCAACTGTTGGTTGTATGAGCATTGGACCCCAAAAGGATCCAGGCCTACGTAAGCAACTCTTGAAGTCTAGATATAAAGTTGATTCAACTGTAGAAAGTGTTTGTATGCACACAGTGGGGCTGGGCCTATCCCTGTATTTGCAGCCAAATCTGTACCAATAGGTTTAAAATTATTATTTCCATGAAGTCTGTCTCTGTCAGAAGAAGAAAATCATTACTTCATATGCAACTTTGCTTTGTTTGGAGAAGGTACATTCCTTGCGATCTGAATCTCGGCTACTGTGCTACCAATTTGGTTTGGTCAAGCAAGCTCCAGATCGGCATAGCTATGTAACCTGTTGGAGCAAGACAATAAAAATAAAATCATAAATTAAGTCTTGTAGCACCTAATAAATTTATTAGACATTAAAGTGTTGCAAGTTGTTTTGTTTTTCAGTGGCTAGATCTGATCTCATTTAGTTTCCTGATTTTTTTTCCCTCAGCAGAAGCAATACAGATGGGATTTGGAATTAGGACTATTGGAGGGAATGCTAATTCACATTTCTTCTTGCATTCTCCCTGACTTAAATTACAGTACCCCTCAAATCCTGTGGAGAGTATGGGGGAAGGCAGGTACATTATGATATGTATCCTATTCCTTCTCTGCAACTAGTAGCAATGTGGGTGATTAAACCCAAAGGTATGAACTAAAGATGCAATTAAATTCATATTTCCCAGATGGTTCTTTTCCAAAACATAGTTTTCTTAGGCTTTTTTTAAACTACTAATTATGCTCCTCAAGACTGGAAAATTACAACGTACAAGATCCTAGCCACTTATTGTTCATGATTAGAATGCAATAGTTTAATCAGTTACAATGCTAAAACAATGTTAAAATGTTTTAAAACTAACTGGTAAGGGTAGATTGTGGTCTTTGCATTCAGATAGTCCTCTGGCAAACCTCTGAACAAATTTTACCAAGAATACACCGTGATAGCCTTAGGGTCATCATAAATTGGAAACAACTTGCAAACACAACAGCAACAAAAAAAAAATCCTCAGGGTCTTCATTTATTCTGGGAAACTGAATTTTAAAACTCTCAACCTTTTTTGGGATTTTTTTGAGATCCACCTGAGAATCAACTGAAAAAAGGGTGGAGGTTGGAAAGTGAGATTATAAGCAATTGGCTCGTGCAAGCACCACCACCACCACCTTCCTCAGTGCCTCACTTGCCCAGTTGTCCTCCTCCAGCAGCCCTGGGTGGGCATTTGGGCACCTGGCACCTGCACCAGGTGACACCAATATAAGAATGCCACTGTCTAGCCCAGGGGTAGGCAACCTTTTTGAGCCGGGGGCCGGGTTGCTGTCCCTCAGACAATTGACGGGCCGAAGCACCAAAAATAAATAAATAAATAAATAAATTAAAATTAAAATTAAAATTAAAAAAGAATTTAAAATTTTAAAAAAATGCATGCACACTCTCTCAGCCCCAGAAAAGCCATGGCAAAACCCCTGTGAAGATTTTGCCAAGAAAACCCCAAGAACAAGTAATAACAACAATAATCAATATCATCATGGGGGGGGCGGCGGCGGCAGGACCGGTTTGGGGCCGGTCCAAAGGCCTTGCTGGGCCGCATCCGGCCCCCGGGCCTTAGGTTGCCTACCCCTGGTCTAGCCTATTAAAAATTAACTAAATGCATTACCAGACCTTCAATCTCTGGTTAAATCAAGGCAACAGCCAGAAAGAAAATAAAATTTCCCTCTCAAGCAACTGTTTAACCTAAGCAAATAAAAGATCATAAGATTATATTTTGGATAACCCATGCCACATTTAGCTTGATCCTTATACAATCCAGACTCTCTTCAATGGTGTTCAAAACAGAAATTAAGATTGCGCTGGGTGTATATAGTGGTAGAATTCAAAGATATAGCTATTAGTCTGTGGAATCAGTATGTAGAGAGATTTGTAGCACTTGTGAGACTAACTGGGGAAAAAAATGGGCAGCATGAGCTTTCACAGACTTCATTCTACTTCCTCAGATGCATTTAAATGCATGTGGGGAAGTAGACTGAAGTCTACAAAAGCCCATGCTGCCCATTTCTTTCTTTCAGTTAGTCTCAAAGGTGCTACAAATCTATCTACGTACTGATTATTGTATAGCATTTGTTATATGTTATTTTAGTATGAAATGACAGGGGCATCCATTAATTCAGCTAACAGTTCACCATGCAGTTTTATTACTTTTATTCTCTGAAACAAGACTTACCCAAAACAGAAATCTGGTGTAGATATGATGTCCAGCTCCATAGATATTTTTAGCATTAGTATTACCACTAGGTGGCATTCAAGACATTGAAGGTCCAGGTTTTCAAACTGAGCAGCTAGCCTTTGGTTTTAAAAATACAATAATTAGTGAAAAAGGTCTCAAGTTTTGGTCAGCTTCTAAAATGGCAATCCTTTCATTTACAGCCCTAAACATGGTGGAACATATCTCTGAGCAAGAGTGCAATATTGTAGGGTGCAATTTTAGTTTCCCAGGGTGTTAACCCTTTTAAAGGAAACAAAAAATATGCAAGCATGAAAGTTAAACTTGTTAGAGTGTAGTTTTCATTAGCAGAACAACAGAAGTGTGAGCCTGACTGAATTATTCTAAATGTGCTTTCCTAAAGAAGAAAGACTTACTCCAAAGAATGACAAACATGTAATTTGTAGTTTTAAAATAAACAGAAATGGGTTTAATAAATATATACATAACAAACTAAAATCTAATCTAACTGGAGATGGTTTGGCTAAAGAAAATAAATCCAACCATCATATAGATAGCAGGAAAAGGGGGCAACTGACTGCTGAGTGCAGTTACCAGCAGTTTAGAATCTTCAGAGAGAGCTGTTAAACTGCCTCTAAAGTCACATGATAGAATGAGAGAGAAAGAGAAACATGTCTAACTAAAGAGGGAAAAGAGAATGCAATGCATAATTCTTCCAACAAATATGACAAAGACAGTTGTTGGTTGAACTTCAATTAAGAAAATAATTTTGGATGGCAAAATGCCCCTCCACACACACACACTTTTTACAGATAGAAATTGGCATACATGTGACCAGGCAACATCACTGTGGTTAGGATGGCAAAAGATATTAATGAGGAAAAATGCACAAGCTAGGAGAGTCTGCTGTTGTTGCCTCAGTTGGGAGCTTTCCAGCTTTGAAAAATGGCGGTCGAAGTGCGTTAAGGCAGTGGTCCCCAACCCCCGGTCCGCGGCCCGGTACCGGTCCACAGAACAAATGGTACTGGGCCGCCCTGGTACTGCGTCTTCTGTGCGGCGGCGGCGGCGGCGGCGGGTCCTGCGACTTTTGCAAGTCCTGCGAGTCCCGATAATAAGCGCAGGGACGGGACTCCTGCGTCTGCCGACGTGCCCCAGCCCAGCTGATCACCGTGGGGGCGGGGCTTCTGTGTGCGGCTTTAGTGAATGATGAGTGATGTCCCTGACACTGTTCAGAGGAGCCAGCAGGGGATGGTGGGCAGGGGATGGTGAGCAGGGGATGATGGGCAGGGGACGATGGGCAGGGGAGTGTTGGCCCGCAGCAGCACCCGCTGGTCACTGATTTAAAGTGGCTGTGGCTGGGCTGCTGATCTTTAATAATTTAATAATCAACGCGATGCCACAACCCCCACCCCCGGTGGGCCGCGGAAAAATTATCAAACGTTGACCGGTCCACGGCAATCAAAAGGTTGGGGACCACTGCGTTAAGGCACCCGGGCTGCAGCCTGGCTGTACTCAGATGGCGGATTTGGCGACAAAAGCCATGCGATAAGATCCAGATGCAGCCTGAATTAGACTTCAGTTTGGGAGAGGTAAGTTTTGTTTTTAAGTTGTGCAAACTTCTTTTCTAACATGATAAAAGAAATGTCCACACACTCCTGATTTAGATATCTGTTTTGCCCAAGATTATGTAAAAATCCATAAAGTCAGATAATGGAGAAGTCTATGCATGGCTCTTATGATGGATCTACTCTTCAAATCCAAAACAGTGTACAGTACAATAGATCAGCTGCTAAAGAGTGTGAGTACAGTTGCACTTGCATCCATACCTTCCTTGTGCACTTCCCAAAGGCCACTGTGGGAAAACAATACCAGACTAGATGGATCTTTTATCTGATGCAGCAGAGAGCAAACAAAAGAGGTAATGGAAATCTCTTACCTATGAAATGCAAATCCCTCAGGTTCCTCCTCTGTGAGTGGAATATATATATATATATATAAGTACGGTACTTTGAGTTGAGAAGAGAAGCAAACTGATTTTTTGGGGCTGGGTGGGTGGGAGAGTTGGCAAAACTCAGTGGTGGAGGCAGTCTCTGGTTTCTGGTGCAAAATTACCATTTGTATTGTCTACCTTAGAAAACTATGCAGCCACCAAGTAGCTGCTTATATTGTTGCATAATTTATTTGGTACAAGCCTATATATTAACATATACTATTAGAACATCAACACTCTCCAGTGCAGTCTTTCATTTAAAGGAAGCTAAATCCTATGGTGCTGAATGATGGCAAATGGTTTGGCAAGTATGTCAGCAAATTCCTTCAGTATGCTGGGATACTGTTCATCTGGCCATGCAGACCTGAACTCATTTAGGTTAACTAGGTGATTCCTGACTAACTCATTATCAGTCTTGATTTGCAACCTGGATTCCTTGCCAAGGTCTCTGCTGATGCATGAAAGCAAACTGTCCTCTTTGGGGGGGGGAGCTGAAACAAAATAGGTATTGAACTGAAAGTAAGAAACCATGGAATCAGTTTAGTTCTGGTGCACAAAATAAATCCATGTCCTTAATGAGCTGTTCAGAAACACAATGTTCTTTAATGCTTAAGTATAAGTATTTTGCAGCATGACATAGTGGAATCCAGTAGTCCAGTGCTCTCAGCCTCAGGGGAAGGAAACAGCAAACTCTCTCTGAACAAATCTTGCTCAGAAAACCTGAAGATAGGGTTGCCATAAACTGGAAATGACTTGAAGGCACAAAACACATATGTATTTTGCAGCATACCCCAGTTTATGGATCTTGAGGTTCTGGTAAGATAGCAAAATAGATTCTCCAAGACTAACAACTGCCTTCTGTCCCAAGGCAGTGAATTTCAGACTGTAATATGGGGAACTCTGTATTCTGTGGGAAGCTACACACATCCTCCATTAGGAGCTCAATCATACAGGACAAGGTGTTGAAAAAGAAAAAAATGTTTTCTCACAATTACTGGTAATTCCTGTTTTGCATTGGAAATGTTGGTGTATATATATATATATATATGTGGGATGCTCATGAAACAAAATAGGTGTGGGTAGAACCCCACGTGATTTGAATGTGGACATCAGAATGCAGAGCCTGGAAATTTTACTTTTTGTTTGTTTGCTTAATTAAAACAACTCCCTGAGCTCTCCATGCAGCAAAGCCTAGTATTAAAATATGTCAGAATTATATGGCAGTGTTTTAGCTGTTATGTGCCACATTGTCAGGGATCCCTTGGACAGTGAGTCTCATACTTGGAAAAAGGTGATGACAAACAAACAAACAAATATGAAACATTCCTTGATAATTTGGAAAACATTAGACTAAAACAACAGTTTCCAATGTTGGCTGATCAATTCCAGAATAAGAGGGATTAGTGAAATAATGTCAAGACATGGGGAAGCAGCTTCCATACCTTTTAGATCATATGAGAGTGACCCTTTGAACCTCAATTCCAAAATGGCTCCCTGTTTTCCATTCTGTTTGGTCACAGTGAAGTTCATTGTACCTTCTTAGCAATGGAATTTCCACTGTGACCTACATCTGTTAACAGACTGCAAACAGCTATCCATACCCCAAGGCATTCCTCTGTGAATTTGGAATGGGGCCACGCCACAATTTTTCTTTGGGGAATCTTTATTGGTTCCATTGGTTAATGCTGCTCTCTAGAATGGTAGTTACACCATTTTAAAAGAAATCCACTTGGCCACCTACCTAAAGGCACTCTATGACAGGTCAGAACTTTATTGTATTTGGAGCTTTTACAAGCAACTGAATTAATGCTGTGCTCTGGAATTAATGGTTGTGGTAAGATGGTTGGCACTGCATTTTTTAAAATTGAGCTATGATTTTTGATGATGTCTCATTGGAATGTATTATCCTTTCTAGGTGTGAGGAAACTGAGTGTTCAGTTATTTGTTCTAGAACCTTTCCTGGTATCACCATCAAGCTAACTAGTTGGTAGTTATTAAGGTCCTCTTTTTTGTCCTTTCTGAAGATGGGGACAACATTTACCCTCCTCCAATCTATTCTTGCACCCTTTTTATTTGTAATGAAATATATAGATCTACTGCTGGGATGTTCTAAAATGGTGTGCAGGACTTAGTGTGCATCTTTCATCCCATGCAAAGGGATCTTGTAGCACATGTGAGACTAACTGAAAGAGATAAATTGGTAGCATGAGTGAGGAAGTAGTCTGAAGTCTATGAAAGCTCATGCTACCAACTTCTCTTTTAGTTAGTCTCAAAGATATTACACGATCCCTTTGCATACTGATTTTCCAGACTAACATGTTTTTGAATTCTTTTCATCCCATTGTCACATTTCATTATTGAAAAAATACACAAAGATGATGATGATGATGATGATTGAGTATTTATACCCCCCTTCAGCCAAATGGCTTACAAATGGTTAATTAGATATTTCCCTGCCCTCAGGCTTACAATCTAAAAAGACAAGACACAAAAGGAGAAGGGAATGGTGGTGGGGAAGGGGAATATGTCCAGCAGATCTTCTTTCCCTCTGAAGCCTGGACCAAGGCAGATGGACTGGAGGGAGGGCCTTCTTTTTCAGGCTAGGTCTGATGGAGCTGGATGATGGTGGATGGAGAGAAGATGATGATAAACTAGAAAGAAATAGTCAAAGTTTTCCCATACTTTGGATGTAACATTGATCAGAACGGAGATTGCAGTCAAGAAACCAAAAGATTAGGATTGGTAAAGGCAGTTATAAAATTGCTAGACAAGATCCTAAAGTGTAAAAACATAACTCTGAATACTAAAATCAGAATGATCAAAATAACTGTATTCCCCATCACCATTGTATGGATGTGAGAGCTGGACAGTGAAGGAAGCCAACAGAAAGAAAATAAACTAATTTGAGATGTGGTAGTAAGTGCTGAGAATACCATGGACAGCCAAAAAGACAAACAAATGGGTCCTTGAACAGATCAAGCCTGAAATCCCCCTGGAAGCCAGGATGACCAAATTGAGGTGGTTGTATTTTGGCCACATAACGAGAAGGCATTACTCATTTTAAAAGGCAAGTATACTGGGAAAAGTGGAAGGCAGAAAGAGAGGAAGACCACATGCCAGATGGTTGGACTCAAGCACAGAGATCAGGAGCCTGAACCTACAAGACCCAAACAGAGTGATAGAGGATTTTTGAGATATCTAATTCACAGGGTCAAAGTCCCATGTGCTATGGGATGCTCCAAAAACTTTTATTTCTTAAAAAAGTCCAAAGTTTTTTGGCCTTATCACCAATTGGCTTTCTTCAGGGGCTATTATCAGAAATGTCTGGAGTTGCAGTCTACATTCTCAATCAAAGTGGAGTATTAGAAGGAAGCCTAATGGTGAAACACATTGGGCTTTTTAATAAATAAAAGTTTTTGGACTGTCACATAGCATGTCAGACTTTATCTTCTTTATTCTTCTACTGTGAATATGTGCTTTCCATTTTTTGTTCTGCTCATTCACAGGGTCGCCATGAATCAAGGCTGACTCAGGGCAGTCAACAATGACTAAAATGTTACATTTACACTGCAACAAAATGTAGTTATTCATTAAATTATAATTGTAATGTAATATAGTTATGCTTGTCATTATTAAGTATAAATAGTTACTTGCACCCAATCTTTTCAAGTAAATCTCTATGCCAGTTTGCAGAAACAGTAATACTTAATTTGAACTTTGCAAATGTAATGTCTGAGATATATAAGTGTGTTAATCTGCTGCAGCTAAAACAATAATTATTTGTATTCCTTATGTATAGATTTAGAAAAGCATATGTGTATGTGTATATATTTATGTATATATCTAGGCATAAATATAAATATGTTGTGGCATAAGCTTTAAATGTCCTGAATCCATGTGGTCAATCACACAAAGTAGTGGTCTTAGTAAACAGGGCCACACCTACCCTGATTGGATCTTGCATTAATTTTACCATTGTTTGGCCTGATTTTTTTTCTATTCAAAACAAACAAAAAGTGAGTAAGTCTATGTCCTTTGAATAGTGAGACCAAATGGCTAAAACAATGAAAGTGACTGTTGTTGCTGTATGACTTCAAATCGACCCTAAGGCAAACCTGGGGTGTTCTTGGAAAGATTTATTTAGGAGTTTGTATTTGCATTCCTTTGAGGCTGAGAGAATATGACCCAGTGGGTTTCCATCGCCAAGTGGTTATTTGAACCTTGGTATCCATGGTCCTAGTCCAATGCTCGAACACTACACCATGCTGGCTCTCCCATTAGGCTAAAATCTTGTCTAAGATTTCATTTTGGAAGATGCCTAAAGACACACCTATATTTTTTTGAGAATGGATACTGAAAATACTTTGATATTAGAAGAGATGAAAAAAGAACAAATAAAAATTTTTGCAACTGACCTAAGCAGCACTACCACAGTGGCGACTTGCATTTGAAAATGGAGGCTCCTTTGAGATTAGTTGTGCATATATACTGTGTGAAGAAGATAATAAAGAAACTTTATGTTCCTCTGAAACCTGTAATTTAGAAAATAGAATAGTTTGAATCAAAATTAATTTAACTCCCCTAATTTATATAGCTCAAGTATAATCATGCTAATTCAAAAGTAAGTCTCAGTGAAGTCACTGAGACTTATGTAACAGAGACTGTGTCTAGGAGAGCAGTTAGCATGGTTTTAAATATGTAATATAGGTTATATTCACATGAAAATCAGTAAAAACAGCATAAGTACCAGAATGGTATTAGTTAAGATGACATGACTTCTTTGTTTTTCATGAAGATTATATGTACAAATAAAACATTTTCTACAGAGAGGATGATTTCTGTGAAAATATGCAAGTATTACTTGCATTTTTCAAGGTGGCTATTCCTTCCATGACAGCCAGTGTGGTGTAGTGGTTTGAGTATTGGCCTATCACTCTGGAGACCGGGGTTCAAATCTCATCTCAGCCATGTAAACCCACTGGATAACAATGGTCAAGTTACTCGCAGCGTCAGGATAGCAATGGCAATCTCCTTCTGAACAAAGATTGCCATGAAAATCCCACTATAGGTTCATCTTAGGGTTGCCATAAATTGGAAATGACATGAAGGCACACAACAACAACAACAACAACCACAACAAGAATTATTTCCATAATGAGCAAAAGGCCCTGGGAAGAGACAGCTTAATATTGGTTTATATAAAGAACAGTTTAATTTAAGGGTATACGAGGGGGTATCGTAAAGTTTTAATTATCACCTGGAAGTTATTATAGTATATTGATGAAATTTTGTCAGTGTCATCATTGATCCCAAAGTGCATGAAGTGAGAAAATCAGCTCATTACCTCCTTTATTTTTGTTACAGGTTGTGCCAGAAATGACTAAAGTGTAAGA
>CM034701.1:46891617-46915061 GCA_020142125.1 Phrynosoma platyrhinos
GACCCCCAACTTTTGAGACCCTTTTCCAGGGTTAAAAAGTCATCTTATGTATGGTATTGCCTCTGAAGCTGGCTGTTTTATGCAGCCCACTTGTCTCATAGCCATTGATACACTTATCTTCTCATGACTTATCCTCTCATGACTTTGTCTGTCACAAAGCTAAGTTAATGGGTACATGTGACAGAATTTTCTCTTTAGTTTAACTCCCTTAGATGGTCACTGGGACAGTGTGAGAAAGCCCAAAGACACTCATTCGGGGGGGGGGGGTTAGGTATCCATGCAGTTTTAGGGATAGCACTAAGATTTCATGGTTGTAATGACAACCATGAAGTCTATTTCAGTTTATCAATGGCCCATCTGCAGGATATATTCATGATGTTTATAATTGAGTGGTAGGCTGAAGCTGTGGAAGTGTGTGGAGTTTTTATGGTAACTCCATTGATATGAGATCATTTCCTGATGAAATACAGATTAACAGTAACCATATCTCTCTAAAACTTGTAGTAGAACAATTAGAATCAACATTAGGAGGAACTTCCTGACAGTGAGAGCTATTTGACAGTGGAACTTACTCCTTCAGAGTGTGGTGGAGTCTCCTCCTTTGGAGGTCTTTAAACAGAGGCTGGATACCCATCTGTCAGGGATGCTTTGATTTTGAGTTCCTGCATGCCAGGGGGTTGGACTGGATGGCCCTTGTGGTCTCTTCCAATTCTACGATTCTATAAAAATGGCCTGCTTCAAAGACTTAGGAAAATGCATAGATTCCTGAATGTTCCTGGAGTTTCCAGTTGGTACAATACACACTTCTGCTTTGGCTCATTTGCTTCTAAGTACCCTCTCTTGTGCTGTTGAACCTAGCTAGCTCCTCATTTAACAAGAAAGCTAAGGCTATTAAATGAGCAGGACCTTAACTAGAAGATAGATGGCACAAAAGTCATACTGGTTATGACTGAGCACAGGTGAAAAGCTCATTACTATATTAGACAATGTTAGGACTTCAGAAAGGTTCAGGGGACTACATGCAGCTTGCAGGCAGTACTTTCCCCACCCCAAAGTTGACCCATCTCTGAGTTAAAGCTCAGGATTAATACTGAAGTGGGTTTGGTTGCTCGGTTGTCCTTGGTCAAGAGAGAGTGGAAGTACAAGTCTGCTGATTCTCCTTGATCTTTCAGTGGTTCTGGATATCAGCAAACATGGTATGTTGCTAGACCAGCTCCATATACCAAAAAGAATGGTAATAAAGCGGTTCCATTTTTACCTGCATAGAGATAACAATGGAGAGTTTTCTATTTGATTCTGTGTCCTTTCAGCAGTAGAGTCCCCAGGTTTTATTTAATGCTTTTTAGTATCTATATGAAATTGCTGAGTGAGATGATCAAAGGATAAAATGTCATTGATATGTGAGTGACACATAACTACAGTATGTTTCTTTTTGGCATACTAGTCAGGTGAGGTAATAATAATAATAATAATAATAATAATAATAATAATATTTATTTATACCCCGCCCTTCTGAGCTCAATCGGGGCAGCTCACAATGATAAAAATACAATACATCCAAACCTCTATACCCTCCCCCCCTTAAAAAGTATTAAACTAACAAAGTTTAAAACCAACAGATTAAAACAAACACACATCAATGACAGTCAAAAGAGAGGCGGTGGTCACAAATTGACTAGGAGGCAGGCTAATATGAAGTTCCTGGAGGGCTCCCCTAAAAGGAGTTTCTGAGGCCGGGATATCTATCCTGTAAGTGCTGGATGTAGTAAGTGCTTATGTAAGTGCTGAACTGATATTTCAATTTGGTAATAGGCTGGATGATACTAACTCCCCAAAATATGAAGATATTGTAGGTAGGTAGTTTTCATGCCTGGGAACTGGGTGTGCAACCTGCTGTACACAGGTTTGATCCATTTTCATTATTTGAGGGAGAGGTGGTCTTGGAGACTCAAAACTCTGGCTTTTAACCAGCTACAAGGATAGGCTGGCTGTGCAGTTCCTGGTCTTGGACTTCTGCATTTAGTATGTAGGGTTGCCCTTGAAAATGGTTTAGTTCATACAGAATGTGGCTAGCAGAACTTAACTATGTAGCTGGATGGAATCATGGAATCACACAATTCTGAAAGAGATTACTTAGTTGACCCTTGGCTTCACATGTGAAGTTGTAGCGTTTGTGATTGTATTTTCTGTGTTTGTGTGTGTGTATATTTTCAATTGATATTACTATTTATGGTACTATGAACATTTTATAGTAGTTTTACAATCATGTAGTATCTATAAGAATGAAGGATGGTTTATACACTTTCTTAATAAATAAATAACTGTCCAGTCAGTTCCATTGGATGATTTTTTATTCTACTGTTGTTTGTGAGTGGAAATTTATATCCACTTATATTTATATCTTGCCCTTTTCCCAAGAATAAAAGGAAATAAAACAAAAATCAATATAACTAAAAGTTTATAATTATAATTACTATAATTGTTTTTATAATAAAATAATTGGTTCCCATATGTCTGTTAAAATAAAAAGGTGATTTTCTGTTTTAGTACTGTACTGTTTTTAATCTATGGTTTTAAATTAACGTTTTATATTATTCTAATGTTATAGCTGGTTTAAGATATAATCTTAGGGGAGTTAGGCTGGCTCCCGCCTTGATAATTTTTTGTAGTCAAACCAGCCTACCCCCCCCCCCCCCTTTCCTAGGAAGAGGTCTAGAATCTAAAATGGGTAGGCAGCCTTTCTCCTTTAAGGGCCGAGGGACTTCAGCTCCCAGAATCCCAGGAGCTATTGGCCAACATGGGACTATTGGCCAACATGGCTGAGGCTTCTGGGAGCTGAAGTTCCTTGGCCCTTAAAGGGGAAAGTTTGCCTACCCCTGATCTAAAACATCTTTCACTCCAATTCCTTCATGCAATTCATAGTTGAATACACCTTAGTATATCTTTCTTAGGGCCTTTGCAGACTGCCATAAATAGTGCAAATTGAGTCCACTTTAACTGCCCTGATTCAGTGCTAGGGAATCATGGGAACTGTAGTTTATTGTGGCACCAGAGCTCTCTAACAGAGAAGGCTCAATGTCTCAGGAAAAAAATACAATTCCCATGATTCCCTAGCACTGAGTCAGGGCAGTTACAGTGGACTCAATTTGCACTATTTCTAGCAGTCTGCAAAGGCCCTTAGTTATCTTCTTCTAAGAATTTTCTTGTAATGTAAGAAGCTGCCTTCTAAGATGCAATGAGAAAGTGCTTAGCCCTCATTATATTGATGGCTCTTTTTTGCATCTTTTCTAACTTAATCATAGACAGGTGTGGTGGCTGTACCTGGATAGATTGATAGGTATTTATGGATACTTATGTTCTCCAAATGGTGTACTATAAAAATTGAAAACTAAACAAAAATAAAACAAATGTTAACACAAGGCTGTAAAATTTCTGTATCAAATGTTCCACTCTGTAAAATTGTATGAAGACAGTATAGTACTTGCAGTTGTAATTTGCATGGAATTTGCCTTTTTAGCAGCTGCCATTTACTAGGCTTTATTTCAAAGACATAGCCGGGTTAGTCTGGAAAATCAGTATGCAAAGGGATCTTGTATCACCTTCAAGACAAACTGAAAGAGAGAAGTTGGTAGCACGAGCTTATGTAGAATGCAAAGAAGTTCTTTTTGTTAGTCTCAAAGATGGTACAAGATCCCTTTGCATACTGAAATTTCAGAGACCCATTCAGAAAAAGTAACCTTGAGTCCACCAATAGAAATGTAAAGTTAGGATTTCCTCCTAATAGTCATAACTTTATACTTATATTTTTGAATGTTTGCCCACTTCGAATAGATCATTGTAGACTTTGGTTCTTGTTGTGTGTGTACTATATATGCCTTCAGGTTGCCTGTCTTGAAGGAGCCTTGGTGGTGCAGTGGTTGAATTCCTGTATTGCAGCCACAACGTTGTGAGTTTGATCCTGAGGGACTCTTTTCTATCCTTTCGTAGGTCGGTAAAATGAGTACCCAGCTTGTTGGGGGCAATTGGCTTACACATTGTAAACCACTTATTTACTTAGAGATTGCTTAGTTCAGTATGAAGCAGTATAGAAATCTAAATGCTAAATGCTATTGCTTATGGCCTATGAATTTCATAGAGTTTTGTAGGCAAGGAGTACTCTCATGTGGCTTTGTCAGTTCCTTCCTCTGAAATACAGCCTACATTATCCTACATAATTTGGTGTTATCTAATTTAAAGGGAACAGACTTGATTATGTTCAGCTTAGTGGCATCATGAAGCTAATAGTCTTTCTGGTGCTATAAACCAGGGGTAGGCAACCTTTCCCCTTTCAGGGCCAAGGGACTTCAGCTCCCAGAAGCCTTAGCCATGTTGGCCAATAGTCCCATGTTGGCCAATAGCTCCTGGGATTCTGGGAGCTGAAGTCCCTCGGCCCTTAAAGGGGAAAGGTTGCCTACCCCTGCTATAGACCATCCATAGATAGAACATTATGTTGTATTCTGTGATTCCTGATTCAGTGAAGCTGGAATAGAAAAATCTCAGGAGTCACTAAGAGTTTTACAATCTCTCAAATAGCTAAAAAGTAAAACCTTTCCAGCTTTCCTGTTTTGACAATTTCAACACATTGAACTTATTATGTCTAGATAAACTATAATTTGGGAGAAGAAGGAGTGAAATGATCAAAAGCTGAAGATAAGAATAGCTAGTAAAGAAATATTTTTGCTTCTCTGAGAATAAAAAATGAGTGACATGAACATTTTTAAAACGGTAGTTGACATTTTAAATCTTTTCTGTCTGCTTCAAGTCATGAAGAATGAGCCGTGGAGTGTGCAATCGCAAATATGTCTTGTCCTTTAGGAAATAGTATCAGTTTTTGTAAATACTTGTGGGCAAATAATAAGTAAAAAAGTATGTGGGAAGTTGATGTAAAAGCAAAGCTGCTTCATTTATATACCGCTTCATATCGCGCTATAGGATGTCTGAGCGGTTTATATTTGTAAGCTCATTGCCTCCCAACAGTTGGGTACTCATTTTAACGACCTCAAAAGGATGCAGGCCTGAGTCTAGCCTGAGCCCTGGCTAGTATTGAACTCGCAACCGTGTGGTCTATGAGTTAGTGGCTGCAGTACAGGCATTTAACCACTGCACCACTAGTGTAGAAATATTGTTCAGGACATGTGGTTTCAGTATTACTAATTTGAATTTGCCATCAAAAGAGCTTAATTCTTAAATGGGACTGTAACCAGCTACTGAAAAATAAGTTGACCCTAAGTTGTTCTGTCATTATGAAAGGAGATTGTCTGACATATTGTATATACTCATGTATAAGTCTAGAAATTTAGATCAAAAAATTGACCCAGAAAACCTGGGTCAACTTATCCACAGATCAATGTAAGTACTGTACTTTAACTTTTAGTAAAAAATGAACCACCCCTTGGTGAAAGGCAAGAGTGTAATATGTACTGGTCTCTTTGATTTGGCCATTAGTGTGAACACAAACTGTTATGCCTGCTGGAATTTTGTAAGTTCTTTGGCATAGTTTTACTTTGTTCTATCCTTTAGATCCTATGTTACATGCCACTAAGTTTTACCCTCGACTTATCTACGAGTCTATCAAAATCCTTAATTTTGACCTCTGAACCTGTCCTCGACTTATTTTATGACGTCAACTTATAGTTGAGTATATACAGTATGTCCTGGGAGAAGGGCAAGATATATGTTAAATTAATCAGGACTCATATTTGACACATGGTTGTGTGATGGGCTGTGTTGGTAAACTGTGATTGGTAACAGACAGCTGGTTGAGGACCATAGCTCTGTGGCAGAATATATACCGTATTTTCCGGCGTATAAGAAGACCCAGCGTATAAGACGACCCCCCATTTTTCCAGTCAAAATATAGAGGTTTAGCACCTCTATCCTCCTTATCCTTATACCCGGCGTATAAGACGACCCCCCCACTTTAACCACAGATTTTGCAGGTTAAAAAGTAGTCTTATATGCAGGAAAATAAGGTACTCAGTAACTACAAAGGTCTAGGTCAGGTACCAACTAGAACCTATGGCTGAGACCATGGAGAACCATTGCCAGTCCTAGTAGAGTGTTTTACAAGAACAAAAATATATATGTGTTGTGAGCATAAATTTGGGATAGGAGAGAATGATGCATGCTGTCTTGAGCTTCTTAGCTGAATGACAAGTCATAAATATATTAAAGGCAAACATTTAGATACAGATGACATTGTGAAATAGTATAGCACCAAAATCAGCAGGACTTTAAATGTTTAGTTTTTGATTTGTTGTCACTCCTGGTAAACAATGGCTGACAATATAAAAGTTCATTTTTGTTGTTTTAATTTTCTTCATTGCAGTGACTTTTTTGAACGAACCATTCTGTGTAATAGCCTTGTATGGAGCTGTGCTGTCACAGGTAAACCAGGACTCACCTATCAAGAAGCACTAGAATCAGAAAAGAAAGCCAGACAAAATCTCCAAAACTTTCCAGAGCCACTTATTGTTCCAGTCCTCTACTTAGTTACCCTTACTCAGCGCTCACGACTTCATGAAGTTTGTGATGACATCTTTGCTTATGTCAAGGACCGTTATTTTGTTGGTGAAATTGTTGAAGTACTTCGGAATAATGGGGAAAGGTAAGGTTCTTTGATATGTGCTAATTTTGCTACTTGTATTCCTGATCCTTTGAAAAAGAAAACTCAGTCTAGAATAGCTTGTAAATGGCTTTGATGGTCACTTTGCTGGGATCTTAAATTGGCAACTAGAGTCAGATTTTATCCAAAGTTCTGTTTTCTCATCTGGATAGTTCATTGGTTTAGTAATTTAAAAACACACATATTATTTTGTATCTGTAGAATGGGTATTTTTTATATCTAAACAGAAAGAATACTGTCAGTATGATAGAATGCTTAGTTTGTTCTTGTCATTTTAAAAACAGTGGCCTCAATGCAGGTGTTACCTTCCTGATTTCCTAATTGAAGTTAAATAATTTAGAGTATATAACAAGCTTCACCTACCTTTTTTGTATGTGGACTCCCTTCCAACTCTATCATTCTATGATTCTATTATTCTTTTTCATGGTTCATTACTATATAAACATTAATCCTAACTCTGTTTATACTAATTACCCTACCTTTGTAGTCAGAGCTTGTAAATCCATGTCAAATCTTAGTCTCAGGCCTCAAATAGACAGGGCAAAAGGAGTGGCCAGAGGCTGCTCCCACCCCAATTGCCGTGGGACCGTGGCAACCAGACGCTGCAGTCCTGAAGCCAGCCACTGCCATGGTCCGGAACAGTATGTGGCAAGGAGTGGATTTTATCCTTAGGCAGCCTTGGCGCAGCTTCCATGTGGTTTGGGGATGTGCATTGTCTAGTCATCATATCCCCAAACTGCGCAGAAGGCACTATTTTTTGTCCATTTGATTCAGGCCTCAAATATACATTAAGAAAATAAGTCTGTTTATTGTCCACTGGGTTCATTGCCATTGCACTTAAAATGATTCCCCATGATTAAATAATAATGGGAAGGGAACTGAGAATTCATGTAAAAGGAAAAGGGAGCGATAGGTAGTCTATTCATGCTCTCCGTTTCCTAATCATTTGGAAAACTAAGGTCTACACTTGGCCAGTATAGCAGCCAGGATCAAAAAGAGTGGGTCCACTCATGGATCTCCTTTGGTCAGCAGAATCGGGAGGAGTGTGAATCCCCATTCTTACTTCAGCTTTCACTGCATAACATAGATTCATAGAATAGATGAAGAAGGCTGGGCAGTCCTGTGGAACAGTGGAGAGGGGTTGTAGAAGGGAAGAGAGGTTCCTCTGTGCTAACATTATTATTGTTATTGTTATTATTATTATTAGTAGTAGTAGTAGTAGTCTTGCAGCATACAATATAAAAAGAACAATACAACCTGCAGCTCTATACCAGTTGAAGTTTCTGAACATTCTTCAAAGGCAGCCAATGTAGAGTGTACTACAATAGGTCCAGATGGGATGTAACTAAGACGTGTACCACCATGGCCAGATCCTATGTCTCAAGAAACAGGTGCAGTTGGCACACAAGCTTTAAATCTACAAAAGCACTCTGGCCACTGCAAAAACCTGGGCCTCCATGATGAAAGCTGAATCCTGGAATATCCCCAAACTGTGAACTGTCTGTCTTCAGAGGGAGGAATGAAACTCAGTCTAAGACAGGCTGAATCCCTATTCCCTTCCAACTAATCAGAAGCACCTCTGTCATGTCTGAATTAAGTTTCAGTTGGTTTGCTGTCATCTAGTCCAATACTGATGACAGACACTGGTTAAGAACCAAGATAGCCTCCTTGGATTGAGGTGGAAAAAATTTATAGAGCTGAGTATCATCTGCATCATACCCCAAGACTCCATATGATCTCTCCCAGTGATTTCATCTATATATTAAATAGCATGGGGGACAAAATAGAACCCTGGAGATTATTGCATTGACTTTTCAGCCTGATCCATGCATGAGATGGGATCAGGCTGGAAGGGGGCAACATGGATTTTATCACACGGAAATTGCTGTTGCGCTGCCGGCTGACTGTGTACCACCAAAAATGGCCAGCAGAGCATGGCTCAGGGACGGGTGATGATCGGCCAGCAGCGCAGCAGCAATTTTGTGTGCAATAAAATCCATTTTGCCCCGTTCCAGCCCAATCCCGGCCCATGCACAGATCGGGCTGAAAAGTCAATGCAATAATCTCCCCTGAGGGAACCTACAGGTCAGTGGCCAGGGGGTTATATGGGAGTCCCCCAGCAGGTTCACCCCTCCAGGAAGGAACAGAGCTACTCTAAAACAGTACCCCCAAAACCTATTCCTGAGAGTTGACTCAGAAGGCTACCATGTTTGATGGTATCAAAAGCCACAGAGAGGTCCAACAGGGACACACTCTGTCCAGTTCCCAGCATAGGTCATTTTTTCATCCAGGAACTCCTGGAGCTCAGAGACTACCACATACTCCCAATACCTTGCCCAAAAATGGTATGTTAATTGCTGGCCAATAACTATCCAGTATCTTGAGATTCAGGGATGGCTTTTTCAACAAAGGCCTAGCAACTGCTGCCATTAAGCAAGTTGGAACTCTGCCTTGTTGTAACAAAGCACTTACTACCTCTTTCACCCACTCAGCCAGTCATCATCTGTCCTGTTTAGTGAGCCAGGAAGGCCAGAAATCTAGCACATATGGTGGCTCTCACCTCTTTAAGGATCCTGTTGACATCCTGAGGCTGCCTAACTGGAATTACACTGGACAAGCAGTTGCCAAGGTTATATCACCTGGAACTGTATTAACTATAGCTCAGTTGGAGTAGGTCTGAGCTATTTTATATGCAGAGTGCCATGCAGATTCTTCACAAAGGGCTGTCCAGCAGTTGCCTTGATAGCAGAACCTTTGTTCTAGGCCTGTTATAATAATTTATTTATATAGCATTGTCAGTGTACATGACACTTAACATGAGAGCTTTAAAATTGTTAATTTGACAGTTTCCTGCCCCCAGGTTTATAATCTAAAAAGACATGACACACAATGAAAAGGGGATCGCAGTAGGGGAGGGGATGAAGTCCAGACGATGCTGGGTGCTATTTTGTTCCTCTCAACTGCAGTGGCAGTTGGGATGGAGTTAGAACTTTTCATCAGAAGGGCCTATATAGACATATTAAACCAAAAGTTAATATAGTCTAGTCTATGTCTCCAAGAATGGTCAGAATGGCCCACACAGGCAAGAAGTGAATAATTAGAAGTGTAAGACTTGACTAGAGGGTCACATTCTGTCTTTCATTATTCAGATTTTGTTTTTTATATGAATTTATCTAGTCCTTTAAAACATCTGTGCTAGGAAACACTGCAAGATCTTGTGGCAATGCATGCAACATATTACTATGTCACATGATGAAAATTTGTTTTACTTGTTCTAAATTCAACTCTCTGTGCATTTCATTGGACAGACTAAACTTCTGGTGTTTTAATAGAAGGAGAAAGTTACTCTTCCAAATTTCACAACAATCCAAATTTTATGCATTTTTAGGCTGATTTTTATATTGTTTAAAAATAAAATACAGAGACATGACATCTTATTTTTTTCTTTATGCAGGAGAAGGTATGTCAAAATTTAACGTATCTGGATTAGGGAGGACCCAACAAGAGACAAGGCTCTTCCTGATTTTTTGTTGTCCATAGTTCTCTTCTCCTATTTTGGCATATTGTTAAAAACTTTTTTCCTAGAGAGCATGATACTGTTTCTTTTAAAAAAGTGATTGCAGATTTTAAGTATGTGAAGTCTATCCAATAAGCAAGACTCCTTCTTAGATCCTGTCTGTATGAGCTAAATAAAACGACCTCCTCCTATTTCCACAGAGCAAGTCTGGATTATGTATGGCCCATACCCTGGTTCTGGTGCAAACTGTCGTCGCTCACTCTTACGTCAGAATGAGGCACCCAGCCATGTGATTGACTCTGGGTGCCTTGTTCTGACCTCAAAGTGAGTGATTTATGGTGGCGTCAGGTAGCACATGGAAAGTGCTTGCTAACAGCCAACCAGTGTCGCAGTGGAGGAGCATAGGTAATGATTGGGGCTGCCCCTGGAGTATTCTGGCCCAAGTGCACCTTGCAGTCTGTTAAGATAACATAGTCTTTAAGATTATGATAATGGGTATTATGTTAACTCCAATTTGAATGCCAATGTTTAAAGTTCAACATCTGCAACTAGACCTGTAAACTCCGATAGTAACTAAAAAGTAGTAACTAAAATATTAAGAGACCCGTTCATTTGGATAAGCTTAATTTGCTAACGCTCTTGTATTTTGAGTTTAATACAGTACTGCTTTTGGTTCATAGTAAATACTAATTATTGGGACATGATAAGCAAGAATACTTGAGATCAGAGTGCATTGATACAATGCTCATCAAGATATTGCTAAGGCCAAAGTGTTCCACATAAAAAAAAAACCCCAAATCTCCTTTCCTAGAGAGGTTAGATTAGCAATCTCCTTGCTATTCTTTGATAGTTAGATGAAGACCTTTTTGCTTCAACAGTCTTTTGAGGGCTGAATCTTCAGTAGGAAAGGGTCTTTCAATTGGAAAGGATCTTTTATATTTGTTGTTCCTTTTAAAGGTTATGCTTTAATTTTTAAATATGATTTTAATTTTATTGACAGTTTATTGTTTATTTTATATCATACCTTTCTTATTGCATAGCAGGTGCTTTTAACTTTTGTAAGCTGCCCCTGTGTCCCAGGGTCAATTTACACTACACAATGATAGCACTGTTACTCCACTTTAACTGCCGTGGGGTTTTTAGTTTGGTGAACTACTAGAGCGCTTTGGCTGAGAATGCTAAAGGCCCCTCCCTAACCTCCAAATCCCAGGATTCCATGGGGTGAAATCATGGCAATTAAAGTAGAATTCTAGGTATATAATTGTGTAGTGTGAATGGGTTGTCAGACTATAAATGTGGTGGTTGGTGTTTAAAAAGTAGAAATATTGTAAGCAAATACAAAATCAATATCATCGTCATCAACCACTCTTCATTAGTAGTATCACAAACAAATTGCTGTCATGCTGCACTCTCCATTCCTGTAAGCTTCAGATCTTAGCCACATAATTTTGTCCATTAATTGATGTTTAATTACTGTTTGCATAATCAGTCTTACTTAGCTAGATCATTTGAATTAGAGGTGTATAGTTGTGGCCCTCCAGGTGTTGTTGGATTGCGGTTGCCATCAGTAGCCAGGGTAGTCAGTGGTGATGAGTGCTGGGAGCTGCCCAATCCTGGTTTAGTGGAACACAGCTGGTGCCTAGAGTAATTGTAGTGGTGGTGAGTGATAGAAAGATAATCTTAAAACCAATGACGGTCATGTTCCCTCCTAGTTATACATTCAGTGAATGCAGACCTGAAACTAAACCTTTAAGAAATTCTTAGCAAAGCAGCTTCATTTATATACCACTTCATATCGCGCTATAGGATGTCTAAGCAGTTTACAGTTGTAAGCTCATTGCCCCCCAACAGTTGGGTATTCATTTTAGCGACCTCGGAAGGAGGTTGCTAGTATTGAACTCGCAACCTTGTGGTCTACGAGTGAGTGGATGCAGTACAGGCATTTAACCACTGCACCACCAGGGCTCCTTGGCTATTATACATTTGTAAAGTCTTGTCTTACATTTTTTTAGGAACTGCAATGTATTGTGAGTGTAATTTTAATGATTAAGAATTACTGCACCATTTTTATACAGAAATATCATTAAAAAATTTAACAGTGTAGAATGTGTATGTGCATGACATTGACATGTGTGTGTGTGCACCCTCTCCACCCATGAGCCTTAAAATGTATCAGGAAATAAATAGACCATTATTAAGACTAGATTAGAGATGCAGCAATCATGTTATCCTTGTTTATCTGGGTCATCAACTGTAATAAGGGATGATCTTTTGCTAGTGTAAATAGTTAAGTAGCATAAAGTGCTTTATTTTTCCTTCATTCCAATGAAGTCTTGTAAATGGCTATTTTCTAAATAACAAAATAGAATTTATTTACATTAAGCTATTTACTTATATTTGGATAAATAAGAGACTTTGTGAATTAAAAACAAACAAAGGACAAATAATTTTCCAAATAATCACTCAAAATTGTAAATGTCACAGTGAGATGCTTGATATATGCAGTATTATTACATATGGACTGGCAGTGCACTGTAGTCTTATGTGAAAATTGCTCCAACTCTAGCAGTGGTTTGGATCCAGAGGTGACTTTCTGCATACACTAGTTTTGTCTTTTCACAGAAAATTGTCACTGTTGCTGGAATGTTGCTTGAGAAACATCAACATTATTTGACTATAAGTCAACCTCATGTATAAGTCGAGGGCAGGTTTTAGGGCCAAAATTAGAGATTTTGATATGACCTGTGGACAAGTTGAGGGTAAATCATAGGGCCTCAGCACCCTTCCCCCCCTCCACAGCCTGGATGTCCCTTTGGAAGACAGCTGAGCTGGGGATGAGGCTACAGGAGCAAGTGCATGCCTTCCATCCTCCTCCCAGCCCTGGCTGTCCTCTGTGGAGCAGCCAGACAGGAGAAGAGGTGGGGGAGCCTTGACTGTCCTCTGTGGGGCTGGGGAAGAGGCTTGAAGGATTAGTGCTTGATCTCCATCCTCCTCCCCAGCCTGGCTGTCTCTTGAGGGACAGCCAGGTTGGGGGCAAAGCTTGAGGAACGAACGCTTGTCCTGCCTCCTCCTCCGCAGTCTGACTGAGAAGAAATACCGTATTGACCCGTGTATGAATTGACCCAGGTTTTTTGGTCAGTTTTTTGGAAGAATAACAGCTTGTGATTTGTAAACTCTTTATATTAGTGCTTGTTCAAGCTTTTGCAGAACAGCATTATTATTTGCCTGCCTGCCTGAATTTTGGGAATTCATCCATTAATTACTGTAGAACAGCAATATATATAATATGCATTGTTTTAAATTTTGTTAGCTGCCTTGAGTCCCTGCACTGGGAAGAAGGCAGGATATTCATATTAATAAGTTAATGGAATATCTGGAAATGAGTGAGCTTACCACATGTGTTCGAAATATGTGTTGACACACCCTTCCCACTCGTTCATTTGTTGTTGTTTGGTTAGGATAAAACGATACTAGTTTTCTAGCTATTTAAATGTATAGTTCTGTTTAATTAAACCTTTCTGCTATATAAAAATATTAAATATTCTTCCATTTTGTTTATTGCAGATTGCAATGTAAAATTTTGGAAGTTAAAGCACCATTACATCACAATGGAATGACTAATGGCCATGTCAGCAGTGCAGATGGAGTCACCATAGTCATTAGCGATAGTGATGATTCAGACTCAGACACCAATTCTGCACAAAATGGGTAAAGTCTAGTTTTATATTTTGAAAATATAGATACAGTTTTGAAAGGCAGGAACATTCATTTACAATGGTTGCACAATGCCTGTTGCAAAACCTCTTCATAAATGTATAACCCATTTTGCCTATGGGAGAAAAAAAGAATTGCAGTGTTCCAAAATCTGATAGATAACTGAGAGTAAGTGCTTTTTTTGTATATCCTGGAACATGTCAACACATATCTCTGGGTGTGCTGAATTTGTTTGGAAATACATATGACTATATCATGTTTTTCTGCTAGTATTTAAGACAGCCATTGGGTTTAAACAAGAGAGATCATGGCCAACTAGTTTCTTAAAGTATTTATACGGTCAGACAACTAATCAATAAAACTTATTCTGTTCAAGTATTTAGTTCCCAATCAGATGTAATTTTATTTGCTTTTTTGGTAAGAAAACAATTATGGACCTTTATTTTTTAGGAAGGAAAAAGCCATAATTGATCCCTCTTTGTTCAGATACAAAGTGAAGCCTATTAAAAAACAACTGTATGAATCTGTTACAGTGAAAGCATTTCAAATATGGTAAGTATCATTAGTTGCAGTTCTGTTACCACTGTACACAGATGTGCTTAGATCATTTGCTTAAATCTTCTGTTAGTGGAAGCAAGGGAGATAACATGTATGGATTACCTCTTGTTTAGCCTCTTAGGCTCTTTACAAGTTTTCTCTGGAAAACTAGAGGACTCTCTGAAATAGTGGACAGAGGTTGCAGGGACCTGGCATAATTTCAGTTGTGTCTTCTTCTCATTTAGAATGCTAGGCTATCCATTTTTCTAGAGGTGGGCTGGTGAGAGGATCTTGATGATCCAAAACACACTGCTGAAATAATCCAGTTTGAGACTGCTTTAACTAACCTGCTTCAATGCTAAGGAATTCTGGGAACTGTAGTTTAGTGAGACATTTAGCCTTCTCTGTCATAGGGATCTGGTGCCACAATAAACTACCATTCCCAGGATTCCCTAGCACTGAGCCAGAGCTGTTGCAATAGTCTCAAACTGGATTATTTTTGCAGTGTGTTTTGGACCATTGTAATGCCAAATCTTGCTATAGATACTCTCAGTAGGCCTGAAGGAGTGACCCACAACCAAGCGGTTAATCCCTTGCACCAGCTGTTTGAAACTGGAATCCAAAGTTCTAATTCATTTCATCAATTGAAAACTACAGTTAGTTTTAAAAAATCATTTTTAGAGGAACTGAAAGTCAAAACTAGCAAATTGATTGCATTTTAAGGGCACTGTGTAACACTTTGGACTATTCTAGGGCGATTGGGTTTTGGGGACTCCAAAAGTAGAACACCTTCTCCACCTCTACTTTAAATTAACCTGTTTGATCTGTTCCATTTGACTATTATAAAACTACAGGCTAGAATAATGTTTGATAAATCTCATAGGCGAGCTGATATTTGTATGGGCAAAGATGACAGCATTTACATTTCTTTGGGAATCTAGACTATAATTGTAGTTGACTAATTTAATTGATAATGGTAAGCTCCTTGATAATGATGTGTATTCCTTTTCTTTCGGGCCTGTATGATAGCCGGAGGAAACATCTTTTTTCTCGTGACAGACTTAAGCTTTTTTTGAAGCAACACTGTGAATCCCATGATGGCATTGTTAAAATTAAGGTAATCAAAGTCATTAAAAATTGAATCTTCAAGATGAAGAGTGAAGATATGGTTGACCTAATTTTAAAGTTGTATATGAAACTAGCTATGTAAAATGTTTTTAACTTGCCTTGCTTATCTGCTAAACAATGTAGTGCTGTAAGATCTAAGCTTTTGTATGTGATTATTTTCTCTATTATAAAAAAAAAAAATTATGTTCTTGGCCTTATGAAATTTGCATTGAAAATCTGTACTTTTAAGTTAGTAAGGAAAACATCCTGCCTTCAGGATGCTCTTCCCTTTCAATACACCAAAGTGAGGTCTTTCGGCCTTGAATTAATCTATTTTGATAAAACAGAACAACATGCCCAAGACTTTGATCACTTTATGGATTGTTAAATTTGTACAATACCACATTTTACCTTGAGGCCCAGTTGAATTGTTTATATTGCCATTAATTTTTAATTATACTTGTTTGTTTCTGTTGATGTGTTTTAGTGCTTTCTTGTCCCACAGCTATGACAGTTTAAAATGAAAAATATTAAATATAAAACTCATTAATATATAAAGAATTTTTTTTAAAAAACTGCTGTACAAGTGTTTTTGAGATTCTGTAACGAGAATAAGACCCAGTTCATGTGTAATGCCAAATCATGGCTTTGACTCTCATCAAACTTGCATGCTGGAATTCTTGGCAAACATGTATCAGGCGAACCATAGGTTGATGTTAATAAAGCAGTAAATGAATGGCAACTCAAGGTTTGCTTGAAACTTGATGTCATTAAAGGAATTAAAATATACAAGGAAAGAAGAGAGAGCACACATGACTGAAGCATAACTGTCATTAACTGAAGCAGCTCCCATGAGAAAATCACTTTTAAAATATACAGTAGTCTTGTGATACTTTGCAGATGAACAAATTTACTATGGCATAAATTAGCATTTAAGGTACTACTATGATGGTTTTGTTTCTTCAAACTGGCATTCCTGCTTTTCTGGAAATGTTGTTTATGGGAGGGTGTGGAGAGTGTCTGGAACTTGTTCTGCAGTTACTTTTGTTTTAGTGTAAATTGGAATTAGATTTGAGACAATGATGTAGTTTTTCATTGAAATGTTGCATTTGTGCCCTTTTCGAAGATAATGCTCCAACCACAATTGCTTTTGTGAGTCATTTATTTTAGTGGTACACACACAACAGTTTCTCCATTCAGTACCTCAAACAGAGGCAGACTCAAACTAGTGCACTGTGGTATTGTCATCTAAGAAGTAATGGAAACTGAGTAATAACTTTTCTTTGTCCCTTTAAAATAGTGACTTGTTAGCTGTGTATACATGTAAGACCTGACAACCTTCATAATATATTTTCACCTTTCTCTTCCAAGGCAATATCAGTTGCAAAATACAAGATAGGAGAAAAGAATTTTTCCAACTTCTTCCCTGATGATCCTCCCACTTTTGTCTCCAGTACTTCGAACAGGCGACGAAGGAGGCCTCCCAAGATAGTATCAGATGATCTTGTACGTAAAGTAGTGCTTCTTAGGTTTCCAATAGTTACAGTTTGGGTTATAATCTATAAAATCAGTGTAATGTATATATCATTTCAAATGTGCAGTGTCATGCTATCTTTGTTCACCTTCACTATAACTCTGAAATTGTTCCCATTTGACAGTTAGAAATATGGACTAGCATCCTCTTGGTTAATTATGATGATATAAATTGGACTTGCCATCAGAATTCACTTTTTTGGTCTTAGGGAGGCTAGAATTCTGCTCTGACCACACAGTACTCCAAATCCCTCACCAAGCCCACTTTGCAATCATCACAGTCACCCCCCACCCCCACTCAATGTAGGGTTGCCATAATTCTCTACTACCAAACTGGGACAAAATGTAGAGAAAATGTAGGACAAATGTAGAACAAAATTTAGGTCAGAATGTAGGACATTGAAGAAAAATAGAGGACCCAACCAATTAAAGGCCAAAAACATTAACATAAATCCATGCTCAAATTGGAGGAGATTTTGACAATATTATGAAATAATGCCTGAGGAGGAGGAGGAGAGGCCTTGCCACCTCCCTCCTCCAGGCCCAGCTGGCCGGCTGAGGCCCCGCGCGGCTCTGCCGCTGGAGGAGAGGCCTCGCCATGACAGCCTTCCTCCTAGGGGGCTTGTGCAGCCCTGTGCAGCAGGGGGCAGTGGAAGCCCCACCCCAAAACACCCCCGACCCTAGCAAGGCCTCGCATTCCGCTGCCGCCGCACTAAAGCCACAGCAGGAAGAGGAGACGGCGAAGGAGGAGGAGGCAGAGGGAGCCAGGACTGGGCCAGGACATTCACATAGGGTGAAAACCTGGGCCAGGACATTCACATAGGGTGAAAAACCATGAATGTCCCAGGAAAAACTGGGATATGGCAACCCTACCTCCATGGCAATTTACTTGTTATTGTAGAGCAGGAGGATCAGTGGAAGATATCATCTGCATGGACTTCCTGAAGACATTTGGAGATCCCTGCAGATGCCTGTTGCAGCATGTCCAACAAGGAAACAGCAACAATAACAACAACAATAATTGCAAAGCTGTGTTTTCATGGGGAGTGTGACCCCATCTAAAATATGCTGAATCTCTAATCTCGGATCTGTCTTTCAACTGACCAAGAGCATGTCAGTTTTGTCTGGATTAAGCTTCAGTTTGTTTGCCCTCATCCAGTCCATCACAGCTGCTAGGCATGAGTTTAGCACAGGAACAGCTTCCTTGGAATTAGTTGGAAGGGAATGATAGAGCTGGGTATCATCAGCATACTGGTGACACCTTACTCCAAAACTTGGGACGACCAGCAGTTTCATGTTAAATTAAATAGCATAGCTGACAACATCGAACCCTGAGGAACCAACCCCACATGCCAATGGCAAAAGAGTCAAGCATGAATACCCCACCCTCTAAAGACACCCCTCCAGGAAGGACTGGAGCCACTGTAGAACAATAGCTCCAAGCCCTATCCCAGAGAGGTGGCTCAGAAGGATACCATGGTTGATGGTCTCATACACTGCTGAGAGGTGCAGCAGAACCAACAGGGACACACTCCCTCTTTCTAGTTCCCTGCATAGGTTATCCACCAAGGTGACCAAAGCTGTTTCTGTCCCTCTTTCTTGTCCCACGGCTATGACAGTTTGGCTATGTTGCCCAAAGTAGCTTTTGGGAGCAAAGCTGTTCCAGAGCCAGGCCTGAAACCAGACTGACATGGATCTAGATGACATGTATCACCCAGGAACCCCTGGAGTTGAGAAGCCACCACATGCTCCATCATCTTGCCATGTTGAAGTGGGCTTTGTTGCATGTAAGGAAAGTTTGGGGGGAGGTAGCATTGGGTGACATAATTATCTGAGAGACATACTTCTTAATGTAGGATCCTGGTCATAATTTACACATGGTCATGCTTACCATGATTATAGCAAAAATCAAGTTTATGGTCAGCAATACAGATGCTGAACCAAACTAGTGCATGTGTTTAGAATAGTGAAAGAAAATCAAAATTTGCTATCATCATAAAAAAGAACATCTTCATCATCACATGTCTGCTAATTTAGTAATGTGCTTCACTTGAATGAAAACTACAGTGTGTCTTATCAAGTTGTTGAAAGATTCAAGTTTTCAGTTATTTCTCTTTCATGAACTCGTGGCTATGTCCCCAGGAGGCTGGAGTTGCAGAACAGCTTAGTCCAAGAAATGTAAGCAGTGCAGCAAAGGAAAGGGCAAGATTCCAAAAAGAAAAAGAAGAAATGAAGGCCATGGGTAAGTTCATCCTTGGGTGATGAATAAAAGTTCCCTAGATGTACATGTTTGTGTCCTAGGCTGGTTTCTGTTGAGTCTATTGTCTAATGCCACAAAGAGTTTTTAAGAACACTGAAGCCTTGTGGTGCCTTAAAAATTACTGAGACTTCCTTTTTGCTGCAGTATACCAGAAAACCTTTCAGAAACACTTTTAGTGTCACCAAAAAAAAAGAAAAAGAAAAAAGCAAAGATCATTGTATGCTGTCTTTCAAAAAGATAAACTGTATTTGCCCATTTACTAACTCATTGTAAAAGGTACTATTAGTCGCAGGCACCATCATAAACATTTTGAATTTATTTATTTATTTAAAATGTTTCCAAGTTGTCCCTCCACTAAATGAGTGGTCTACAATCTTTGCATGCTTGTAACAATTATAGGTTCTACATTTTTTTTATTGAAATACATCAGTTCCAAAGGAATAAAATACATGTTAAATATCCCCTATCTAAAATCCAGAATGCTCCAAAATCCAAAACTTTTTTTATGAGTGGCTGAGATAGTGACTGCTTTCTGATGTTTCAGTGTGCACAACCTTCATTTCATCCATTAAATCATTAAAAATATTTTATAAAGTTACCTTCAGGCTATGTGTATTAGGTTTATACGAAATATCAATGAATTTTAAATTTAGACCTGGGTCCTATCTCCAAGATATCTCATTATGTATGTAGTAGCAGTTTCAGTGTTGGAGTACAACTTTGGAGACCGGGGATCAATTCCCAGTTCAGCCATGAAACCCACTGGGTAAACTTGGGCAAGTCACTTGTTCTCAGCCTCAAGGGAAGGCAATGGCAAACCTTCTTTGAACAACTTTTGCTAAGAAAACACCTATGCCTTAGGTAGGGTTGCCATAAGTAAAAAATGACTTGAAGGCACACACAACCACCAACAAATAAGCAAATATTCCAAATGCTGAAAAAAATCCAAAAATTGAAACTTCTGGTCCTGTGTGTAGGACCAGAGAGATACTCAACCTGTATAGTATTTCCAAGTAAAAACCATAACAAAAATGTTGAAATATATAACAAAACAGGAGAACCTTGTAAAATCAAATAGCCTTAATCAGTAAATATTCCGGAACAGTTTTCATTAGATTTCTGAAGACTAACAAAAAGAGATGGCCAGTATGTGTAGAACTGCTTTCAACAGTAGATTAAATAGAAAAGCCAACTTGTGTCAGTACTCATTCTGTATCAGAGTTATTATTCGCTAAAGCCAAAGCCTTGTAGTTCATTCACTTGGTTTTAATCAGAATAGTAAATGAAAGTTCAGAGTGTAGAAACTATTAATAATCTCTCTGTTAATGTTCATTTGGTTTAGCCTGTGTAAGTTGACTTTAGTTCTTTTTGTGCCATTATATTGCTTACCATGAGTGGTGTTACATTTATTCTTTGTGCTAGATTTCAGCATCAAATTTGATTGTATTACTATTTGTAAAAAAATTATTTTATTTTAAGCTTAATTGTGGCATGTTGCCTACAGAACACATGCTATGAGGGACAACAAATAATAGCTTCTCACCCCAGCTCTTCCTTTATGCATCCAGTGCTTATCCTTGTAATCCCAGAATAATAACTCCAGCATAGACAACTACCAAAAGAGTTGTGCTTTTATAATGCAGATGCTTAATGATGACCTTGTAATTTACACTGCCTTCAGAACACAAACTGATTTAATGCAGGGTTCCATACTGCAGGCTTTAGATGGGGTACTTTTAAACATAAACATAAAAAATAAAAGCTACTCAGAAATGAGGAACTATCTGGGATTGATGGAGAAAAAGGAACTGAAGAGGGAGTAGCTTTTGGCAGCAAAATGCTGCATGCCTGGGGTGGGTTCCTGCCAAAAGCTACTAAGTTCTGGAACTTTGCATGTGTGACTCTGTGCCAGTGGAGACTCACTTATGTGGGGCAGAGAGACCATAAACTTGGGGAGGCATATTTGAATTGTATAATAATCTATTCATCCACTTGTTTTTCACATCTCAAAAAAGAAAAATTAAAAAAAGAGAAGGCCAGTGCTGTAGAATCCAAGAAAAAAGATAAGGGAAAAAGAAAGGAGGAACTAAAGAAAATTGTGGAAGAAGAGAGGCTGAAGAAAAAAGAAGAGAGGAAGCGACTCAAAATAGAAAAAGAAAAGGTTAGGTATTCTCTATGCTAATACCTAATAGCAATGGATTTGAAATAGTAGTAAAAAAATCATCTCTCTGTACAGGATAATTTTTTTTTTTGTCTCAATAACAAATTCTAGTTTTCAAGCAAACCTTATGAGTATTGATATAATCCTATTGTAGTATGAGCAGTGTTATGTTGTAACATTACCATATCTATTAATATTAATAATTTCCAGTCAGATACATGTTGTTCTCTCATACTTTCTGAAATATGATGAATTTATCTGTTCATTTAAACTCATTAAATGAAAGCTAGCATTCATTAGGGTGAATGTTTAAAAATAACAATATTAATAGCCTGAACAAGTATAGCAAAGGCAGTGGCTAATAGAAATATGGCATCTACTGTACAGTTCCTTAATGACTGTGTTTATCTATACAAAAGGGAAGAGGAGAAGAGGAAGAAAGAAAATGGGCATAAGGTTGTATCCATGGTGTATCCTACTGCCAGCCGAATGGATAGTGCTGATAGATTGAACGTCTTTTTCCCATGCAGTAGAAATTCAAGAGGCGAGAGGAAGGAAAGCTTCTGTTGCATGAGTAGATATCATTCTCTGTAATGATGAATTTAGCCCGTTAGTTGTCATCTGCTTGGGGTGGGTGGTATTAGAGATGAATGAATTCTAAGGCAACATCTACAAGAGTAATGAACATGTTGGAGACACAAAAGATACAGATTGAAGTAATAAGGTGATGTTACAGTTCTGTTTAATTACTTTTCTATATAATTGCAGGAGAGAGAGAAATTGCGAGAAGAAAAAAGAAAATACCTGGAACATCTAAAGCAATGGAGTAAGCGTAGAGAAGACATGGAATGTGATGATCTTAAGGTAATGTAATGTAAGAAATGGTTAGATCTGTAGTTTTGATCCATGTTTTTGCTAACTTACACATGACTGGATTTCAGAACGTTTCTTTAAAATCAGTTTTAATGAAAGATCACTATCTATGCAACTTTACTGTTGGCTGTTAACTTCATATCTTTAGCTGCAACATAAAATTAATAGTTGTTGTTTACTTTGCACTGCAGGAACTTCCAGTTCCAATTCCAGTGAAAACCAGACTACCTCCTGAGATCTTTGGTGATGCTGTCATGGTCTTGGAGTTTCTACATGCCTTTGGGGAACTCTTTGATCTTCAGGATGAGTTTCCTGATGGAGTGACTTTAGGCAAGCCTTTTTTTCATGTCATTTTACCTTAAAGTATATGACTTGTAACATATTCATTGCCTAAAATATCAGGACATCGCATACATTTAAAGCTAGTTCTCATATAAACTGACTACCTCTTTGAAAATTGTATTACCTTGAATGTATTGGATTGTGTGAACCCAGCTGTATGTAAAGACAAGATTCATCAATTTCTATCTTTATGGTGGCTTCAAAAATGTCACTGTGCTATGCCTCTGAGCTTCCTTTTATACAATCTAGTTGAACCTCTGTGGAATCCTGTATGTTCAGCTAGTTCATGTGTGCAAAGTGTGAAAGTTATGATACCTTCTAACAGAATATTTGAATATAAGTTCAACAGTTCATTAGATTGACTAGACAAGCCAGGATGTTGCTTTTCTTCTTCGTGGTCTCTGTGAATTACACAAATGGGTATTCACTGCGCATGCGCAGCAACTTCAGATCCTTCTAGAATCGCTAGGCAGATCTTAAAGTTGCAACTTTCCGTTAGGCTGGGCTTAAGTTGCAACTTTTTGGCAGTAGCGCCGCCCATCCCTATATAGGCTCCGTGCCGGTACCGCCCCCTTCAGTTCCTTTTGTCCGCCGCGTTGGCAGCTTCGGAGGAACCTTTGCTTGCTTGGTTTGCATCTCGGCTTGGAATTGCTTGTGTTTAGACCTTCGGACTGACTTTGACTTCGACTTGGCTTCTGCGTTGTTCTTGTCTGCTATTGGTGACCCGGTTTGTACG
>CM034701.1:46915161-46926909 GCA_020142125.1 Phrynosoma platyrhinos
CACTCGAAGAAATACTGTTACAGGTAAGCAACCTGTCCATCTCTTCTCAAGTGATGCCATCGCCACCCGACCAAACATACTTGCTGCTACAGGCATATTCATAGTTTGCCATCGTTGAAAGCCCCAGGGCTCATGCTGTTCTTACTAAGCTGAATCTGCAGAAAACACAGAAGGCAGTCCTGTATTTGGGTTTGTTTTCAAAAGAAATAAAGAAGCAGTTTCTCCTTACTTCCAGAGGAGTGACTCAGTGTTAATAGTGAGCTAGTGGTAGACCAGCTGTGGTTGAGTTTGACTTAAGAGCCTGCAGCTAGTATTATTTTAATGTGTCTTATTCAGCTTGCTTTTTATATTATGTATGCTGCTTGTCAGTTGACAGCCTAATCATGAGATTTAAAAGTGTTCAAATGTCTGTGTGAATGTTGGATGCTTCATATGCCCATTAGAGGACAGTAGAGGACACCTACACATGCTAACCTATGGGATTATGCATGATGAAAATTGTACATAGACTGAGCCCTTCTTTTAAAAGAAAGTGGTCAAATTTTACAGTGGGAGGAGATCTTTCTTCATGTTTTGAATTCTGCCAGGAATAAATTGCTGAATCAGAGTAAGTGTTTCTCCTCTACATGTGTTTGAAAATACTCCTGTATAGTGACTTGACAAATAATGTGGTAGTCACATGGCAGGGAAACTGCTTTCAGTATCTCCCCCTCTCAAGTTTGAAATTTGATTAAGAGGAGACTTTTTATTCATTCTTTACAGTTTGACTAAGAGCAGTTTGCAGTAAGAGGTTTGATGAGCAGTTTAACTAAGAGGACTGTTTTTACTCATTCTTTACAGAAGTTTTAGAGGAAGCTCTGGTAGGAAATGACAGTGAAGGCCCGCTATGTGAATTGTTGTTTTTCTTCCTGACGGCCATTTTTCAAGCCATGGCTGAAGAAGAAGAAGAAGTGGCCAAAGACCAAATTGCTGATGCTGAAACCAAAGGTCAGATTTCAATAGTGCTTTGTAAAGCTGAACATTGCATACTAACCTGCATGCATGGCAATTTTTTTTTCTTCAATTAACATGCTTGCCTTCAGTGTGCATGATGATATAGAAGAGAGAAGGATTTAGGTGCAAGCTGCAGTAGTGATCTGGTTAGGTTTCATGTTTAGCTTTCCCAAAGAGCAAACATTCCCTTTTTTATGCAGGTCAAGAATTTCACATTACCAGGTTTTTAGGAAGTGTTAAAAATGCTTTTTAAAACATACACCAGCAGTACTACTACTTTTACTGAAAGTCAGAAAATATGCTTTGACCTACAACTCCCATCTGTTCCATCAATTAATTAATATCCACAGAAGTACGTGTTTGTGTCTTTTGATGCAAAAACCATCACTGTCTTCTAACACTTTAAATAGTAATAATCTTGTCATAGCTTACGTTTTCATGGGCTAGAGTCCATTTTATCTGATGAAAGCTTATATCATAACATATTTGTTTGTCTTTAATGCTTTGATTATTATGAAAGCTTAATATTTAATATTTTATTATTAACATGAGCTCAAGATAATTGTTGTAACAGTTCTGAAGTATTACTATTCTTTTAATTAAATGGCAAGGAGTAGTATTATCTGTACACTGGAATGCTTGGCCCAACCATGTATGCTAAGACCGTATCTTGTCTAACTTAATTGGTCAAGGGTGCACTTCTGAAACTTGAATAGTACATTTTGAAATCCTCTATTTTTAGCAGTGTTGAGCCTGACATTTTTACTAGTGTCATGACCGATGCACAAACCTGTTGTTGTTTGTTAATTTCCATTGAGTTGGATTTGACCTTAAGAATGAGAGACCCCTCAAGGCACCCTGTCATCAAGACAATCTGTTAAAATCTACCCTCCTCTAATGCTGTCTAACTCTTTTCCTACTGCTTCCCACTTTCACGAGCCATGTCATCTCATGATATGTATGATATCCTCAGTTTAGTCACTGTGGCTTCTAGGGAGAATTCGCACATACTTTATTCTAGGACCCATTTATTTGTCTTTGTGGCAGTCCATGGTATCTGTAGAATTCTCTTCCAGTCCTGCATTTCAAACCTGTCTTTTAGCTAAATAGTTAACAAAAATGAGTCATATCTTTATCTCAGTCCCAGTGAGAGCAACTGGATTATGAATGCTAATTTGGATTCTTCAATAGAGGTAGGGAATATTTGGCCCTCAAGCACTTTGCACTACAACTTCTATAATTTCATAATTGGCTCTGCTGGATGGGGTTGATGGGAGCTGTAAGCTAAAACATTTGGAATGATTCATCATCCCTGTTGTACTAAGGAATAGTTTGTACATTATGTTTTTTTTTTAATTTAAAGTTGGTCATAAAGATTACACAATCTGACATTTAGGGAGAATATTATAAGCAACAAGGAAGCAATTTTAATAACAGTATGACATACACCTGAGATGGTAGGAGATGGAATGAGCTTGCTGTCTGATGCTCTAGTGACTAGAACATAAATTAATAGATTCAAATTACAAGAAAAAAGTTTCCTCAAAATATTAGGAATAACTTTACTGCATAAACTATTTAGTAGTAGAATAGATTTCCTCAGGGGTTGTTGGACTCTTCTTAAATAGTGGTTAGATGGGACTGAAGGAACATATCGAAGGAGTGCTTTAGTTGTGTATTCCTGCAGAGCAGGTTGGACTAGGTGGCCGTTGTAGTCCTTTCCAACTCTCAGAATAATGTATCAGGACATAGTGTAACACCAAGTACTTCACTAAAAACATAAATGTTCTTCCAGTCCCTAATACCATAGAATCTAGTTTTTAGTGAAGCATTTGCCATTATGCTATGCCCCACTATGTTATGGGAGGGGAATAGACTAAGCTGTACATAAATTATTTTTAAATGCATTACTGCTGATTTCCTAAGATATGTAGATCTTAGAAATAAAACATGTTTATTGCTGATCACAATATGTGGAGACTTTGAATGTTCTCAAGTTGTGCTGTAGCTTAGTTGTTTTTCAATTATTTGTTTATTTGTACAAAATTTTCTCAGCTTAGGGGAAAGGGGTTTGTGGAGAGAAGGCAGGTGAGACAGCCAATCAGGACAGAGCTGGTGACAGCCAATAAAGGGCTGTGGGGGGGGGGAATTCTGTTAGGAACACTTGGAAGTCAGTTAGGGTTTGGATTCCAGACAGTGAGGGTCTGGTGGAGAAGATTCTGGAATGGAACAGGGTTAAGGTCCAGAAGAGAGGGGCCTAATCATACTAAACTCCAAGTGAGGCAGTTAATACAGAGAATATCCTGAGGGGTATTGATAGCCTTAGAGGCTGGTTAAGAAATAGTGGTAAAGATACCCAAAGAAGGGCTAAGAGCGAAGGCCCTGTGGGGGTAACTGAAAATGTTCCAAGGAAAGGAGTGTTTCAGAGTATTATTATTTGTTACTGTAACCAGTTATGTAATTATCATTTGTAACTGTAACCAACAAGTACAGCAAGACCAAGTGAAACATTCTTACTTGTATTGTAAATAAAGTTTTGTTGTTACTTTATTAAACACTTGTCTAGCAGATTGAATGAATATCCATGCTACTAAACCTTATACAAGATAGGTTATACAAAAGAGTTTTAGAAGAGAAGGTTGGCGAAGGAGTGGCTCTTTGCATAGGGTGGTGGCAGCTGTGGGACGAAAAGGGTCCATGGACCAGTCTGTGGTGAAAACAGAATTGAAAGTTTCCCCACTTACTTCCATGGCCTTTTTTCCATTCACATATAATAAGAGTATTGGAGTTTTTCTTTCTTTTTCAGAATTTGAATTTTTTTTTTTTTTTGGCATGCTATTAGTTGAGCATAAATGTATCTTACTTGAAGTTGGTGCAGTGAAAGTTGTGGACACAGGATTTTGAGTCCTGATAGCAGAATCCTGTACAAGAATGTGAGGTTGAGGTATGCTGTGTGGGATTGTGTATATCAGCCTTAATATTGTGATAGATCTTTTGTCTCACTAGAGGAGTGATTTTCAGGATTTATTGAGTGAAAGCAAATTGTCTTTGTATGTTGATATACAGTGCAGGAAATGTGTAAGCATTACCTATTCAATGGGTAATGCAATTTATTTTTCTTACTGCTAGATGATATGTGTGGTGTAAACTGTTTTCATGACACTTGTTGACTGGAAATTTCATTTGGTATTGAGATTTCTTTAACCATAGATAGAGCATCCATTAATGATTGTAGACTGTTACTAGCACTGTTGACATCATTAATGGCATGTATGTGTGTATATCATAATCTCTCTCACTCTCTCTCTGTTGCTCTTTTAAATTTTATTTTAAGGACTCTCATTTCATTTTGACTCATGATTTACACTGAATCTTCCCTACTTTTGACTGAGGCATTCAAGGTTCTAGTGCAGGGGTAGGCAACCTTTCCCCTTTAAGGGCCGAGGGACTTCAACTCCCAGAATCCCAGGAGCTATTGGCCAACATGGGACTATTGGCCAATATGGCTGAGGCTTCTGGGAGCTGAAGTCCCTCGGCCCTTAAAGGGGAAAGGTTGCCTACCCCTGTTCTAGTGTGTTTGTTTAATATTACTACATCTATACCCTACCTTCGTATAACATGCTCAAATGAGCTAACAGTAGTACCATCTACAATGTAAACAATTTGACACCATTACAAATCAAGTGAGAGCACAAAATCCATACTTGACAGAGCATGAGTGGATTGCCTCCTTCTCATCTTCTTTCTGCATTCTCCTATACCCAGTCCCAGAAGACTTGGGAGGGATGCAGAAAATTGCAGAAGTGAGAAGGAATCCATTCTGCTGGCAATTTTGTTTTTGCTTGTGGGTAGGTACAGTTGAAGGCAACCCATGCAAAATTAAAGCTGGTTTAAAACTTCATTAAATTAAGGGAAGACAAGTAAGGTGTATCAGCCACATGCCTGTTTAAACAAAACATTTTTTTTTGCATGCTGATGAAAGGTTTCCAATGAAATGGGGCAGACATATTTCCAACCCCAGTGAATTTCTTTATCTGAGATAAACCTCAGAACTTCAGAATATACATAAATATGCAAATGAAAATACACACTCTAAATAAAATATTTCTATTCCTATATTACATCAAGCAGGGGATGTACAATGTCTGCATTTAGATGTGAGGGGGACAAGGATAAAAGAATTCAATGATCCATACATATGTTAAATCTAAACTGGAACCCATGGAAGATTTAGATATTGAGAGTGCATCTTGATAATCTGCAGTCACACTGCTTCATTCATGGAGTTTGTCTAGATGTCATCCTTGTCAATTTGCAGTTTTTCCATTATTTCTTCAATTTTCTCTCTTACAAGAGAAAATTAATTAAAGGAAAACAGTGAATTGCTGCACAGTTCCTTTTCTGTGTGATATTAATAACCCTCTAACTGAAAGCATGTTGAGTTTACACTTATAGATACGGTCTATTCAGGCAATTTTGTCAGTTCCTTCTTCTGAAATGTAGCCTACAGCACCAACTATTTAGAGAGTTTCATTTAAATATCTTGAAAATGTGTATGCTACATTTTTATTCAGGGTCGAGCACTAAAGACCAATCACAAGCAGCAGCAAAATAACTTTACTTCATTTTCCAGATCAAGCGGTGTGAGTTTCAGAAATGGCCAATTGCTCTTGAAAATGAAACTAAACATCGAACTATAACTATAACCTTTACTTACCAAGAACCTAAGTCCTATAAATACATCACCAAAGCAGCTTGCATGCATAGGGATTGACAGTGGGGAGGATCTGGGACTTGACAATATGATATAGTGTGGTCTATCTACAGTGTTCTATATCCATAGCATATTGTAGTCATCTAAACGAAATGCAACTAAACCTAGACTCACTGTGGCCAATATGGAACCATATTCAAACCAATAAAGAAGCACACAATTCTGGACAATCTTCTCTAGCAATTGCATTAAGATGTTTAATAGCAGCGAGGACTGGTAATAGCTGGTAGGATAGTAGGTCAGTTACCAAGATGTCAGAGAGTAGTCCCTCACCGCAGCCTTTTGGAACTACCTCTCCAGATAAGACATGACTGACTATAGAGATTATATGTGTTCCCACCAGGTCTTTCAGAGGAGTGTCAGGACTGATAGCACTGAAAACTGCTGAGAAGTCCAACAGAGGCAAATAGGATGCATTCTCTCTGTCCATTTCCCTGTCTTTTATAAGGTGACCAAAGCAACGTAGCTCCCAGTTGAGTAGTTCTAGATAAACAGTATCATCCAGGGAGAAATATGAGTTGGGATAAGTTTTGTAGCTTTGTACAAAACTGCTTGTCCAGTTTCAATGGATATTCTGCGATTCATAGACTCAGTGAATGTTGACAGAATTCTTAGAAAAAGTAATACATAACATATGTTTGATTCACCCTGACTTATAAAAGCTGGCTAAGGAGCAGGAGCAGAACAGAGTTGTATCAGTCTTAAGAGGAAATCATTATTTTCCTTAAAAAGACTCTTCTTTTATCCTACCATATTTAGTTAATTTCCAGCCACTTTCCTATATTACATTGTTAGGTGCTTCAGTATGTGAGAGCATCTGCAGCAACTATATGGTGTCAAAATCAGAACAGATGATGATCAGTTTTATTTGTGAAGTACGTATTTGTAGTTTTGTATTGTAGCCCATTCTATTTGGTTAAGCTACTTTCATCTGAATAAAAATAAAAGGCATTATGCTGTTTTTGCATGAACAACTTTTTTGAGATGAAATAGTTCTTTATAAACATCTTGCATAAGTATGGAGAGAATCAACTTTAAATCTGGAAAAAATAATGAACAAATATTTCAGGAATAAGCAATGTTATCTTTAAAGAGTTCTAAAACAACTTCTAAAAAAATCAGAAGCTACTTTAGAATAGGCTTACTGGTAGATATCAGTTGTGGGCAATATGAATACATACATAGAGTTTGACAGATCAACACTGACTGGTTTCTGGCTTTGTTATTTGTTTCTGTTGATCTTGTCCTTACAAGGAATATAGTAGTGGGATGATCTTTAACTGCTTGTATTAAATTTATTTTTGCAAGATTATTTCTTGGGCTTGCTCTTGTTTGCATGCATGTTTATGTGTTCTTACAATCAACTTACATGCAGTGGAAGACATTTTTAGTGAGTATTGCATGCCTCCTCTGGCTTTTAGGTAGTTGTATCTGCATACTGAATTTATATGCTGTCTCTGCTTTGATTTAAAAAGGCCTGCCTGCCTGCCTGCTTGCTTGCTTTCACCTCCCAAATGCAAGTATTAATTTACATTAGAATAAAGTCTTTATTTCCTTAAAGATTTAACCGAGGCTTTGGATGAAGATGCAGACCCCACAAAATCTGCACTATCTGCAGTTGCAACTTTGGCAGCTGCCTGGCCCCAGTTACATCAGGGTATGTGTAGGTTTCATTTTTTTGTTATGTTGTTTTCCTCTATTTTACAAAAAGTATAATTATTGTTTTTGAATGCTCTTAGAAGCCAAATAGACTAACCTAATTCTGTTGTTAACTGTAGGTTGCAATTTGAAAAACTTGGATCTTGATAGCTGCACCCTTTCTGAGATTCTCAGACTTCATATCCTAGCATCTGGTGCAGATGTAACATCTGCCAATGCAAAATATCGTTACCAGAAGCGAGGAGGCTTTGATGCCACTGATGATGCTTGCATGGAGCTAAGATTGAGTAATCCTGGGTTGCTGAAGAAACTCTCATCTACCTCAGTATATGATTTATCATCGGGTAATAGAATCAAATAAATTTGTCAGCTTGCATGGCAAAGATTCTTAGAAGTCAAGAGAATTTAGTCGAGATTCTTGAAGCATATTTACTAATTGTTTAATGTATTAGCATTAGTAATTCTATATGTTCTGTGTATAATGCTTAGAAAGCATGCAGTCAAAGGGTGGAGAGAATATACATGCCTTTATATGAACAGTCAGGATAGTAGTCAGTATTAATTTTTCTGGAGGGTGAGCAGATGTGAGGTCTTGATGGTAAGTAAACACAAGACCAACATAAACTCTTTATGCATGGTACAGTTCCATGTTCCTTTGCATCTGGCCAGTGTGCAGAAAAAGGAATATATTACAAGAAGGTGATAGGCATGAAATTAAACAACGGCTTCTGTTTGTAAAATATATACCACTTAAATTAAATGTGGTATGTCTGCATTCTGAAATGACATAATATCCACAAACTTAGATTCCCCTCCCAACTTATATCTTGCCAGTGTCTATAAAATTAAATGAGTCAGATGTTATTTGTGGGCTAAGGAGATATATTTTGCCTAATTAATGAAGCTAATTGACAATTCAAAGGACAAATCCCTGATTTTCATAATGCAGCATTATCGTTTGTATTAAATGAATTAGGGGAGAAAATGAAGATTCTTCATGCTCTCTGTGGGAAGCTTCTTACTCTTGTTTCCACTCGAGACTTCATTGAGGACTCTGTTGAGGTATTGAGACAAGCAAAACAGGAATTCAGAGAGTTAAAAGCAGAACAGCATCGCAAAGAAAGAGAAGCTGCAGCAGCAAGGTGAGAAGAGAGAAAACCAAATATGACTAAGAAAAATCTAAGATAGTGTTGTTAGTAATTCTTTCTAGAAGTATTGCTTCAAATGTTGAAAAACATAGTGTTTTGGAAATAGTGCAACCTATACAATATCAAAGTCTTCCTATAACTATTTAGCTTAGAAAAATTAATGTTGTTGTTGTGTGCCTTCAAGTCATTTCTGACTTTTGGTGACCCTAAGGTGACCCTATCACAGGGTTTTCTTGGCCAAATTTGTTCAGAGCAGGTTTACTTACCTCAGGCTGAGAGAGAGTGCCTTGCCCAGTGTCACTCAATGGATTTCCATGGCAAAGTGGTGATTTGAACCCTGGTCCAGAGTTGTAGTCCAGTGCTTGAACCCCACGCGGACTCTACAGAATTAATTTAGTTATGATTACTTTTATTACCCTTATTTTGCTTATTTTATAATATGTCTTCAATATATTCAATATGAAAGTGTAGTTTTGAATTACTACTATGGTAAGCGTAGGAAATTACCTTATACTGAGTCAGATCATTGGTCCTTCTAGCTCAATATTGTTCACACTGATTGACAGTAGCTCTCTGGATTTTGAGACTTGATTAATTTCCCATCTGGTTGGAGATGGGAAACCAGGATTTTCTGCATACAAATCATAGTGTCTGTCACTGAGCTGCAGGACTTCCATATCAGCTGCACACAAGCATCTCCTGTGTGTTGGAATCTCCAGTCCTTTGAAATGAAGTGATAAACTCAGAGGAAACAATTGAAGACTTGATATGTTAACTGACTGTTTATATTATGTTTCTTCAGAATTCGCAAGAAAAAAGAAGAAAGATTAAAAGGGCAAGAACAAAAAATGAAAGAGAAACAAGAGAGACTGAAGGAAGAGCAGAAAAATCCTTCAATTGAAGTGTCTATTGGGTATGATCATTTGTTATTTAAGGTTCACACATTCATGCTAATGCTTAATTGGATACCTTGACATACTGTTCTTAATGTACATGAGGTCATTATAAAATTATATTTCATCAGTAATAAAACTTCACATTGTTTTGCTCTCTGGCCTACAGAGAATACTGACTATGCTTAAAAGAATATAAAATGCAAAGGTAGCTGGATATGGCTCACAGCCACTATCACAATTATCTTAGATTTCTCTGGAAAACTAGGACTCTGTACATACAAAACATGGTCTGCTTCTGAACTGCATTCCTTCCATGTTAGTGATAAGTATCAACTGACTTTTTAGCAATATTTATTATGTGCTGTGTTCCTGAGCCACAGGTGCTCACAAGCATCTTGTGTATATTGGGATCTTCAGTCATATGCTCAGTAATATACTCAGTATAGTATACTGAGTAATATACTCAGTAATATGCTCAGTGGAAATAACTGAAGGTGTGATAAATTAATTGAATGCCCCTGCCAGAAATTTACATGCCACCTGACCCAACGCCAAAAGGTTTCTTAGGGGGGTTGCAGACTGCCAGAAATAGTGCAAATTGAGTCCACTTTTAGGGTTAGGGTTAGGGAATCATGGGAACTGTATTTTATTGTGGCACCAGAGCTCTCTGACAGAGAAGGCTCAATGTCTCAGAAAAAAACTTCCCATGATTCCTTAGCACTAACCCTAACCCTTAAAGTGGACTCAATTTGCACTATTTCTGGAAGTCTGCAACCCCCTTTAGTCCTCATGAGTTGTTTTTAGGGGCATGGGAGGAGGAGTTGCAGTAAAGAAGGGGATCAGCCCACCCCCTGATGTAGCTGCTGACAGAATATGATAGAATATGTACTGTCAGTGGAAACAGTCTTTTGACTTGTGCTTCCTTATATTTTAAGTGGGATAGCATTAAAATGGACATTAAAATATGCAGCTGTGATTGAGAAGTGCACTTGCATATATCTCTGTTAGAAAACACATGGACTTAGAAGTGACCAATCAAAAGTTAGAGAAATGCACTTCTGATCTCCTGTAATAATAACTAACAAAAAAAGAGGAGGCAAGTTCATTTTAAAGTGTGCCCATTGCTAAGTTTTGATACTGATTCTAACTTCAAAATTTAGGATAAAAGTAAAAATTACAGGAGAGGGAAAGTGTATGTATTGTAAAACTTTCTTTACTTTGCAATTCCTGGTACAGTTTGCCCTCCGTTTTCACAGGGGATCCTTTCCGGACCACCACCACCACCACCCCGAAAACAGAATTGCCAATATTCAAGCCCTGTAGGCTTGAATGAGGCACGCCCCATTGATTTTAATGGAGGTTGCCCCTCTGTGAATATTCAAAACCGCGGCCCTCAAGTCCGCGAGAATGGAGGGGCAACTGTATATTATTGTGTGACTGAGTTTTCAAGGGAGGGAACTTCTCTTAATATTTGTACACAGATAGGCATAATATAGTATATGCCCTAAAGCAATGATACTCAAAGTGGTGGTTTGTGGACGAGTACAAGTCATCAGCTGGTGGTCCCCGAAAAGTTTCCAGAAAAGAAAGAAACAGTGTTGCCAGTGGGCAAATATAGTACTGGTCCCTCCTGCATCAGAAAAAACAAAAGTGTGTTGTCTGTGCCATTTTACATAATTTTCTTAACTTGTTTTTCTCTGTCCATTTTTGTTTTGTGCTTTATATAGGGAGGAAGAACAGGAAGAGCTTGATACAAGTACAGAGAGCAAAGAAGTTGAAACAAAAGAGCAAGGTCTAGAGGCTATGACAGATGATGAGGATTATATAGTACAAAACAAAAAGAAAAGAGGTAAATTCATTTTTAATGTGATGTGCTTGCTGCTAGGGTTTTTAATGAAAGGCAAAAGAGTTGAAATTTCAGCACTACTTTTTAATCTGGTTGGTAAAAGTTTGAATTGGTTTAGATGGATTGATTCCACTGATCTAGTTTGATACTTAAGGATGCCTTGATCACTATCATTTTCTGCCATAAAAATAAATCTTTGTTTGATTCCTGATGTTTGTATCTGAAAAACAAAACATTTGTTCTAATTGTATTAGATAGATACATTCTTTAAATGATTGGTAATTATTACTAACTTCTGGTAGTCAGTACTTTTATTTTGATGATAAATTAGTGTATATGTTATTTTTGACTTGCTCCATTTGGCTTGCTTCACTCTCTGAAGATATCTCCAGGCAGTCTTGGATGAAACCGATTATCTAGACCCATTTCAAA
>CM034701.1:46938968-46970668 GCA_020142125.1 Phrynosoma platyrhinos
CATCCCGACTCTTTAAAAATGTCCAAAGAAGGAGACTCCACCACCCTCCAAGGCAGCGTATTCCACTGCCAAACAGCTCTTGCTGTCAGAAAGTTCTTCCTAATGTTTGTGCTAACTGGTTTCACATCATGATTTTCCCCCATATAATTGTAAATTCTGTTTTATAGCTACAGTGTCAGTAAAATGTGCTTACTTTTGAGGAGATAGAATGAGCATGCTCATGAAAAGTTTAATTGTATTTCCAAACCAGGCATGAAATAACTATGTGCATTTATCACTAGGTGATGCAGAAGAAAATAAGAGAGACCAAAAAGGAGACAAAAGGAAGAAGAGAGAAGAAGATCAGTCTAATCAGAAAGATGGTAAATTATTTACATTATTGCATGTATGAACACAGTGTACTACTTTCTGTTTGTGAGCAATAAGCACTGACATATTTGTAAATGGCGTCTAGATATTTTTATGACTTTATAATGCTTAATTTAATAACCACTTCTTCTGTTAATGAACTCCTGTGAAGCAAAAGGAAGGGAATGGCATACTCAAGGAACCCAAACATTTGGAGAAATACAAGAAATGTTTGTGTTTTAATAAAACAAAACCCAAAACCTTAAGGCAGCAAGAGGAAAAATGGAAAATTGAGGAGGGCTGGATGGTAGTGAAATGGGCTGCTGGAAGTAGACATGGCTCTCTGCAACTCCTGCTTAGGAGATGAGATGATAATACTCTGGAATGCTTTGTTACAGATATACTTTTGTGTGCATGTTTGGAATGGTTAAATTCAGTTGTAGCAATGGCCACTGCTTTAGATGTATAATTTGTGGCAACAGATTCTGTTAATGTATTTTTTTAATCATATGAAGATCTTCTCTTAGGGGTAAAGCAGACAGCCCCATAGGAGCAGCCTCCGTCCTCAATCACTCTGGGACTGCAGCAGCCACACAGCCTGCTTCCAAGTCCCAAGCCGGTGCTGCCAGGAGCCAGATTATTACCGCTCCTTAATGGTCTGGCTTTTACTCCCTTAGCACAGCCTCAGAGCGGCTTCCGGCTGCTTTGGGGGCATGTGTCGTGTAAACATCAAACCCCCAAGGCAGCCAGAAGCCACTTTATTTGGTCCATGTATTTTGGGCCCTTTTGGGTCTTAAAAGATATTGCCCATTGATTTCATTGGGTGATTCTGTGTTCAGTTTGTTTGAAGACCAATTGGCTTTTTCTCATAGGCTACATGTTCCAACCCTGACCTTACATGTTCTATTCTGCACTATCTCACCTCTGCGCTATTTCACTATCCTTTTTAAGATGATGTGATCAAAACTGTATGGATAATCCAGATATGATTTAGTTTCATATTCCTCTATTGCTGCTCTTTGCTTTCTTCTGTTTGATTAGTTTTTGATTCATAAGCAGACCAATCCTCTTATTCTATGACTGTATTTAGATTTCTTATCAAAAGCTTTTTAGAAGTCCCAAGTCTTCTGTGTCTATCAAATCATATGTGCTGATACTCTCAGAAAAAAATCTAAACTCATACCGAAGCAGAAATTATCTTTGTAGAAGGCAATTTGATTTTTTTTCTTCAAAGTTGCTTGCTCTGCATTTTTTTGTGCTATGCTGGTAATGTTACAACAGATGTTTTACTGTAGAATGAATGGGATAAATTGTGATGTTTGCATAACTGCTCCCCTCCCCCTCTGTTGCTAAGATGCCAGTGATGGTGGACGCTCACACAAAACAGTATTGGACCGCTGGAAGGAATCATTGCTTGCTTCTGCTAGCCTGTCTCAAGTCTTTCTTCATCTCTCAACACTGGAACGAAGTATAATCTGGTCTAAATCCATTCTAAATGCTCGTTGCAAAATGTGCAGAAAGAAAGGAGATGCTGAAAGCATGGTGCTGTGTGATGGTTGTGATCGAGGCTACCATATATACTGTATAAGGCCTAAACTCAAGGTAACTGTGCATTTTAATTTAATACTTTTGATCTTAAGTAGTGGTGGCATTTTGCTAATATATACTAACTCATTATTAGGCTGTTCCAGAAGGAGACTGGCTTTGTCCAGAATGTCGACCAAAGCAACGTTCTAGGCGCCTTTCATCCCGTCAAAGACCTTCTGTTGAAAGTGATGAAGAGGCAGAAGAACAAACTGAAGATGATAGAGATGGAGCTAGTTATGAGGGAATTGGACAGAGTGAGGAAGATGATTATGAAGATGAAGATGATGGTGATGATTCTGATTCTCAAGACGAGGATGACCAAAGGTAAAATGAGCTTAGTCAGCACTTTAAATAAACTGAATACAAAGTTCTCATATATATCCTCAGTGTCTTCACCACTGATATCAGTGTTGGATGCCATTCTTTCTGCTTGTCTTATCACATCTTTGCACCTTCTTGAGTGCAGTCTCATCTTTTTAGTTCACAAAGACACATTAGCATTCTAGAACATGTAGATTTATAGTTATAAAATCATTATACTGTCTTAATAAGTTTACATACATTTCTGCAACTAGCCAGTAAAATAAGAACAAACACACACTGAAGAAAGTTGTTGCCAATTACATGTTGACAAATGATTAATATACCCAGGAAGGTATAATTTGTTCATTTGTTGTTGTTATTTACTCTCTCTCTCTCTTGATTTTAAACAATTGCTTGAAATATAAGTTTTAGAAGATAGTGAAGATGTTTGAAAGTTCTTCCCTTATGTCAGTTTCTTCATGAACTGGAATATTTGCAGTTATTAATACTATTTTTAATTGAAAATTTTCTTTGTAGCAGAGTGTACAGAGATGGAACTTGCACTGAACTTTATTTATCCTGAAGGATCACATGCATGCAGTTTGTGGTGCTCCTATATCTAGATTTTTCACTGAAGGCCAAATTAGTATCAGTGTCTCAGAGTAACTCTTACCAGCTAGTGCTGCTATATCATCTGATACTTCTCCTGGATAGGATGACTCTGATGTAATTATCAGCTAGTCAACAGCCAAACATTAAATATAGTGAAACATTAGCTAATTCAAAGTGTAGTTGCATGTTTTTAGCTGAGACTAGTATGTGAGACCATACTTCACTAATGTTTAACTGTGTGCACTAGTAATTGGTCTGTTTGTAAGTAACATGAGCTTATTTATAACAACACTGTTTAGCTAGGGGCTAAGGCACTTCATGAAAACCCCATCATTTATTGGATTTCCCATGCACTGAAACCTTATTGAAGGTCCTTCTTTAGTTGAAATTGGCAGTTGGCAATTAGGAAGAGAGCCTTCTTGGTTGAGATGTGCTGTTTATGAAATTATTTGAGAGATTTGTCTGGTGCATACTTCACTATCTTTTTGGTACTAGGCAGAGACTTTTCTGTTTTCTCAGGCTTTTATACACTAAGTGTGACAGCTTTAGTTGCTGTTACATCTATTTTAATTTTTATGGCATGCCACTCTGAGATGGTTACATGGAATAGTAATGTGTATATTTAAAAAATAAAGGAATAAGTGGTGCAAATCTCCCATGGAGGGGAGCTAATTGAGTATACGGTTTTGTTCATTTATGTAGAATTTGAGTATAGAGTTGTCAACTTTTAAGACTACAGACAAGAAAGAATACTGTAGCACATTAATATTTGTCTAACTACTTACAGCTTATCCAGATCAGGAAAACCTCAGATAAACCTTGCTTTAAGAACAAGAACTGCAAAACTTACTACCACTATTTCAAGGCAAAGCAGCCAGCAACAGAATACCGGAAGATACAGTTCTAGGAGTCAGCAGAATACACCTAAATCAACTGGATCTTATAAAGCTACTGGGAAAGTGATAAGAAAAACAAAATCTGCTCCTCCATCTGTAACAAAATCATCACGACTTAACAGCCGTACTACTCGTCACAATCGCAGTTTGCTACAAGCAGATGCATTCATAGAGTTAACCAGTCCACGAAGGCAACGCAGAGGAAGGAAAACAGCAGATAATACTCCTGCTAGTAGTCCTTCAAATTCTGTTGGCTTCAGAATTGTTGACACTGTGGTCTCAAGTGAAAAGAAAAGCGCTCCAGTTCCTATAGTAAAAAATTATCTAGTGGATTTAGAGCCCAAAAAGAGGGGTAGGAAACGACAACTTGCAGGTATGTTGAATCCTTTAATTAAAATAGTGTTGGCTGTAGAATGAATCAGCTTATTTTGGGGTTTTAGATCTTGGCTGTCTAATGAAACAGGTCATTGTAGCCCCATCCTGATGCATTTTAAAGCCTGTCTGGAGTGGGAGGCCAGCAAGTTAGAAAAGAAAATTCCAAGGAATACAAAGTCTTTAGAAAAGGTATCTAGGGTAGATAGATGAAGGTGATTGGCTGAACTTTTGTGTCTGAGATGACTTCATTGTTCTCTTTTCCTCATACTTATTGAAGTGCCTGAGAGGAAGCTGCTCACTTTGAAGCAAACAAAATCTAGGGTCTGTAAATACATGAAATAGCCAAAAGTAGTTAAATATCCTTAAAGAAGTTGCTGTGTATGTGTGTGTGGTTATTACTGTATAAACACATGCATAAGTTGAGGGCAGGTTTTAGAGCCAAATTATGGGTATTTCTATGATCCATGGATAAGTGGAGCGTAAAACTTAGAGGCATGTAACGAACAAATCATTTTCTCTCCTTTAAGGCTGCCTTTCTTTCTCTGGTTTGGGCAAGAAAGTGGTAATGGAGTGGGAGCACTGTTTCATACCCGACCATGCTGAGAGGGGCTTCTCAGCTATGCCTCTTACCTGCCTTTCTGTTGAGTCCCTATTCTAGCACTAATTCAAGTAAAAATTGACCCCAAATTTGGGAGGAATGGTTTTTAGTCAATTTTTTTTTACTTATATAAAAGTATTTTCCGGCATATAAGACGACTGGGTATATAAGACGACCCCCAACTTTTCCAGTTAAAATATAGAGTTTGGGATATACTCGCCATATAAGACTACCCATCTTCCAATGGGGGAAAATGAGAAAATGTTGGGGGGAAGGACTGCCAATGTACTAAGTGATGCATTCTGGGGTATGTACAATTTGCTGCCAGGCAGGTGACCCTGGGCATGTCACATATTCTCAGCCTCAGAGGATGGTAATGGCAACCTCCATTTCAAGAAACATGCCAAGAAATTCCCATGATAAGGTTTGCCATAAGTCAGAAAGGACTTGAAGACACACAAGAACAACAAAAAAGTCTGCAATTGTTTCATAGGTAGTACATGAGAATAGGAGCCAGTATGGTGTAGTGGTTTGAGTTTTGGACTACCACTCTGGAGACCTGGGTTTGATTCCCCATTCTGCCATGAAACCCACTGGGTGAACTTGGACAAATCACACACTCTCAGCCTCAGGGGAAGACAATGACAAACCTCCTCTGAACCAGTCTTGCCAAGGAAACCCCAGGATAGGGGTTTACCTCTTATCCACCGCTGCCTCCTTCACCTCTTATCTGCTGCTGCTTCCTCCTCCTCCTCCTGCTTCGTGCCGCACCACCCCTTCCTCCTCCCCCTCCTCTACCTGGCATATAAGACGACCCCTGACTTTGGAAAAGATTTTCCTGGGTTAAAAAGTAGTCTTATACGTCAGAAAATAAAGTATTGTATTTACTTATTTAATATTCTGCTTTTTTCCCCAAATAGCTAAAATAATTTGTTTTCTGGCTTTTTTCCTTTAGAACATTCTCAAATGCCATTGAACAGGAGGAGTTCAGGACGCCAAGGTGGAGTACATGAATTGTCTGCTTTTGAACAGCTTGTCGTGGAACTGGTACGTCATGATGACAGCTGGCCTTTCATGAAGTTAGTTTCCAAAATCCAGGTAACTATGTTAATTTCATCCAATACTAGGATTAGGTTAAATGATTAAGATAAAATCCTGTGAGTAGAGGGGCAATGTTGTCGTAGGAATTGCAAATGAATGTCTTATCATTGTAAAAAATAATATCTTAGTTTACACTGTTCCTAGAGAACTCTTTTAAGTGGTATATATAGGAAACTGGTAAGAGTGTTGATCACATGGGGGTTTGCATCTTATTTGTTATTATGAGACAAAATCTGTGTATTTGGAAAGCAGTGGGATATAATATTGTATCTCCCCTCCCCCCCCAAAAAAGTTCTTGCTGTTAAATCCTCAGTTGCTTTGAGTGATGCAGAAGAAATGTAGTAAAATCAAATTATGGATATCAGTGGAAGAGTACTTGTGTTTTAATTAAAAAGGTACTAGTATGTCATTAGATGATAAGATCAGCAGATTTAAAAAGTGCACTTGATGCTAAATTCTATTAAATATACCTTCATAACTACATAAAACAGTGAGATCTTCTAACCAATCAATGATAGATAGTTGTACATGTATCTACAAATAGTAAAGAGTTTTCTAATACAAAATGAATACACTACCATATCTCCAGTCAGAAAAGCCCAATAATTGGACATGGCCAGAAAGTATATTAGTTTGAACTTGTGAGAGACGGTATGCCCAGTTATAAAATCAACTGTATGGTATTAATTAATCGTAAGGGAAAGTTCAGTGAAGTCAGTAACTGATTCTAAAATTATTGACAATGGAAATTGAAACCTTGTCTTGGCTTCATTTCAGCCCTTTCTAGTAGAAGTTCACTATTTCTCTTGAATGTTAAGGTGGAACATCAAAGTACCATGCACATTTGGAGCCTATTGTGAACTTCACACTTGAAAATGAGCCCAATTGATGGATCAGTCTTTGCTCAAGGGATGATAAGAGTGGAAATATATATAATATGTCCATTGTGGTTGCTTCAAAGATTGAGATGAAATGGCTATCTCCTTGGAAAGTCAGATGGAAAGATGTAACAGTTTTGAATGAGACCTCTTGAACCCTGTGGTTGACTAACCTAGAAAATAGGGCCAAATTCAGTTATTAATCTCAGCTAAAGTAGATCTTTGGATCACTCTTAAAGAAATGGATGTGCCACAACCTTTTATAGTCCTGATGCGTAACCTATATTCAGGGCAAGAGGCTACTGTTAGGACAGAATATGGAAAAACGGAATGGTTTCCAGTTGGCAAGGGAGTCATATCATCCTATCTATTTAATTTGTATGCTGAGAACGTAATATGAAAAGCAGGATTAGACTCAGAGGGGAAGGCATGAAAATTGGAGGAAGAAACATCAGCCGTCTAAGATGTGCAGATGACACCATAATACTAGCAGAAAATATCGAAGCTATGGAAAGATTATTGAAAACGTTCAAGGCAAAAAGTGCAAGGGCAAGTTTACAGCTGAACATCAAGAAAACATAAATTAGGATTACAGACAGTCTACATAATTTTAAAGTAGACAGTGAAGAAATAGAAATAGTTCAAGATTTTCTGTACTTGGGCTCAATCATCAGAGTGGAGACTGCAATAAAGAAATCGAAGACTGTTATTTACTTATCCCACCTTTCTCCCACTATAGGGACTGAAAGCAAACAGCAAATTTAAAACAATACAATTTAAAAACAATACAAAGCATTAAAATGTATAAATATAATTTTTTTTAAAAATTAAACAATTTAAAAAATTAAAACAGCTATCCTTTAAAATGTAAAATGTTAAAATGCTATACAAACCTTAAAATCTAAACAGCTTTTAAAGTCCAACATTTGTCAGTTTGAAAAAGTCTAACAACACAAAAATATTTTTATCTCCTGCTGAAAGGGAGAGAAAGATGCCAGCCACAAGATGCTGGCAAAACGTCAGAAAGAAACTCTTCTAGAACATGGCCACACAGCCCGAAAAACCCACAAAAAAACTATTCCTCTTTCTTGTTCCCACCAAACACACCACAGAAAGTGGTGGGGCAGAGAGAGGGGCCTCTTTGGAAGATCTCAACACTAGTGGGCTCATAAAGGGAGATGTGGTTCTTCAAATAACATCTTTCATCCAGTTCCCTGTGTAGGTCATCCACCAAGGCAACCAAAGCAATTTCTGTCCCATAACCAGGCCTGAAACTAGACTGATATGGATCTAGAACAGTAATTCCCAAAATTGGCAGCAGTGGAAAGATCTGGGGGGGGGGGTGAGGGGAAAAGAATGTGGCAGGGGGGCCTTCAGTCAAAGCATTGATGAGCAAGAAAAATAAGTGGAACCAGTGGCCTTTAGGACCATGGTGGGGATGAGGGTTGCATGAAACTTCTTTTAAGGGCCCCTTAAAAACACCACACATCTTCACTGATTGTTTGTGTGGTGGTATCTCCTGCTCTTTGCCTGGCCCCATTTTCTTATTTCCTTAGTTGCACTTTTCTCTAGTAGTGGCAATGGCATTTGGGAAGCTCTTGTAAGGCATGAGCGCAGGGCATCACTTCTGTGGCTTGGAGCAGCCCCATTTTGGGATAGACAGACTGACTGGAGCAAGGAGCCTGTAGTGGTGTGGAAGAAATGGTTGCAAAAAGGAGCTTTCCTATTTGGGACCCTACGTAAGCTTTGTGAGCTGTGCTGGGACTTGGTGGCAGGTTGGAGCTGCACAGCTGCTCCTACTTTTCTTTCATTGGACAGGCCAAGAGAAGAATTAGCAGAATAAACAATGGGGGGGGAGGCACTTGAAGCTTTGTGGAGAAGGCATATCTCTGGGGAAGGAGAGGAAGGAGTATCCAGGGTTGGTTCTTGGAAAGAGTCCTTCAACTTGGGGTGGCTTCTGCAGTTAAAATCTCTCCCTTTCCCTTTCCCCATCTCCATCTGTGCCATTTCCAGTCCAGAACATGTAGTTTCTATTAAACCCCTATACATATACCAGCTGCGCCCCTCTCCACCCTGATGAAAGTCCTCCCTCACTGGGGAGAAGCTTCTCCCTTTGCACACAGTCACCCTGGGAACAACAACCAAGAGGCCTCTTGCCTGCATTGGCCCTTGCCACAAGGTGAGCATGGCAAGAGGCTTACTGGTCACTGCTCAGCCAGCTGCTTGTTTGCTGCTCCCAAGATGACCAGGAGCAAAGAGAGCAGTGACTAAGATTGGTTGTTTTGAATTTGCAGTATGCCTAAAATCAAGAAAAACATGTTGAGGGGGCACTAGGTTTGTCACCTAAGAGGAAAGGGGGCAGTAGCCAAAAAAAAGTTTGGGGACCACTGATCTAAAAGACTAGGACTTGGAAGGGCAGCTGTGAAGAAACTAGACAGGATCCTGAAGTGTAAAGATTTATCACAAAACACCAAAGTTAAGATTGTCCATGGCATTGTAGTTCCCATTTCTATGTATGGTTGTGAAAGCTGTTCAGTGAGAAAGCTGATAAGAAAAAAATAAACTCATTTGAGATGTCGTGAGGAAGAAGAGTTCTGTGAATACTGTGGACCACCAAAAAGGCCAATGGATGGATCCCAAACCAGATCAATCCCAAACTCTCCCTGTATGCAAATATGACTTAACGGAGGTCTTCGTATTTTGACCATATCATGAAAAGAAAGGGCTCACTAGAAATGATTATAATGCTTGGTAAAGTGGAGGGCAATAGGAAGGGAGGAAGACCAGATTACAGATGGATAGATTCAATAAAAGAAGACATGGCCTTGAGCATGCAGGATTTAAACAGGACGGTTGAGTATAGGATGTCTTGGGAGATTATCACACAAACCTTGTGTCCCATGGCAATCATGTTATTAAAGGAAATGGGAACATACTGGCAGTAAAACATTACCTATCATACACATCTTCTTTCACTGTGCTGTGCTCCTTAGACAACCCCCTGGTGTGATAAGTTCTGTCACTTCAGTTTGGGATAGCTGCATCTACATGATTCTCCTCTTCACTCATTCTTCTCCCTCTTTGCTATTCTAAAGCAGGCTAATTTCATGCCTTTCATTTATTTTCACTTTAATTTTTATTGTACTTTGGAAATTATGGCAAAACTTCTAAAAAATGAGGGGGTAAGCAGCAAAGGCAGCGAGTCAGCCTGCCTTGGAATAGCAAAGGGGAGGGGGAGAGGATGAGGATCAGGCCCCTGCATGCCATGTGATTCCCCAATCTCAGAACTCCTTGCAAGAAATTTGTGCACTTGAGGACAAATGGCACAGCAGTGCATTTGGGAGTTTATTCACAGGTTTCCCCCATGAATTAAAAGGTGCATATTAACCACACTTGGGAGGCACTGCAGCAATGACAGGGAGGTGATGTCATGCAGTAACTACCTGACAAAAATGCTTTTATCTTGTTAAGATTCCATTTTTAATTGTCGTGTGATAATCTCGAGTCACCATAGATCAGAGTCAACTTGAAGGCAATTAACAAGAAGTAGACCTATTAAATAAATAAGATTTACATAAATGTTTTAACATCCAGCAGTTGATTCAATTGATCAATTCTAGCTGAGACTAGATTTAGGCCTAGTAAGCGTCTCCTTTTGTATTATTATTGGATTATAATAATTACACACTTACTATTTTATGCTTCTTTACAAAAATGCAGGTGCCAGACTACTATGATATCATCAAAAGACCAATTGCCTTAAACATAATCCGTGAAAAAGTGAACAAATGTGAATACAAACTAGCCTGTAAGTAAAATTGTCTAAACTAATCTTATTTTTTATTACCTTAAACACAAGTGGATTTAAAAAAGTTAATATTTCCAAACAGGGATGTACATCTCATGCACTGCAAGAAATCTTTAGTGCCCTGTGAGAGATTAGGGCTGTATCTCCCAGCAGTAGGCATTAACGTGACTAAGCATAATTTACTGTATATACTCATGTATAAGTCTAGAAATTTAGGTCAAAAATGTTACCCAAAAAAACTGAATCAACTTATCCATGGGTCAATGTAAATACACTCGTCCCTCCGTGGACTTGGGGTCCGCAGTCTCAGTCCTTTGTGGACGGCAAGCAGGGAGGGACAAAATTGTGCACGCACCACCAATGAAATAAATGGAGCTTGGATATTTGCGATTTTCCCGATTCATGGGGGGGGGATTCCAGAACAAATTCCCCCATGAATCAGGAGCGACAATTGTACTGTATCTTAACTTATTTAAAAGAAGAAACAATCCCCTGGTGAAAGGCAAGTGTATAATCTGTTCTGGAAGCACCCGAACCCCTCTACTCTCTCATCCGTCCAGCCTTAGATGTGAGCACAACTGCACATTTATGCCTGCTGGAATTTTATAAGTTCTTTAGCATTGTTTTCTTTTGCTTCATCCTTTAGATCCTTTGCTCTATGCCCCTAAATTTTACCCTTATTTATCCATGAGTCATATCAAAATCCATAATTTTGGCCCCAAAATTTCCCCTTGACTTATACATGAAATCCACTTTTAGTCGAGTATATACGGTATGGAATGTTGGAGAGACCTATTTAGCATTCCAGAAACAATGTATATCAAAGAGTAATGTTACAGCTGTTTTTGTCATTTCAGTATTAATTATCTTCCAGTATTAATTATCTGTTCAGGAAGTTCTTTGTGCAGAGGGCAGTGGTAGAGCTAGTATTTTGCTCCTTCTTTGTGTTTAACTTGTTTTAGAACACCTGAATTGGCCTACACTTGTGTTCAAGACAGACCAAATTTTACTGATGGAAACTAACTTTGGAAACTGTTTTGTTAGACTGTGTAACATTGTGCGCTAAAGGCCTATTTGTATTTTTCCTTATAGCGGAGTTCATTGAAGATGTTGAGCTGATGTTTTCAAATTGCTTTGAGTATAATCCACGTAATACAAGTGAAGCAAAGGCTGGGACAAGACTCCAGGCATTTTTTCATACTCAGGCTCAAAAGCTTGGACTTCCAGTTGCATCTGGTTACACGGACCATGCTTCTCCAGCAACCAAGAAATCACGAATCTAACCTCTTCCTTCTAAAGGACATTAACTAGAGGAATCTACTTCATTTTCATGGAAAATGAAACACTGAAATCATGCAGCTATACAAAGCAATAACATCTGCCACACCTTGGAAGTGTGGCCTGCACTATGCTCTCAGTTTATTATGCACTCAGGAGAATGTAGGAAAGATGATCTTTGCTACAGTTTTGTTCAGTGTCTAATACCTTTGATAGATAGGTATTGAATAACAGTACTGGTTTACAGTAGCTTTTCTATTTTTAAAGACCAATTTTTATGTCCAAAAGCCTTCCAGAATATTTTTTCAGCACAAGGCAATATTGTCATATTCTTTAGATTTTGTAGGGTCTATGACATGTTTAGTGAAGGTTCTGTTTAGAATAAAGTCATCTCCATCACAATGGACAAATTAAGTCTAAAGTCACTTGACTACACGTTTTTGACACTACGCAAATGAGTGTAATTTTATATTCTTTAAATTACTGTGCCAGTGCTAGTTGGAAAGATTCAGTCTTACTTTATTAAGTAGATATTTATTTAGCATTCAAATAATTTGTGAAGTTGTTTTTGTATTTATAAAAAAAATCCTTTGAGGATATAAAAATCCTTAACATTGTTTTCTTTGTGTTTTGTTTATATTTCAAATGATCAATTAATTGTCCTCTTTCTATAGGACAGTTCTTCCAGCACTATATGTTTATACAGTTTTTGTGTGTAAAATAATAAAATGAGACCATTTTCAAAATATACCTTTCTTCTCTGTGTACTACTGGATGCACCATTCTTGGCTGAAGCTGATGAGAGTGGATGGCAGGATTGATTGCTACTGCCAAGATACAGTAACAGCATTTTTACTATGATAAGTACAATATTAATGTATGCCAATGTTTCACAGTGCACTGTCCTAATGCTTGTGTCCATACTATTCACCATGCTTTCCTGCAGGTGTCTTGGGAACAACTACTCTTAATTTATTTATTTTTCTAAAATACTGTCTGTTTCATGGGGATAACTTTCAGAAATGCCTTGATGACATTTTGTACATTTCTAATAATTCCCAAATATCAGATAATTTGTTATTGTTCTGTTCCTTCACATTGTTTCCGACTTATAGTGACCTTAAAGTGAATCTGTCAAAGGTTTTTCTAGCAAGATTTGTTCAGAGTGTGTTTGCCTTTGTGTCCCTCTCAGGCCAAGAGATTGTTACTTGCCCAAAGTCACCCATTGGGTTTCCATGGCCAAGAGAGGATTGGAACTCTGGTGTCCAGAATCATAGTCCAGTACTCAGACTACTATGCCACGCTGACGTCAATAATTAGTCAACAATAAAATTACTTTTATCTGAACATCTTAAGTAATTCTGAGATTTCTCTGGATATAGGGGGACAGATATGTTAAGGGTCCAAATTATGATGGAATGTCTGAAATCTATGTTTTTCAGGGGCACACTGCAGTGTACCCACAAACAGCCAGAGGGGGATAATAGTTGAAAGGATTGGGTGCCAACATGGAGGCAGTCTCTAATGAAGTCTTGATGAAAAAATAATTGGCAGATACCAATTTGCCTGGAAGATGCTACAATCAGCCCTTGGTATCCATAGGGGATCTGTTCCTGACCCCACCCCCCATACCAAAATCTGTGGATGCTCAAGTCCCATTGTCCCCAATGGTAGTGTGGCCATGCAGCTGCACAAACTGGGGACAATGGACTTCACCTCATGCATCCATCCTTTCTTTCTCTCTCCTAGCTTTCATCTCCAGGCGCTGCCGCCGCTTCCTCCTGCCTCCTCCTGCCTCCCTCCCTCTCAACTCTCACTGGTGGCAGGGGGCCACCACCGCTGCTCTTCCTCTTCCTCTTCTTCCTCCTTGCCTCATCCTCCCGCCTCTTCCTCCTCCTCTGGTGCTAATGCCACCTAAACACGGGCTTTGCTGTCTTCGGATGGTTGAATCATGAATGGCAAGTCCGCGGATACTGAGGATGGACTGTATTTCAAGACTCAGAGGTGGCATGCCTCTGAATATTAGTTCCCTGGGGAAAATTTATCAGGAAAACACTGTTGCCCTCATGTCCTGTTTGTGGGCTTGCCATAGGGATCTGTTTGACCACTTGGGAAACAGGATCCTGGATGAGATAAGCATTTGATCTGATCCAACCATGGTCTATTTATGTTCTGTCTAGGATGAAAGGAACTGGACCAATTAAAGAAGATAGTTGCAGAAGTTAAAGATCCATATTTCATGTACTCTGAATACATTGCTCTTTTTGGCTGTAAGTATTGAATCGGTGAGAAGGCATTTCACAGGTTAGTCCACTAGGAAGACTACAAAGGACTTCATCAGGAATCAGTTTTCTTGTGGCTCTGAGGTTAAGTTGTTCTTTGGAATTGGGATCTTGGGTTCTCGTATTGGTGTTGCTTTTCTTTTTCCATTCAAAATTGTTGCTGACAAGACGCCCCAAAGATAATTTTTTCTTTGTAGAAATCACCAGCAGTTCTTAGAAATGTATCATATTTCTCAGCTAGAGAGAGATCACCCTACTCAGAATATTCCTGGCACAGCATTAGCCTTATAGTATTTATTATTCCTTGTTCATCAAGCTCCTTTGCAAAATGTTTGTTCCAGTCACCCACCTCAATACAGGTTATTGTTGCATAGCTCTAATATGAATTGTGGACAGCACTGGTATCACATTGAAGGTCTTCTAGGTCTGCAGTGTATGGTTTTGATATTTTTCATACCTGCATCAGTAGCCTACTGGCATATAGGAGAGGATATTAAATGAGTGATGCAGTTTCTGTTAATAAAGTATTGCCATCATCTATGACTAGTAAGTTAAATCAATGTGTTAGCTGTGGCTGGTGGAAAACAATGTTATCAGGGAGGGACACTGGGAGTATATATTGTTCCTAAATTAGCTTTTTCTTAGCTAGCCCAGGCCATATGTATTGTCCTGAGATCAAATTGCAAAAGACAACCCCTCCCCAACTCAAAGGCTTAGCACCTGGACAGAAAATCAGCCAACTAATTACTTAATTGCAAATTCTCTGTGCCTCACACAAATGGATCCTGTGCCAAGGAATGTTCAAGAGCTGAGTAGGTTTTGGTAGGTGCCCCATCATCAAAAAAAGGCAGGGGAGAAAGGATCACAACAATTATCACGCTGTTAGTCTGACATCAATAACGAAAGATTCTAGAGCACATCATTAGCAATAGCAAGCGCATTTCTATACTGCTTATCAGTGCACTTAAGCACTAAGCTAATTGCCTCCAACAAGCTGGGTACTCATTTTAGCAGCCTACAGAAGGATGCAAGCCTGAGTTGAGCCTGAGCCCCTGGCTGGTATTGAACTCAACCTTACAGTTTGTGAGTGAGTGGCTGTAGTACAGGTATTTAACCACTGTGCCACCAGGGCTCTTTTACATTAATCAGAGTCTGTGAACATTTAGAAGTGAGTGCCATAATCACAGAGTCAACATGGGTTTTTAAAAATAAGTCATGCCAAACTAAACTGATCTCTTTTTTTATAAAATCACTAGCTTTGTAGATGAAGGGAATGTTGTGGATATAGCATATCTTGATTAAAGTAAGGCTTTTGACAAGGTTCCCTATGATATTCTTGCAAACAAGCTAGCAAAATGTGGGCTAGACAATGCAACTTTTAGGTAGATTTTTAATTGGTTGGGCAGCCGAACCCAAAGGGTGCTCAGCAATGGTTCCTCTTCATCCTGGAGAGAAGTGACCAGTGGGGTGCCACAGGGTTCTGTCCTGGGCCCAGTGCTATTCAACATCTTTATCAGCGACTTGGATTGAAGAATAGGGGGCATGCTTATCAAATTTGCAGATTTTTGATATTGGGAAGAGTAGCTAATACCCCAGAGGAGAGGATCAAAATTCAAAATGACCTTAATAGATTAGAAAGCTGGGCCAAAACTAACAAATTAATTTCAACAGGGAGAAATCTGGCAGCTAAAAAACCCCAATGCGATTCTAGGCAAGACGTATAGTATCTAGATCGAGGAAAAGTAAAATTTGGTCAGGCCCCACCTGGAATACTGTGTCCAGTTCTGGACACTACAATTCAAAAAGGATGTTGACAAGCTGGAGCATGTCCAAAGGAGGGCTACTAAAACAGTGAAGGGTCTGGAAACCACGCCCTATGAGAAATGACTTGGGGAACTAGGTATGTTGAGCTTGGAGAAGACAGGGTTAAGGGGTGATATGATAGCCCTGTTTAAATATTTGAAGGGATGTCATATTGAGGCTGAAACAAACTTGTTTCTGCTGCTCCAGAGACTAGAACATGGAGCAAACGATGCAAGCTCCAGGAAAAGAGATTCCATCTAAACATTAGGAGAAACTTCCTGACTGTAAGAGCTGTTCAACAGTGGTACACATTCCTTTGGAGTTTGGTGGAGTCTCCTCCTTTGGAGGCCTTTAAACAAAAGCTGGATGGCCATCTGTCGGGGGGGGTGGTGGTGGTGGTGGTGGTGGTGTTTTGATTGTGAGTTCCTGCATGGCAGGGAGTTGGACTGGATGGCCCTTGTGGTCTCTTCCAACTCTATGATTCTATCATTCTAAACACCACCACCACCACCGCACAAAAGCCACCCTGGTATGATTATATATTAAATGCCTGCTTAAATAAAAACAGCTTGCTGATGAAAGGCAAGGAGGGAGGGGGCCAGCCTAGCCTCCCACAGAAGGGCATTCCAGAATACAGGAGCAGCCACCCAGAAGGTTCCCTCATGTCCTCACCAAGTGAGCCTGTGATGGTGGTGGGACTGAGAGAAAGCCTTTCCCCAAAGATCTTAGCGTTCTGGCAGGTTCATATGGGGAGATATGGTTCTTCAAATAATCTGGACCTGAGCCATATAGGGCTTTATAGGTCATAACCAGCACTTTGAAGTGTGCTAGCAAACAAACTGGTAGCCAGTGAAGCTGTTTCAACAAGGGAATTATATGTTGGAATGGATTGTTAAGGCTGCTATGTTAGCCCAAATTGCCAAGCTAATATGCGTTTCAAAGGATAATTGAAGATTTTTTGAAAGATGGGAAACTGTTTATGGACTTTTTGAACAACAAGAAATCTTAACATTGTAATAATTTGTGTTTATTGTTATTAGAACCAGCATGGCATAGTGGTTTGAATGTTGGACTGTGACTCTGGAAACCAGAGTTCGATTCCCTGCCATGGAAACCCACTGGGTGACTTTGGGCAAGTCACACTCTCTCAGCCTCAGGGGAAGACAATGGCAGGCCTCCTCTGAACAAACCTTGCCAAGAAAACCCAATGATGACCCCGTTAGGGTTGCCATAAGTCAGAAATTACTTGAAGCCATACAACAAACAACAAACAAAATGGTTAGTAATTCTAGTAGGATTATTTAATTGGGTCTGTAATAGTAGAATAGGTTTCTTTTTTTATGTATATTTTATTTATCTTTTAATTTTAGTTAGGACTGGGGCTACTGTCAGAACAGAAGCAGAATGGTTCCCAATTGGAAAAGAGGCCAGACAAGGCTGCATCCTATCACCCTACCTAAATTATATGCAGAACATATTGTAAAAAAAGGCTTGGACACAGAAGAAGGAGTGAAAATAGGAGGCAGGAATATAATTGGTCATAATCCATGCTGTAGATGCAGAATATCAAAATTCTATCTATTTAAAAATATTTGCAAAAACTCAGAATTAGCCAATATTGTGAAAATAATCAGCCAGTGAATTTCATCAAAGACCTTCTCGATATCTTCAGAAATCACAGCTGGCTGATCAGTTCTATCAGAGTTTAAAGCAATCCAGTCCACAACCAATCAAATATTCTCAGTTCCTTGTCTGTTTTGGATAAATCCAGCTCAATCAGGACTTACCAAACATTACATTACTTTTTGTAATCTATTATCTAAAATAGCCGTCAATATTTGGATATCCACTTTAAGTAAGGATACAGGGTGGTAATTATTGCAGCAAGTATAACCCTTACCAGGTTTAAGTATCAGTATCATTTAATTATGAATAGAGGGAGCCAGATTCTACAATATGTTTGCAAAGTTGGAGCAGTGTTTTAAATGGGCCTTAATTTTTCCAGGATCTTGCCTATAATATAATTTTTAAAAATGCAATATAAACAACAAACAACACTTCCTGGATACAGTCTGCCACAGATGATTGAACATATTATTACGTGCTATAGCATTATATTAATTAGCCATATCTTTCTTTATCCCGTTAGATATCAGAATTCTTTCTAGACCCAAGTTCCACCTTACAGCAGTAACACTGATAAGATTTCTCTGGTTATTGCTCATAATATGTTGCCAAATTAGCTATTTTATCACTATGTTTTTGATTTCTACTTCATGTTCAAATTCAAATGTTACATGGAATAGGAACTAAACTATCCAATAGTTCCTCTGAGACATTAATCTGGCTGTAGACACTGACCTGTATTATTAAGCTAGGCTTAGGTATCTTAGGGGACTTCTGCTAGAACAGTAGCAAGACCTCTGTTGATAGCGTTTCTTCACTTATCTGAAACTTTCAGAGAGAAAAGCACCCTTAACTTACCAATAGGCATTCACATTATCTGCAGATGTGGTGCAATGTATGATATCCTTGCAGTGCTGTCCCAAAAACATTGGCACCCAAAGTAATGTAATTTCTTAGCTACCACGCAGAGAATGCTGAAGCCATCCACTTAATGTGAGAAAACACACACTATATTTTATTCCTCCCGATAAAGTTAGCTTTGATGGCCATGTTCATTGGAGGACCTGTCTGGTTATGATACTTTCCTTGTTTTTAACCCTGATATTTTTAATCAGTTATGTATTCTTACGGCCTCTACTTTCTAAATTGGCTATAATTGTTATTAAGGCATCTCTTTCCCATTAATATATTATTTAGGAGAGAGAGGTTACAATTATGTCTCCCAGGCCCAGCTTTATCATTAAAGTTAGGCAACAAACCCAGACTGAAGAGAATGTGGGGACAGCCCAGTGGCCACTCCTCTAGAGGACCCCCCACTGGTTCCCTATGTTGTAGGACAGAGATGTGGGTACAGATACTGGACCTATTCTGAAGACATTTAACTAGGGTGGAAATAGTATGTAGAGAGATCTTGTAGCACCTTTGAGACCAGCTGAAAGAAAGAAGTTGGCAGCATGAGCTTTCCTAGACTACAGCCTACTTCCTCAGATGCATTTAGTGGAAATAGGGTGGTCTTCCAGATGCTGGAGGTCAAGTCCCAGCTACCTTAGCTAACATAGTAGTCAAGAACACTAGGAATTGCAGTCCAGCAACATGACTATAGTGGACATAGGTCACAGTATGATCAAAGATAGCAAGGATTCTGTTGTGACTATTATGCAGCAGTGAAGTTGGCTAAAAAGTCTTTCTTTGCCTGTGTTATCTTTAACATGTTATGCAACAGAGTTAATTCTGACTGGTGAGGAATTTCTTTTAATCAGGCTAGGAGCAGAACCCTTTGTGACCTCCTGTGATAATTTGAAGACAAAGTTGCTCATATTCACTTAGAAATGTACACCAGTTACTAAGTGTTTGGAGAAGTGCTTACTGTTCCATCTGGTTTTGTGTGTTGGGGCAGTCAGTTTCAGTTGTTGCAGCCTGATGAAAACAAGATCTTTAATTTAGTCCATGCCATCACAACCCAGCTTGGTCTTGCCATTCTTGACTGATAAGATCCAGTAGATCAGGGGTCGGCAAACTTTTTTGGGGTGGGTCTGGATCCACTGTCCCCCGATCTTCGGCGTGCCGAAGGGGGGGGGGGAGAAAGGCGGCAGAGGTGCGCACACGCATGCACACTCCCTCCACATGCGCATGTGTATGCGAGCATTTTACTTTCCAAAATGGCGCCTGCGCTCGCGTACACATGCGCACCATGGCAGGTGCCATTTTGCCTTCCAAAGGGCGCCTGCCGTGGTGCGCATGCATGTGCAAGCGCACAATGCCAGCGCTGTTTTGCCTTCCAAAATGGCGCCTGCCATTGTGCGCATGTGTGCACGAGCGCGGCCGCCATTTTGGAAGGCAAAATGGCGCCCTGCACTCGCGCGTGCGCAGCATCAACAGCAGCGGTGGCAGGACCGGCCACGGGCCAGTTAGAAGATCTCAGCGGGCTGGGTTCGGCCCACGGGCCGTAGTTTTCCAACGCTTCAGTAGATGTCACTTGATCCAGTGAGATGTCTGCAGTGCACTGTATCCTAAAGAGGACTTCACTAGACTGAGAACTACTGTTTCATTCATAATATGCTCTCTTGGGACATGGTGTTTGCATGTGCAGTGGGTAGGCAACTACCTTGATTAATTTGAGTCCGGTTTCAATCTAGGATATGGCACTGAAACAACCTTGGCTGCCTTTACCAACGATCAGCCCTTAGTGGAAGACAGAGAATGCTGCCCTATTGGATCCTCCTGGATCTTTTAGTGGTTATTGATATCACTGATCAGATCACCTTATTAGTCTGGGTCTATAGCATGACAGTAGGAGGCACTTTCAGTGTCTATCTACATGATCAGTTGAGAGCAGTACTGAGGGATTACTGTTCAGCTCCTTGGCTGTTAACATGAACAGTGCTATCAGGTTCCATTTTATCCAATATGCTATAATATCTATATGAAACCAAAATGAGGGATAATTAAACTTTGGGGATTGAGTGTCACTAGTATGCCAATGACACTCCACTCTGCTTCTTCTTGTTGGTTAACTAGAGTTCTGCAGGTAGACCAAGATCTGGATGCCGTGATGGCTGGTTGGAGACAGAAACTGATGCTGAAGTCTACTAAGATCAGTGCTCTGTAGATTAGTGGTTGTCAGATACAGGAATTGAATAAGGGAGCTATCTTGGATTCTTCTTGAAGGAGAGATGTATAGTTTTGGGAGTACTCCTGGATCCATCTTTGCCAATGGAGGTCGAGGTGAACTCTGTGGCTTTGAGTGCGAGAGGGAGGGATTTTGACTGGTCCACCAGCTGTGGTCTTTAATGGCCACTGTAGTTTATACGCTGGTAATTTCCCCAGTCGAACCATTTGGCCCTCTGCATCCATGGATTTTGATTTCACAGATTCAAACATCCATGGCTTGAAAATATTTCAATTTTTAAAAAAATCCTCTGAAATTAAAAAAAAAATCTTGTTGAAGAATGAGCAAAAGAAGAAATCTTCGTCACTTGAATCCATTGCCAGTGATTTTGCCATTTTATATAAGGAGCACCATTTTAATACATCATTGTATATAATGGGACTTGAGCATGTATGGATTTTTGTATCCACAGGGAGTCCTGGAACCAAACCCCAGCAGATATCAAGGGCCCACTATACTACAATGCACTCTATGGACTTTATCACATGGGGGAAATCCTGTGCAGAAATGGGATTTAAAAGCTGGAGAAAACCTGCAAAAGCGGGTTGATTTTCACACACATCACTGTTAAAGTGTGGTTAAGCTGAACGGAAAATAGTCAAAAGCCACTCATTTTTACTTTTAGGATTTTCTGAAAGTAAAAAGAAGCAGCTTTGACTACTTTCCATTCGGGTTAACTACACTATAACAGTGACATCATCTGAAAATCTACCTGTTTTTTTTTGGGGGGGTTCTATTTAAAACCCCATTTTTGCATGGGATTTCCCCCGTGTGATAAAGTCCCTTGTGAGGTTGCAACTGAAGGCGATTCAGAAGCTGAAGCTAGCGTAATATGCAGATGCTAAATTGCTAAATGGAACACCATACAGAAACCATATAATACCAGTCTGAAATGAATTGCATTGGCTGCTAATATGCTTCTGGCCTGATTGGTGGTGATGACATTTAAAGCACGAAATGGCTTGTGAGCTCAAAACTTGAAGGAACACTATTTCCGATATGCACCTGCCCCAGATCTACACTCAGGCATTACTCTGTGTTCCACCAATGGGAGAATGCTTTCTCTGCCCTGGCGCTTTGGTTGTCATATGCCCATCCCTATGAGGCCTGACTGAAATCTGAAATCTGAATTGACTTCTTTCTGGCACTAGCTAAAAAGCATGTGAAGAAGTAGTCAGAGTTCTGTGAAAGCTCATGTTGGCAACTTCTTTCTTTCAGTTAGTCTCAAAAGTGCTACAAGATCTCTCTACGTAACTTAAAACATAGCTTTATTATAAAAGCTTTTGGAGCCTTAATAATTTTGCCAAAATATGCAGAGGTTTTAAGCTGGTTGAATTTGTTCTGAGTGTGAATAGGTTTTTCAACCAGGAATTATTTCCCTCTATTTTAAATTTGAATGCTCTAAGTTGATTTAAATATATTTTATCTTGTGATGTGAAACAGGATTTCAGTATTTTAATTAAAGTAATTTGGAGGGCTGCATCATTCCTAACCCTGCCATAAACTAAGCTACAAATCACTGCAGAGGAACATATCTCTTCATAATTCCTGAAGCAAGTACAACTTGGATGAGAAGGGACACCATATTTTTCTTTAAAGAAGGCAAAAAGCTTTAGCCAGCCCTGCCTGTCTCCACTATCATCCATTATCAGAATTCTGACATCTATTAAGATTTCCTGCATTCAAAATCAGCCTGAAATTGTGATACCTAGGCCTCAAAATAATCCAGAAATCACAAAGCTGGACTGTGATTTGAAAGGAATGGCCCTATTATCATAATAATCTTTATTTGTACTCCACCTTTCCCCCCAAATTGGGACTCAGGGTGGCTTCTTAGGCTATTACAGCAAAAACAACAGACTTGCCTGGAACCTTAAAAATTAACAAATGTTTTCCACAAAACTTCAGGCCATGGTAAAACAGTTAGTTATTATGGTGCCTCAGGTTTGTTACAGCCATACTCAGTTAACAAAACATCTGACACCAGCCTCCCTTTCCTCCTCATCCTTTGTTTAGTTCAAGTTTTTTTTAGCATTGGGAGGATGGTGAAGAAGGGCTGGAAATTTTCAGTGTTGAGTTTGCAGTAAACAATGCAGCAAAGCTTGCGATAGAAAAGAGCAAAGATTCTGCTCTCTCCTACTGTAGCTGTATTCACTTGCCTACAACAGGAAAGGTAAAGAGCAGCTGCCTCCAGTATTCCTTACTGAGCATTTGTGAATAAACAGAGAGAAAGGAGAAAGCAGATTAAGCTGCATCTACAATGCAGAATAAATGCACTTTGACACTGATTTAACTGCCACAGCTCAGTGCTATGGAATTCAAGGATTTGTAATTTTGTGAGATATTTAAACCTTCTCTGGAAGACAGCTCTGGTGCCACAATAAACTACAGTCCCCATGATTCCTTAGCACTGAGCCAGGGCAGTTAAAATGGCCTCAAGCTGCATTATTTCTGGCAGTCTGTAAAGGCCCTTGGTCAATTTTTTGTAAAATTTTTAGACTTATACATGAGTATATACAGTATTTAAAAAAAAAAAGAAATAAAAAAGAGACTCCCCCTTTGGCCTCAACGGAAAGGGAAGAGAGGAGGTATGTGAGATATAAATATTTTTTCTAATTAATTTTTTGCGTTTTTACAATAAAACACATAAATTGTGTAGAACAATGACAACAGCAACGATTAATTACAAGGGCCAAGGGTATGTATCTGAGTAGTTGTTCTGCAGCAGAATCAAAAAATTAGATCTCATCAAGAGCCAGAGAGTCTTACTTGTCAAGGTGTGTAGAGTGTCTGTCCAAAGACCTATCTGTGAAGTAGGAGGTTGGATCCAGTGGGAGTGATGATTAACACAGTTGATAAAGATCATCCAGTCTTCTTGAAATGTCAGTCCTTTTGTGGCCAATGCAAACCTCGTCGTAGTAAACAGTTTCTCCATCAACCACACACCCCAAATTATAGACCACCAGTTCTCAATGGAGAGGTCACCTAACTTCCAGCATTTGGCTTCTTCTAATCTGGCAGCAGTTATAAGAAAAAATACAAATTTCCTATGTTTCAAGTTAGAATTACTTTTAACAAAAATAGAAAGCAAAAACAAAATTGGACAGACATTGACTACAGAGTTACACAGGAAGAGCTACAAATGGCTAGAGGAGTGTTCTCTCTAGATCAGCAACTTTTTTGGGGTGGGGCCGGTCCCCCGATGCTCCCTGGGCCGTGGTGATGCACACGCACGCTACCACCGCCGTGGTGCGCGTGGGAGAGGTCCAGCGAGGCCGTGAGAGCCTCCCAGGAGGGCTCCCTCGACCGCACCGGGCCTCAGAGAAGCCCGGCACGGCGGTCCTCCGGGGTGCCATTTTGTGTTCCAAAATGGCACCCAGAGTCTTGCGCAACTTTTCCTGTCGCGGGACAGGACAGGAAAGGTTGCGCAATACTCCGGGCACCATTCTGGAACACAAAATGGCGCCCTGGAGGACCCCCGCGGCCGCAAAAGGAGGCAGTGGCAGGACCGGGCAGGGGTCGGTTGGAAGGCCTCGGCGCTCTGGGTGCGGCCCGGGGGCCGCAGTTGCCGACCCCTGCTCTAGATCCTCCAGTGCAATTCTGTGGTCAACATCTGCCAGACACTGACCATAGAGTTGCACTGTAAGAACTACAAATGTCTAATGGAGTGTTCTTTCTAGGAATCACTAGGTCCTTTGGTGCAACTTTTGGTTAACGTTGACCATAGAGTTGCACTGGAGGACCATAGAGTTGCGCTGGTTGACCATAGAGTTGAGCTAGAGAGATGATATTAATCAAACCCACGAATAATCAAATCTGCAAAAGTCAAAGCTGCAAATGTGGAGGCACAAGTGCATTTATATCTGGACTATTTATTTATTTATTTATTTATACAGTATATCCATCCTGCTTTCCTCCCAAAAAGGGTCCCAAGGCAGCTCAGAACATTAAACCACATAAAAACAACATTAAAAAACCAATTAAAATAGCCTAATTAAAACAGTAAAAAGTTAAAATTTACACATACAAATTTTAAAACATACAAAGCTTAAAAAAGAATCTAGACCCCCACCTCACCCTGCAATAAAACCAGGCCTACATGATTAAAAAAAAAAAAAGCTTGCTAGAATAAAAAATGGTTTGGTTGCCTGTGAAAGATCATAAACTAAGTACTAGAAAGTCCCACTCCAAATGTGGATGAATAGATATATATATATTTTAAAAAGGTATAAATATTTTATTAACAATAATACATCCTACTAACAAATTTGCTTTTGAACATTAAAAGGTAAAGGTATTCCCTGCTGAAAAGGTTATCAAGTGAATAATAATAATAATAATAATAATAATAATACCTTTATAAAATACAAAAAAACTTTATGGTCTATTGGGAGAAGGCGATGAGGAGGAGGAGGTTGTCAAGTATATAATAATTTTTTAAAAACCTTTATAAAATTACAAAAAATGTTGTGACCTATGACAAGGAGGAGGAGAAGGTTGTCAAGTATATAATAATTGAAAAAACTTTATAAAATTACAAAAAATGTTACGGCCTATGAGGAGGAGGAAGAGGTTGTCAAGTATATAATAATTTAAAAAAAATATTTGTAAAATTACAAAAAATGTTGTGGCCTATGAGAAGGAGGAGGTTGTAAAGTATATAATAATTAAAAAAAAACTTTATAAAATTACAAAAAATGTTGTGGCCTATGAGGAGGAGGAGGAGGAGGTGAGGAGGAGGAGGTTGTCAAGTACTGTATATAATAATTTTAAAAAGCTTTATAAAATTACAAAAAATATTATGTCCTATGAGAAGGAGGAGGTTGTAAAGTATATAATAATGTTAAAAAACCTTTATAAAATTACAAAGAATATTATGGCCTATGAGGAGGAGGAGGAGGAGGAGGATGGAAGGCGGCCCTTGTTCTTCGCCTCCTTCTCCTTCCCTCAGCGCCCCATTCCGCCTCCTCAGGGCCTTCGCAGCATGTGGGGCGAAGGGGCGGCGGTCGTGCCCATGGCTTTGCCTTCTCCTTCCGCGCTTCTCCCGCCTTCCCCTCAGGATCCAGCCCCTGCCCGCCTCTCGCCTCCCTCCCGAGGCCCAGCCCTGTGAGGAGGAGGAGGAGCGCCAGTCAGGCTCCGCTCCTGAGGTAGTAGCACTCGACGCCGCCACTAACACTCCTCCCGGCCGCCGCCGCCGCCATCACCTCCTCCTCCTCCTCCTCCTCCTCCTCCGCCATAAGGACCCGCCGGCACCATGGTAAGGGCGGCTCCAGCGTGGCCCTGCTGCCGCTCCCTTGGCCTCCTCATGGGGAAACCAGGACGGACCCTTGTTGCTTCGAGAGGGGCCAAGCGGGGCCTCTGGCGGCCATTTTAGTCTAATTTTAGCAGGGGCGGCCCCCTTCTCCCCACCACAGACTTTTCTCCCCTCAGAGCCTTCAGGTTGAAGATGTGGGAAAAGGCTTCGAGGGGCTGGAGAAGGAGCGGGTCTGGTGGGCCAAGAAGAAGAGGGTTTGGTTACTAATTTTTATTATCTCACTAGTGGCTGCTTTTTAAATCCTTTTTATTTATTTTTTGGGGTGAGGGGATTATTGTGTTTCGACTTCCAGTGATATGAGGGAGGGAGGGAGGGAGGGAGAGAGAAGAGGCTATGTTTGGCGTTTTCTCTTTGGGTATTATTAGAAGAAGAATAGGCTGCATCCGCACTGCAGAGATAATCCGTTTTGAGACCGATTTTAACCTGGCCCTGGCTCTATGCTGCGGGGTTTGGGAGGATATGGGAGTTTGTCGTGGCACCAGAGGAAAGGTGCTATTCCCAGTAGGATTCCAAAGCGTGGAGCCATGGCAGTTGAAGTGGTGTCGAAGCGGGTTGTTTCTGCAGTGCGGATGGAGCCGTAGAGTCAGGAAAGGCGCCCTGGAAGATGGCAGGGTTTGACCCATCTGTGTGCTTCCACTCCTAAAGACGGTACCAAATAGTGACACTTCTCCTTTTCCTCCTCCTCCTTTTCCTTCTTTTCCATCTCCTTTTTCTTTTCCTCCTTTTCCTCCCCTCCTCCTTTTCCTTCTTCTCCTTTCTCTTTTCTTTCTTCTCATCCTTGTGCTCCTTTTCCTTCTTCTCTTCCTTCTTCTCCTTTTCCCTTTCCTTCTTCTCCCATTTCCTTTTTCTTTTCCTTCTCCTTTTCCTTCTCCTCCTTCTTTTCCTTCTCTGCCTTATGCTTCATTCTTCTTTCCCCCCCCTTTTTGTGGAAGAATAGGGCCCTGTGTCTTGGGTGTGGTGGATGTTAACAGGGCTTGGAGCCCTTCTCTTTGTAGTGTAAGGATATTTTCTAAAAACAAAACAAAAAAAATCTTACAATTAGATATGTTTTCCAGTTGCTGTTTTGTTTTTGTTTTTTTGTTCTTAAGTATATACAGGAAAAAGATGACATCCTTTATATCCCTTTTCTACCTCAGAGGAGGCAGAGATGACAGATAAAATTCATTTTTCTTATTGATGGAAGCAGGCCCGTCTTCTCTTATGGATGGTTTAGAGCTCCCTTTCTTTGCCAAGCAATGGCACAGCTACCTTCGCCTCACCAGCTTTCCTCACCTCGGTGATAGCGGAAATGGCTCCCTTATAGTGGGGTTGTCCTCCCTTTCTTTGGGGAGTGAAGCGCATTACGTTGCAATTTCCCCTTGTGTGTGGAAAGGATCTTTTTTACTTCTTCCAGTTGGGATTATGATGAAAGCAAGGGATGATGCTGGAGTGACGCATAGTTGGGTTTGCCCCTCTCCATTGTGCCTCTGGCTTATCCCATTTGGTGTCAAGAACATGGAGGAAAGAAAGCACCAAGCAAAGAGATGACTGTTTCCCCTTTGTTGGAGTGCTTTAGTCATAATTTGGGGGCAGAATACCCATTCATTGGGAAAGCATAAAACTTGAATAGCGTCTATTCCATTTAGTGTGTGTAGATGGTATTTGACTCATGGCTGGAATATAACATCAAGAGGCATCTTCCTCTCCTGGTGCCTATAGAAAACCCTGTATTTCTGATTTCAGCAGATTATTAGGCACTTGCCCACTACCCTAGGAGTACATTTCTGAAAATTAAATAGAAGGGCAGTAATGTCCTAACCGTGTTAGGCTAATTTTACTTTATATATCACTGTCTCACTGGCACAAAAAGCTGCCTTACTTGTAGGGAAAGAACAGAAAAGAAATAGTAAAGGAACTGACTCATCTCATTTTTCTGTTGATGGGAACACTGTAAAATGTGCTAGTTTGTTTACAGAAGTTTGTAAATGTTGGGTGATAGTACTATATAATGTGATACATTGTTTTGTTTAAGAACTAGCATTTGAATGCTAATAGAGTGGGGAAATGATTTTTTTCTCCTATTCAGAATAAAACAGAAATGGATAAGTATTGTCTTCAACTTTAGCCTGTCACTTCCTTCCACTATGTGCGTGCACCTTCCCTTAAACTCTTAAAGTACCATAATATTTTCTTTTTGTTAATATTTTAATGGCCCACAGATCTAGGTGGGACAGTTGCATTCTGTATACTGATTTTACATCCTCAACTTCAGGCCTATAATTTTACAACATTAATGTTGGATGAAAACGGGAAAGCCGAAGCTTTACAACATTAATGCTTTACAACATTAATGTTGGATTAAAGCTTTACAACATTAATGTTGGATGAAAACAGGAAAGCTGAAGCTCCCACGCCTCTGTTGTAAGAACACCTCTGCCCAGTAAAGAATGTATGAGTTACATTTTTGTAGGTGGAGTTCTTGCAAGGCTTAGTGCTCTTAATTGTACAATCTGTCCTTGGCACTTTTATCATGTAACTTCAGTGGAATATTTATAGGGTAGAATTAAATAAATTAAATTAAATCCAGGAATTTTAAATATATAATATTAAACCTGACACAATACAGAAGGCATTCCTTCTGCTCCTTGATGCTTACATCAGTGAACAAAAGTAGAATAATGACAGAGTTGGAGATGAATGGCCTGTCATGTATTTGGTTATTTAAAGGGAATATCTTGTGTAGGACTAAGCATGGTTGTTGAGATGTAAATCACTCAGTGAATTCAACCTTGTTGTTGTTTTTGTGTGCTTCCAATTCATTTTTTTTTACTTATGCTGACCCTAAGGTGAACCTATAAGGTTTTTTTGGCAAGTTTCTTCAGATGGGGTTTGCCTTTGCAGCCTCCCTCTGAGGCTGAGAGAGTAAATTCACCTAAATGAGTCAAAATCACCATGTTATCCTAAAACTAGGTAGTTGGTCTAAAGCATTAATATGTAATGCCTGATTGAGAACCAGATGTTTCTGTACATCTACTCTGAAGTAAGTGTATAAGATTGCATCTTAAATCTGATAAACCATGATATATTCAGTCTTTAACATGCTTTCCATTAAAGACTTCCCGTTTTGCTTGTACATTCAGTTTATTCTAGTGAATGCTGTTTCACTTTGTTTTGTAGGCTTCTGGAGTAACAGTGAATGATGAAGTTATCAAGGTTTTTAATGACATGAAAGTACGAAAATCTTCAACGCCAGAAGAGATTAAAAAAAGAAAGAAAGCTGTTCTCTTCTGTTTAAGTGATGATAAAAAACAAATAATTGTAGAAGAAGCAAAGCAAATACTAGTTGGTGACATTGGTGACACAGTGGAGGACCCTTACACATCCTTTGTGAAGCTGTTACCTCTGAATGATTGCCGATATGCTTTGTATGATGCAACATATGAAACAAAGGAATCAAAAAAAGAAGACCTGGTATTTATATTCTGGTGTGTAAATCAAAGGATTCTTGTTAAAACAGAATTTCATTTCCAAACATCAGTGGATTGAATAACAGGTTTTTCCTCCCCATCTGTAGGGCTCCTGAAAGTGCCCCTTTAAAAAGCAAGATGATCTACGCAAGCTCTAAAGATGCCATTAAAAAGAAATTTACAGGTATGAGCAGAATATATTCCATAAGATGAATTCCCATTTAGTCACTTGCTCATGACAGATCTGAAATGTTTTCCTCACTTCCACACACTCACAGCTCAAAGTGAGTAACACTTCATTTTAGACATGTACATTGTGTAAGCTGCTGTTCAAGGAGACAGATGGGTTGGTATATGTTGGTGCTTCTCAGGCAGACTATGCAAAGTACTTTTTTTCTTGACAATAAACTTCTGGACAAGCAGAGATACGTATACCTATATATGTTCATTTGTCTTTTTCAGGTATTAAACACGAGTGGCAAGTAAATGGTTTGGATGATATTAAAGATCGTTCAACACTGGGAGAGAAACTAGGAGGCAACGTGGTAGTTTCACTTGAAGGAAAACCCTTATAAAAAGGACAGACAAGTGCCATCTGGAGCTTCCATTTCTGCAGCTCATTCAATTGGAATAGCATTAGTTTATTTTGGCCCACGTCCCCAGATCAAAAACACCTGAAGAAAAGATAACTTAATTAACAGTCTGCAAATGATCACTGGACTGTTTTTAAACTTGATAGTTTTATGTAGATTCCAAGGAATGCCTTCCATCTTATTTTTAGCCAAAACTGATGTTGAGGGCATTCCTTGAAAATGTGTACAATGAATGTGATAGTTGATGTGGATAGTCTAGCCAAGCAACAAGACATTTAAGCTAATTGATTGCCTTTAAAGTATTGTCCATTGGTCAGATGGTAAGACTCTTTTCAGTATTACTTAACAGTTGCACTTGATTGCAGTTCCATGAGGCTCTTGTGCATTCATACACCTCGCCTGCCTTGACAAGCCTTTTTATTTTTGTGACATGACAGCACACAACACTATGCATTTAAAGCACTTTTTTGTAATATGTTTGATTTCTCCCTTCACCCCCCCAGGAATGCCAATTAATTTCTATAATTGTGTCATCAAACTGTTGTAGTACTTCAGTTTCCATTCCTATTACATGCATATCTTTATAAAGGAAGTAGCTGTAATGATGCCTTTTTGTTGTTTGCATTGAATGTACACTACTGAACAGAAGTAGAAACTATCTGTTTACCATGCAAGTCCTGCAACACTAAAGATGTTTGTAAAACATCAGTCATAATGGCAGTTTCTGTATAAAAGGAGCCTTAAATGGAACACTGTTTTTGAGATCAGATACATTGGCCACGTTGCAATAAAACTTGTGGCTTATTACAGAATGTTGCCTTGTTTTCATTGGAAAATGTATGTTTAAACATTTTGCATAGCTTTTCCCTCCCGGTGGTACCTTTCATAGATATTTAACATTTGCTGTCAGTAATGAGTTTTTAAAAATTATTCTTACTTTTACTGTAAGACTTATAAGAAGGGACCTTCCCCGCCACACATATTTACCTTAATATGTTGCCATTGTTAGGGAGCAATTAGATCAGCAATCTACAGCTACCTTACCTCTGAAATTTATAAGGGAAATTATTACTCAAATAATGTGATACTATAGATTATTCTTCTTAGTTTTACATGCTTATTTAGTATTGCCAGTACTACCTTTTGTCTGGTCATAGGGCAACTGTTCTCCAATTAACTTCTGTGCTAATACGACTGGAAAGCTTTTGCAGCTACTAAGTCTTGCATCAGGAACATGATTGGCTAACAGCCAAGCACTGCTCTCCTTATAGAGAATTTGATCTGCTCTGTGCAGGCAGTCCTCCGTTAGCCAGAGCTATTTATGGCAAACACATGCTTTTGTATCTTGTCATCAGTTCTCCACAAATGGCAAAACTGGACATGATTCTACTGGTATGCATAAAGGAACTCTGCTAGGCAGCCAATCACTGTTGAAGTGTACATACCACTCAGAGGAATGCTTTCATCAAAGGACAGAAAATGCTAACAGAATTTCTTAAAAGAGGGTGGCAAAGAATGAAAAATTAACTCGGCTCTATAACTGATTATACTCAAGTCAGGGAAGAAATAAGCAGCTAATAACTACGTTTATATACTGAATGACTTAGTTGTCTGCCCTGGTAGTTACTCCCTTATGAACTTTTCACTGTTTCAAGGTTGCAGCTGTCTCTGGCTTATTGGAAA
>CM034701.1:47001482-47024829 GCA_020142125.1 Phrynosoma platyrhinos
TCGATGCTCAGATGCAGATCGTTGGTCAAGGCAACCATGGCAGTCTCATGGCTGTCCTAAAGCTGGTTTGAAATGGGTCTAGACAGAACTTGATGACAGTGGCAAGTAAGGGATGTGCAGCAGCAGCTCAGTAGTAGGCAGCCATGTGAGCATGCTCCCATTGCAGCATCAGTCAAGGGGCATAGGGTTGGCCCCTGGTATCCTCTCCATGCGTATGGGCCCTGAAGAGCAGGGTATAAATACTCTAAATAAAATAAATAATTTTGTAAGATACTATAATAAACCCTCATTTGCTAAGGCTGTAAAGTAACTTCTTTTGCATTCCATTAAAGTAGATTTTCCTGTCTTATGAATTCATTCTTGTTTATACTGCTGATGTTGTGTATATATGGTTGCTTTTGCATTGTACATTTATTGTATGGATCCAGTGATTAGAGACACTGTTGCCTACTGACAGCGTTGGGATGCAGGAAGAGAATTCCAGTTTTGTCCTGGATCCGTTTTGTCCTGGATATAAGCTTCACACTTTGCTCCAAAGCACACTGCAGAAATAATCCAGTTCGAGACTGGTCTAACTGCCCTGGCTTTGTGCTAGGGTTTCCTGGGAATTGTAGTTTATTGTGGTACCAGAGCTCTCTGACAGAGAAGGCTAAATGTCTCACAAAACTACAGTTCCCAGAATTCCCTAGCATTGAGCCAGGGCAGTTAAAGCGGTTTCAAACTGAATTATTTCTGTAGTGTATTTCGGACCGTAGACACACTTTCAATATTCTAGCTGCTTAAGATTCAGTGTCTGGGAAAAATATATAGTACTCTTGAGGCCAGAGTGCTACCTTTTAGTTGTGCCTCTTGTTGTTTGCAGTTTATTCCTGAGCATCTTCCTAGAAATGAATTCAATGAATTCTTACTCAGTATGATTCACATTACACTGGAAAGGAAGGAAGTTCATAATTCTGACCTTTTAGTGTCAACTCCACCCTGGAATTAGCTCCCTGCAACTAACAACAATCACTGTTATTGAAATGTACTTTGGCTGAAAGACTACAAAAATTTTGTGACATGATCCAACACTTAATGAGATCACAAAGGTAGAAAAGGTTTAGAGCTGGCCTTTGCCTACTTAAAAAGAGGGCTTCCATGTTGTCAAATATAGAGGCTAGATTATACTTTATATGAAAGATCTTTGGAAGGAAAAAAAAGCCTGGGAGCTTATGGATACAATCTGTACACATACCCAATGCAAACCTATATAGTAATTTTTAAAAGTGGCCCAGGGATGAGGAGCTTTCACTTCTGTTGTAAATTTGAATATGTATATATTTCAGAAGGAAAGAAAGTTGAGGCCTCAATTTTGGGGATAGTTAATCATGTTCAAATTACATCCTGCACAGTTGCTGACTTGAGATGATATTATGGAAAACTGAAATGTAGGACATGCATGCTCATGTTTTCCAGCAGGATGATGTTATTTGCTGGTGTCCCTTGCTTAAAGCAGTATGGATAAAAATGGATTATTTAAATAAATCTTTATTTAAACATTTTAATTAAAAATTAAATATACTGTGTTTCTCTGAGGAGGTAAATATCAAATATTGATATAAATAGGTTAACCTTGCTCAGTGGCATTGCCACCCTTGATGACACCCAGTGTGAGAGGAGGTTGACAAGGGGCCTGGTCAAAAGGGCTTGCTCACCCCTTCTTCTTCACAGTGGCAAAGGGGGTGGCAGTGGTGGTCTACGCACAAGTAGGGAGTGGCAGTGATGTATTCGTGAGTAGGGGATGTGGTTGCCCCTCCTACTTGTGAGTAGACCACCTCCTGTTCCTGAAGGAGCTGTGAGGAGCACGCATTTGCTTTTGCTTTCCTGTGCTGCAAATTCACCATGCAGGAACCCGATCCATGTATCCATGTGCAACCTCCTCCTGAAGCAACCAGAGCAGCAGCAGCAGCGACTGATTCCTAAGCAAAAGGGTGCAGGAGTAGGAGAAGGAAGTGGGGGGAACAAATCACCCCAGTTTGCATCCCAAGGGAGCTAGCAAGCTGCTTGCAAGCTTTTGCAAGCTGAGTGACTTGATTTCCAACCCAGCCTCTTGAGTTTATGTCATTTTTTGGCAAAAATAATAAATTAAAAAAAGGGCCAGGGAGTAGCAATCCCAAATCAGCTGTATAAATGAGTATGTAAGAGACACTAGCCACAATGGCAAAGCCAAGAGAGGCATCCCTTCCCACCTGCGGGAGGAGGGCTTGATTGGGTGTCACCCCTCTTCTGTTTTAATTTAAATGTAAAATGTAATTTAGCCTGTTTTAAATCTCATTTTATGGCTCTTAATAAAACCATTGATCTTTCTTTAGCTTAGAGCAGTCACTGTAGATCTTCAAACAGATGCTGCCTTGCAAGTGGACATTTCAGATGCTCTAAGTGAGAGGGACAAAGTGAAATTTACTGTCCATACAAAGGTAAACCATACTGTTTGTGTATCTTTTTGTTAATAATGTAACTTTTTAAAAAGGGGAAATAATAAGATTAGCATCCAAGTCTACAAATACACCATTTGGATGTCAGTAAGCTTTAATTATGTGTAATAGTCATTTTAACATCAGAATGACATGCACTTAGTTTTTTAAAAAGTCACGTAAGCAAAGAATTCACTTTGTATATTAATAAAAAGGTTGATTTGGATTTAAGATACCGGTACATATTAACACACATACAACTTGTCAAATATTATTAGACTTCCATTTTCATTTTTGTTTTCATTCTATGATTATTGTTTTTCCTCTTGTCTGTAAATATAAACTTCATACTGCTGATCCTCTTGTCTCACACCTGAGCTTAATCACTACAAAATCATATTTTAAGAGATTTCTCAAAACTTTTAAAAAATAAAATATTCTATGCATTATTGGTTGCTTGATACTGTGCTAATTCATTAAGGGTTTTTCTGCAGTAAAATTATGTGAAAAACTTTTAATCTGATTTATTCATTCTACCTTTTTTTTTTTGCAGAGTTCTTTACCAAATTTTAAACAAAATGAATTTTCAGTTGTCCGACAGCATGAAGAGTTTATCTGGCTTCATGATTCCTTTGTTGAGAATGAAGACTACGCAGGCTATATTGTAAGTTCTTATTTTTTAAAAACTAGCAAGTTGAGTATCTGATTGTTGAAGATGCTGAATAACCATTACTTCTTTGTGATCCTTGTGATTCATACCCATAATTTCTGCACCTGTATGGAGACTCACTTAGAGCAGTGCTTCAAAAGTGGTGCTTCACATGCTACTCTCTGGCAAATCTGAAATGGGGGTCACCATAAGTTGGTAACTCCTTGAAGACACACAACAACAACAGTTTATAAGAGCCCTGGTGCCACAGGGGTTAAATGCCTGCACTTCAGCCACTCACTTACAAACCACAAGGCTGTGAATTCAATACCAGCCAGGGGCTCAGGCTCAACTCAGGCTTGCATCCTTCTGAGATCATTAAAATGAGTACCCAACTTGATGGGGTCAGTTGGCTTACACATTGTAAACCACTTAGAAATGTACTTGCCATTGATAACAATTGTTTCTGGACCCAACTGCTTCTTTTCAGATTTTACCAGAGTTGTTATATGTTATTATGGTCCACAGTGGGAAATTCACAAAATAGTTGCTGTCTACTGTTGATTGGTTTCCACCTTCTTCTGCTTCAGGAGAAAACAGCAACTCTTCTGCATTCCTGACTGGAATTTTTGTGCCAGACCTCTACTGCACTCCAGTGTAGTTTCTGCTGTTTACATTTGTCAAGTGCTACAGGTTGGACACCAGGGCTCAGGCTGATGCAGCCTTTGAGCAGTACTCTCTATACTTGCATGATGTTTGCCCTTCATTAATAAGTTAACTCAGTGGTTAACTTTGGTCCTCCAGATGTTTTGGACTTCAGCTCCCAGAATTCCTTACTGTTGGCCAAGCCAGCTAAGACTTTTAGAAACTGAAGTCCAAACACCTGGAGGCTCAAAGTTTGGAAACCACGGAGTCTTTAGTTTACTACTGTATGAGAGATAGAGATCAGAAGGAAGGTTGATTACATACAGTGGAATTTTTCAAGTGGTTATCTGTTTAGTCACACTCAGCCATGTTGGCCAATAGTTGGGATTTTGGGAGCTAAAGTCCCTTGGCCCTTAAAGGGGACAGTTTGCCTACACCTGGTAGGTATTGGTGCTGGTTTGTGAATAGCTGGTCCCTGGCAAGTTTCCAGGAAAGAAAATTGTAGCTAATGGGTAAAACTATAGTACCAATCACATTTAGGAAAAAGTCCTGCTGGTACCCGGCATAGATGGCTTAGGAAATGCTGATTTGTGAGACATTATTCTATCTGATAACCAGAAAGTTGGGTTATCAGGGGAAAGGCTTCATATGGCATGACTTTTAATATACAGTGTTACTAATTGCCTTAAAGATAGAAAAAGAAAATGTAGTCTTTATGAGGAAATGACAAGTAATCTGAGGGGAAAGAATCCATAACATAATTTAGATGAGCCACCAGTGGAAAGTATTTCAAGGTCTTGTTGTAATCAATGTTGTCTTCTGATTAATTAAGTGATTGAAAGCAGCATTAGTGGGGGTTGCAAATAAGATTCTCCAACTAGTCAATGGGAATATTTACATTTTTTAGTATCACACTTGTGTTTTCTTTAATTGAAATAGCAGTGAACTTCTTCATATCACTTCATCTACTGTTCCTTGGTGCCCAATTTTCTTGAAGTTAATATGCATTTCATAATAATAATATTTATTTCTAAATAAATAAATAAATTTATTTCATGATCTTTGTACTCTATAGAAAAGTAATTGTTGGTTACTATAAATTGTTAATTAGCTTCAGGCTATGTGTAAGGATATGACTAATTATTTTGTATTGTGATTAATCTGAATAAGTGATTGGAGCTTCTTGAAGTTCAGTTGGTTGCTCCTAGATACAACAGCCAAGGGTTATTATTCCTATTTGAAATTCTTATTATAGCATGCTTTTGGGGATGTGACATTGTGATTATTAGGAATTCTTAATTTTCAAAAGCCTTGTAATTGGCATGTAGAAAATATATCTTTAAATATAGTGGATGATTATAATTTAAAATGGGCTGCTAGAGCAGTGGGTGCTGCAGCGTCTTTTGAATTAAATTGAGTATCATGAAAAGAAGAGATGGTGTCTGTGTGCTTAAGCAGTTTACAGTATCCTAGTTGAAAGAGTTTTTTACTTTCACAAGGACTCAAGACTGTTTTCTGATTGATTCGCTTGTCAGATTCCTCCAGCACCACCAAGGCCTGATTTTGATGCTTCAAGAGAAAAATTGCAGAAGCTTGGTGAAGGAGAAGGATCGATGACTAAGGAAGAGTTCACCAAAATGAAGCAAGAACTAGAAGCGTATGTGCATGTTTTCATTTGTTTCTGCCCCATCAGCTTTTCCTGTACTCCTAATAGTTTCACAATAACTTCTGTCTGCGAAATATTCCCTGAATCATTACAAGGAAATTTATAAACATTAATGATCAAAATTCTGGGAAATTTGAAGTGGAAAAGATAATCACTAATAATTGTACTAATTGTTTAAATTAATTTAATAATCAAATTATTTTGAAACATATGGGGAACTTGGTGAATCTGCTACAGTGTTTGAAACAGTTAAAACAATTGATTGTTAGGGTGAGAGCTACTGAATTGCTCAAGGTTTTCTGTTTCTCTCCCCCTGCTTTTTATTCCCCTCTCCCTCCTTTTACCAGGAGAAGCCTGGAGGAGGGCAGCTACAGGGACATTTCCTGACATGGGCTGCCCAGGTGCCCATGCAGCCCTTCCTGCTTCAGGTGGAAATCTTGAGGTTGCCTGCCTACCCTCCCTGCTCGCCAGGAACCCCATTCCGATAATGCTGTTCCTTCTATAGAGGGGCCTCCCTCTTTCACTATCCCAAGTCATCCCCCAGCCTCACTTTCCTTCCTTCAAATACAAACTTGTAGGGCTCCAGGTTCCCTTTGGAACTTGGGTTTGCTAGCAGCAACTGTTGTTGTGTGCCTTCAAGTTGTTTTGACTCATGGTGACCCTAATGAGAACCTATCATGGGGTTTTCTTGAAAACTTTTCTTCAGAGGGGTTTTGCCTTCCCCTGTGGCTGGGAGTGTGACTTGCCCAGGGTCACCCAATTAAGCAACCTTAATTCAGATTGCATGGCCCAAAACAGACGGTTAGGAAAGAGTGGCTTCTAGCACTTTGTGGGTGGGGTGTGCAGATTATGCACACCTCTGGAGCAGCCAGAAGCTGCTCCGTGGCTGCCTAAAATGGTCTGAAGCCTGACCAAAATGGAACACTGAAAAAGTTCTCCTTGCCAATGGGCCATTCAGGGCCGCGGCATTGGATGGCTCCGGGATTGCAGTATCCGGTTGCCATGGTCCTGGGATGATTGTGGGTTGATTGGGGCTGGAGTGGCCAGAAGTCACTTCAAGCTGCCAGTCTGCTTTGCCTCAAAATTTCATTCTATTTTAAAATTTCTGAAGGTTTCCAAAAAATTTTAGATAAACATGAACATCTTAATTTGTCATTGAACAGAACAAACTTTGGATTTGACTTGCTTTTTACATATTTTGTCTTACATAGTTTGCCTTTAAGAGAAAGTTAACATTTTGGCCTCAGTCTAGTTGCTGACTAATAGGACAATGCTTACATAAATCCCATGGTTCTCATCTAGTTGGAGTTGGCAATTGGACTTAGGCAATTGACAACAGCTTTAATCTATATTGTGTTGTTTTTTAATTTTCAAATTGAAATGTATAATTCTTCATGGAGAAATGTTATTTACAAATTAACATAGCCTTGGTTTTCTTTTTCTGTAGTGAGTATTTGGCAATCTTCAAAAAGACAGTAGCAATGCATGAAGTCTTCTTGTGTCGTGTAGCAGCTCATCCCATTTTGAGAAAGGATTTAAATTTCCATGTCTTTCTGGAGTATAATCAGGATGTGAGTACTGAAATGAATGTAGTTTGTGTAGACCCACCAAAACATTCTTAATATTTAAAAAATAGTATGTGTGCTGTTCCTTAAAATGTCATATTTAATCTTTTCCCTACTATGTATCTTTGGGTATAAATTGTAAATAGTTTTTAATTTTATCCTGCCTTTCGCTCAGTAGGAGGAGGTCAATGGAGGGGGTGACACCATGAGTTAACACACTGGGTGACACCTACCCTAGTGACGCCACTGCCCACTACCACTTCCTTTCATTATACTAGGTTATGTAGTGGAGTTAATTGGTAGTAGATCCAGAGATGTAGCTGCACTACACATTTATATCAGTTTCATACCACTTTAATTTTCATGGTTCCACCCTAAGGAATCTTAGGATTAGTCTGGGGGACACTAGAACTCCCTAATAGAAAATTCTAAGTACCTCAGCGAAGTACATATCTCAGGATGTCTTTTGGGTGGAGCTGTAAAGCTGATATAATTGCATAGTGCAGATACACCTCAGAACTACTTTGAACAAACGTAATTAAATTATGGGACACACTGTCACAAGATGTGGTAATGGTTTTAAAGGGGGAATTGAAAAATGATTAATAGTCATAATTTATTTATTTTTGTATTTACTGTATTTATACCCCGCTCTTCAGCCACAAAGGATTAGAGCAGCTTACAAATGGTTAATTAGACAGTTCCCTGCCCTCAGGCTTACAATCTAAAAAGACATGACACAAAAGGAGAAGGGAATAGCAGTGGGGAAGGGGAATAAGTCCAGCAGTTCTTCTTTCCCTCTGAGGCCTGGACCATGGCAAATGGACTGGAGGAAGGGCTCTCCCTCTTACTCTAGGCAAGGCCCGATGGAGCTGGGTCTGACTCTCCCCCTCTGAGGCCTTTTGATGTCAGATGGCAAAGAGGGAGGGCTAATGGAATCTTAGGAATTGTAGTTTATTGTGGTACCAGAACTCTCTGACAGAGAAGGCTAAATGTCTCACAAAACTACAGTTCCCAGAATTCCCTAGCATTGAGCCAGGACAGTTAAAGCGGTCTCAAACTGGATTATTTCTGTAGTGTGTTTTGAACTGAGCTATGACAGCTTCATAGAATCATAGAGTTGGAAGAGACCATAATGGCCATCCAGTCCAACCCCCTGCCATGTAGGAACTCAAAATCAAAGCATCCCTGACAGACGGCCATTCAGCCTCTGTTTAAAGGCCTCTGAAGAAGGAGACTCCACCACACTCCAAGGGAGTGTGTTCCACTGTCGAACAGCTCTCTGTGCTGCTTTATGTGGGAGTAAGTGAAAATAACAATAATAAATAAGTAGAAATGAAACTGTTTTTGTAGGCAGTTTCTTATTGCAGTTTCTGATTGTTTCTGGCAATCAGATATTTTTGACCTTTAAAAAGGCGGCCTAATTTGCTTTGTTTCTGTATTTCAGTTGAGTGTCCGTGGGAAAAATAAGAAAGAAAAGCTTGAAGACTTCTTTAAAAACATGGTTAAGTCTGCAGATGGCGTCATTGTTTCAGGAGTGAAGGTGATTAGCCGTTTTAAGTCTACTTAAGTCTATCTCATTTGTGAGTATTCTACTGATTGGTCATCGAAACTGTGGCAGGATATCAACAAAAGAGTTGAGATATTTTTACAGATATTCCAAGAGTAATTTGTAGAATATCTGCATTTTCAGTGTGACTTTCGTTTTTTTAGCCACATAATGGTACTGAGCAACCTATTTCTCCACTTTCTGGCTTCCGGATGGGTCTTTGGAACCATGGTATCTGCCTAGTCCAGCCTTTGGAAAGCAGGCCTTTCTGGTGTCCCTTATGTAGAATGCCTTTATCTGAGGAGACTCTCCCAGATTTGATGCTCTCTCTGGTGCCAAGTGAAGTCCCTTTTTATTTTTTCACCACTATCCAAGCTGATTTTAATACAGTGATTTGAGGTTGCTTACTGCTAGTTTTTAATTGCTTACTGCTAGTTTTTAATTGCTTACTGCTAGTTTTTAATTGCATTTTTATTTGTTTTTCCCCATACCATTTTTAGAGCTGTTACTCTGGGAATTGCAGTTAAACGAAAGGGAAGCATAGAAATATTCAAGAAAATTTGTCTTGGTGTATTTTGTTGCCTTCTACCCCTTTAAGGCCTGGAGTGCATTTGAAATAGCTACTTGGAAGATCACATGGTTTTTTTCTGACTTAGGCCTTGCTTATTCATTAGGGGCAATTGTACTTTGTCCTCAATGAAGAGTCAGTGAATGATTGCATTTCTGAAAAAATGTAGTATTCTTTTTTCTACAATTTTCTGCTACCATGCAGGATGTAGATGACTTCTTTGAACATGAAAGAACATTCCTAGTAGAATATCACAGTCGTGTCAAGGATTCTTCTATGAAATCTGATAAGATGACAAGATCCCACAAAAGTAAGTTTGTTTTTTTCTATGGAAAGGCCATTTTGGATGGCATTTTAAAAAGCACACACACACACACAAACTACAGTTCTGGGCAAGTATAACAGATACCTATAAATTCAGAAGGATTCAGATGAGAGGTTAAAAGATAAGGAAAGAACTCTCTTGCTTCCTGGCTTTTCTGCACCCCTATTGCTGAGTTTCCCAATCTTAAGCAGAAACTGTTTGAACCTTTTTCCCCCCAGATCTTACCAGCAAGATTAAGAGGCAGACTAAAGATGCACTTGCCTCCAAATTCCATGTTGTTGTTGTGTGCCTTCAAGTCAGTTTCAACTTAAATGGTGACTCTAAGGATCCCTGTCACAGGGTTTCCTTGGCAAGATCTGTTCAAAGGAGGTTTGCCATTGCCTTCCTCAAGTCTGAGAGCTGAAAGAAGGTGAATTGCCCAAGGTCACTTAGAAGATTTATGTGGCTGAGGGCCTTTGCAGACTGCCAGAAATAGTGCAAATTGAGTCCACTTTAACTGCCCTGGCTCAGTGCTAGGGAATTATGGGAATTGTATTTTTTTCTGAGACATTGAGCCTTCTCTGTCAGAGAGTTCTGGTGCCACAATAAACTACAGTTCCCATGATTCCCTAGCACTGAGTCAGGGCAGTTAAAGTGGTCTCAATTTGCACTATTTCTGGCAGTCTGCAAAGGCCCTGAGTGGGAGAATTTGAACCCTGGTCTCCCAGAGTCCTAGTCCAGTACTCAAACTGCTGTACTGTGCTAATCTCACACCTAAACTTATGTACTTCCTAACAGGGACAGTCTATAGAATAGAACCTAATTTAGTTCTCTGCAATGATGATTTGTAGCCATGGGTTCTACAACTAATGTAAAATAGAATATAGTGCCCTTTGTGTATTACTTGTCTTGGAAACTTCCTTTAGCTCAATAGAACAATTTGCATTTTATGTGCCTTTTCTTTTCCAGATGTTGCTGATGACTGCAATAGAATTGGTTCTTCGTTGTACGCATTGGGAACACAGGACTCCACTGATATATGCAAGTAAGTTTTTAAAAATTATGTAACATAATTTACATAGGGTCAGATTACCATTCAACCATAATATTCATTGGGTGGCAGTAGTCCAGTCAATATCAACAATTTATTTCACAGTAGCATTGTAAGAATAATATGGAGAGTAGAGAGAGAACACTATATACCATCTTCATATTCCTTATAGGAAAGAATATAAGCACAATAAAAAAGTAAATTGTAAATTTGTAAGCATTCTGTACAGACTGATCTTTACTCAAGATTCAGGGTTTATATAAGTAATTAGTTTGCTAATTACTCACATTTTCAAAAACCCATTTGTATAAAGCTGTAAAATCAAAACGGAAATGTTTCTAGATATGAAATAAAAAATCTTTTCCATTTACAGATTTTTCCTGAAAGTATCAGAGTTGTTTGACAAAACAAGGGTATGTATTATGGGAAATGAGATTACATTCAGTTTTTAAGTACAGCTACAGTCAGCCCTCTGTATCCACAGATTCTTTACCCATGGATTCAAGCATCCATGGCTTGAAAAAATTCCAAAAAGATATATATTCCAAAAAGCAAACCTTAATTTTTAATTTTATATAAGGGACACAATTTTAATATCCATTGTATATAATGAGACTTGAGCATCCATGGATTTTTATATCTACAGGGGAGCCTGGAACCAAACCCCAGTGGATACTAAGGACCCACTGTATTTGGTTTTAGATTTTTGTATCAGGTATGCAGATAGATTTGTAGTGTCTTCTACATAATGGCAGTTCATGTGATTGGAATGTATTTAAGTACTTTGAGGGGAAAAAGTTGCTTACAAATAGTTTTGTGTTTTTGTTTGTTTGACCTTGGTATAGTTCTGATTGTGCATTTTATTTGAGAACAATGTACTGTCTTTGAACAAACAGCCAATTCATGTTAAACAAACAGAAGTATCTTTGGGGTTGGAAATATTGGGAAGAGTGAATCGGTAATGGTTGACATGCAAGATTGTAAGATACTGGGCTGGACCAGATAAATTTACAAGTAATTTAATTTTAATCACGCTGAAATCAATAAGATTTCTATCATGGCTATCTTAGCCTACTGATTTCAGTGAGACCCAAATTGAACTCAGCCTGGATCCTGCCATTAGTGTATAGCACTACTTTGTATTTACATTGAATGTACAGTAATGTGCAGTTGAACTTTGATGTCTTCAACTTGTTGTGTGCTGACTTCTAACAAAATCCATGTTGGAATCCTAGATTGATATGATGGATTACAGTATGAATAGTGTTAAACATAAACGGCCCATGTACTGTTTTGACAGCTCTTTCCTGCTTTCTTGCATATTCTGGGTTCTTGTCAGGTTGGCTGTGGTTCACTGTAGCATAGAGTCAGTCATCTGTACAATAACACTGGGTTTTATATATTTTCATGCATTTTGTATTTTGACATTCAAATAAAAATGACTACAAATAGTGACTGCAGCATTCTAAATATAATCTTCTGGTTATTTTACCCAGAGTTTTGCTTCTGAAATTTTTTTTTTCTTCCTGGTCTAGAAAATAGAAGCACGTGTGTCTGCTGATGAGGACCTTAAGCTTTCAGATCTTCTAAAATATTATCTAAGAGAATCACAAGCTGCAAAGGTGAATGTATTTTTCCTTTTAGGAACTTTGTTTTAAGAAAAGACATAATGGAGGACATCAGATAATTACCAAGCAGCAACATAATGTGAAATATTGCTTAATTTAGTAATAAGTTGGTGTTTTTGAAATTTTGTTAAGATGTAGTTGAGCAATAATTTATTTCATACTCTAGAGCAGGGGTAGGCAACCTTTCCCCTTTAAGGGCCGAGGGACTTCAGCTCCCAGAAGCCTCAGCCATATTGGCCAATAGTCCCATGTTGGACAATAGCTCCTGGGATTCTGGGAGCTGAAGTCCCTTGGCCCTTAAAGGGGAAAGGTTGCCTACCCCTGCTCTAGAGCAAAATTCAATGTTTTACCTACACTAGACCCACTGAAATGATTGGGATTTGGTAGTCTCAACTAAAGTCCTGTCTGTTTTAATGGGTGGTTTTTAGATTAATTATCATCAGATTTAGCCCCTAAAAAGGAGCTAATACTGTGAATAATTTTTGCCTTCTGCAGCATGCGTGTGTGTATGTGAGAGAGAGATGCAACAGTACTTTCTCATTTGTAATACTACAAAATCTTTTTAAAAAAAGTTTGGATCCCCGTGCATACACATGTAGAAATGAGTGCCCTCTTCCCACTTTAGCCCTTCTCTATGAAAAACCTCACTCCATAGGGTCCATTGGTCTTAAGGGATGTTTAGGATGTAGTTACCAGAAGGGGGAGCAAAAAGACCCCTGTTTAATTAAAATTAATCTTCTGCTAGGAAGAAGATGAATCTTCCTTCTGCAGATTCATCTTCAAGAAGGAACAGCTGGATTAGTCATATTTTAGCAGTTGCTTATTTTCTATTTGTTCTTCCTCAAGAAAGGATCCTGTCAGTTTCGTGTTAGAAAAAATAACTTGCATGAGAAATACTTTTTGAGTTCATTAAAAAACACCCTGTAATCTTACTAAAACAATAATAAAAACAATTAAATTCTGAATAATGTTAGAAATAACACTTCTATTACTTTTTCCAGGACCTTCTGTATAGAAGATCAAGGTCATTAGTCGATTATGAAAATGCTAACAAGGCACTGGACAAAGCAAGAGCAAAGAACAAAGATGTGCTGCAAGCTGAAACTACTCAGCAGATTTGCTGTCAGAAATTTGAAAAAATATCTGAATCAGCAAAACAAGGTATTTGAACAGTCTAGGCATTTGAAAAACTCAAAGGGTATAAATAATGCAGCTTTCTGTCATTTCTGATATAAATGAATTAGAACAAATGTTTTTCTTTTTAAAAAAGAAATCCTTTAAAAATACACATTGGTGCATTATAGATAATTGTTCAATACCCTCTCTAATTGTTACTATATGAAAATGCTTCTGTAAAAATTTTGAGACATATGTGAGTCTCTGTAAGTCATCTTATTGTATCTATAAGTCATCCTTGTAAGTTATTACACTGGTGTAGTCAGCAGAATGAAAGATCTTAAAATGCCACTGAAATCAGTCTGGTATATCTATGGCTCATTTGAAAGGCTGACTTCAACTTCCTGTCCTGATTGAAAGCTGGTGAGCAGTTGTAACTCTGAAAGGTTTGAGCCAATTAAATTGAAATGTAGACTGGTTCTTTCTCATGCATAAGAGATAGGAAAAAACTGTTCCCATCTGAAAAACTCTGCAACTTGGTGCCTTCCCTTGCCTGGTGCATTCTGGATGTTTTCCATTGCAAACCAATCATCCCAACTCAGATGGTCTTGATGGAAGTGTAGCAGTACAAAGCAGCTGGAGGGGCAGATTATACTAACTAATTAGACCAACTACCTGGTTGAAAGGTTAAACTTGTTGGATTTGACACCTCGAAAATTTGCATCCTTAAATCAGCATGCAGCTTTGAATGCAACAGAACATGATGGGTTGTATGAATTTGGACCTCAAATTGTCTTAACATCAACATTTCATAAATGGAGCACCAATCTTTTCCTCTCCACAGAACTTATAGACTTTAAAACTAGAAGAGTTGCTGCATTCCGGAAGAATCTAGTAGAACTGGCAGAATTGGAACTGAAGCATGCTAAGGTGGGTTAATATTTTTCCCTACTGCTTAGCCACTTTGTAGTATAGAAGCTCAGAATGGCAAAATATGGCTTAGTGCAGGAGCATGGAACGTACTGGACTCTAGATTTTAGAATGTATTTTCCATCTACCTCAGCCAGCATAGCCAGCATTAAGTTATGATGGAAATTCCTTTGCCCCCTCAAAAATTCTTACAGAAGATCCACTGAGCAATCTTGAGCAAGGCACATGCCCTCAGCCTCAGGAAAAGGCAGTGGCAAACTTCCTCTGAATACATTTTACCAAGAAACCCCCATGGTAGTTTCACCTTAGGGTCACTATAAGTCAGAAACGACTTGAAGGCACACAACACATACACACAAAGCATCATCACCAATACATTACCAATATATATAGTGTGTCTCTTTTGTAGTAACAGAATATAGGAAGTTTCAGTCTGAAATAATGGCATAACTACACTTCCTTTTAATTAAGTGTGCAGTCATAAATGTATTTGGCTTATATTTCTGAATACATTTTAAGATAACAGATGCAGCATGTACCACTGAAACTAATGGAAGTATTCATGTATTGGTATAATAAATCTGCATTTATAATATCTCTATTTATGGAAAAATTTGCATGCTGTTTTCTTCTTTGCAAGTCTTTTCCTACTTAGGCATAAGGAGTATGAATACCTTCTGCAGGGCAGAGAAAGTGCTCATGATACTTATTCTCCATCTTCATTTATTTGCTGAGGGGAGGACAGCAAGGATGGGCCCATCCTGACCTCTATAGGGAGGGAGTTCTAACGTCTGGGGGTAGTGCCCACCAAAAGAGCTTGAGGAGGTGGTGGGACATTGAGAAGGGCCTCTCCAGACAACCTTAGTGTTCTAATGGACTCATAAAGGAAGATACAGCAGTTTATATACACTGGACCTAAGTGATACAGATTGAAGATCATAAGACTTAGGCAGGCTTATATGGGGAAATACAGGGCCTCTGCAGACCGGCCTGGAGGTAGAGTTGGGGTGGAGCAGCTGCATGCTGGCCACCCCGACCCCACACTAATGCCGTCCTGACGCCGCACCCTTCCGGTGCAGCGTTTAAACATGCTGCACCAAAAGGGTGCTGAAGAGCCGTGGTGCTGGCTCTTAGAGCAGCCTTTTGCTGATCTTTTCGGGGCAGCAAAAGGGAGGATCGGGGCCGCAGTGTGGGGTTGCCACGGACCCAATCCGCTGCTTCCCGGGGCGGCCGATAGCCACCCGTCTGCAGGGGCTCACAGTCTTTTAGGTAATCTAAACCTAAGCTCTCTAGGGCATTATAGGTCATAAGCAGCACTTTGAATTTAATTGTGCCCAGAAACGAGCAGTAGCCAATGAAGCTGTTTCAACAAGCAGATTACATGTTCTCAAAGCCTTGGTCAGCATCTAGCTGCAGCATTTTTGACATGCTTAAGTTTCTGAAAAATTTGAAAAGGTAACCCCATGTAAAGTATATTAGAGTAATCCATATAGAATGTATTAACATGGACAGAACTGACATTTCAGAAATGGACATAGCTGATGCACTAGCTTGAATTGTGCAAACATACTCTGGATTATCACTGAAACCAGGTGCTGCCCAGGAGCACATGCCCAAGTTGTAAACTTGAAATTTAAAGGGAAGTGTAACCCCATCCAGCACAGGCTGAATTACTATTCTCTGATCTGCCTTATGACTGATCAAGAGCACCTCTCTTTTGCCTGAGTTTGACTTCAGTTTACTTACTCTTCTCCAATTCATTACTGAGAGCAAACACTGATTTAATATATTAAGCACCTTCCTTGGACTAGATGGAGAGATAGAGTAAAACATCATCAGCATATGGAATGACGTTAAACCTCAGCACTCCAGGCAGTCTTTCCCAGCAGTTTCATGTATATGTTAAACAATATGGGAGACAAAACAGAACCCTGAGGCACAGCACAGATCAATGGTCACGGTGCCAAAAGGACACCCCCAGCAACACCTTCTGAATGTGTCCCTCCAGAAAGGAGTGGAGTCACTGTAGGACAGTGTTCCCAAGTCCCATCTCAGATTGGTGGCCATGGTAATTGGAAACTGAGTTATACTGATTCAGACCATTGGCCCAGCTAGCTCAGTATTGTCACCTTTGGCTAACAGGCTGTCTAGAGTGTGGGAACAGATTTTTTCCTAGCCCTTCTCGGAGATCCTTGGCATTGCCTGGTAGTCTCTCAGCCCTGTTTAGCTTCCAGAATGAGATGGGATCAGATGTGTCAGAATAACAAAATACAGCGTTCTTGGGTTGAACTATGTGTCAGTTGGGTTTTTAGTGCTTATAGTGTAGTTTGGATCAGATACATGGTAGGTCGAAGGAGAAAGCCCACCCACCCAAAAAAATAAAGGGAGAATGATGGCACAGGTTGGAGCTTGAAAATACATACTGGTTTCAAGAGTGTTCAATGTATTTTGGCCAGTGGCCTACCTTGGCAGTAGAGTATTTGTTGTCTTGAGTTTGAGTTTTTGTGACCTATATAATGTGTATACAGGTTATACTCATTTTATCCCTCTCCCATGCAGACATATTTGTGGGTGTGGGTGTGGATATGGGTATTCAAATAATGGATTCCAGCCAGGTTGATCTGTAGAGGGTTTTGCTGCAGCAGCTACTAAATGCACTGAAGGTTCAAAATACAAGTGATTACAAGTTGCTTTCCTGAGGTAACCTTGCCTCTGTCTCTGCCTCTCTTGAACATTGTGGGTTTTGCTTGTGGAAGGATTTAATAAAAGATCATAACATATCCAACACCTCACTGCTTTTTGTGAAACCTTGTAAAGAACTATGGGGTACTTCCATAAAAATACAATCTAGCTACTTAAAATATAATGATTTATATCTTAATTTAATATTCTAGATTTAGTAGTGCAGAAGATGAACCAATGTACTAACTTCTGCTTGTTCTTTTTGCCACAACAGGGTAACTTGCAGCTGTTGCAGAGCTGTCTGGCGGTGTTAAACGGAGATACATAAACCAGAATCTATCCTCACATTAACAAGGGCTGCCTTCTGCTGGAGTTTACTTCATTACTTTGAATTGGCATTTACAACATGCTGGGATATGGTTGAGAAAGGACACATAAAACAAGCTCCTCTTTTTTTTTCTTTAAAACTATATAAGCCCACCAGAGTAATTCCAGATTATATGAAGCAACGGCATATTTGTTGTTATACATAAATAGTCACACATTAATTTAATCACTGTATGCTCTTACTGTTCAGAAAACCAAACATTCTGGGTTTTCTCTCTCTCTTTTGTGTGTGAAAGTAGCCAATAGAATTATGTTCTTGTTTGAGGCTAGTATTATATATTGCTGCCATTTTTACTACCTTTGTAATTTCTGAAATTGATTTGAAACAAATCATTTCAAATTGATTAAGTATTGCCACTAGGTGTTTGAATATTGTTGCTATAAAGGATTGTACTGATTATTCCACATAATGTTATCAAGCATTAACTTTTTTTCCAAATAACAAACATTTCCTATAAATTTTGGAGCAAACTTTATGTAATCTTTATAATAGGACTTCAAAAGCAAAGCAAATGCATTAGAATGTTTGCCTTAACTTGTAGACTAATCCCGATTATTGTAAAATAAACTGTGAAATCAGTGACTTTTTCCTAAATTACTGTAGCATTGTTATCATTGTCTTGTAATATTTAAAGCTGGTGAATTTGTAATTGTTCTCACTTTATACTCAATTTTGTGTTTTCATAAATATTGAAATACATAACCCAGTGTATGTACTTAGCGCTCCTGTGCTACACTCAACATTGTGCCAGTGGACTTCAACCCATACATTGTGACAGTCCCCTACCTCCCCACATACTTCTTGTGTTTTTAATTCTCTTTCATCTTGCTATAAAGGGTGGATTTCTGCAGGGGAAGGCAAATTTTGAAGCCTTGTAGTTAGCCCTACAACAGGGGTAGGCAACCTGTCCCCTTTAAGGGCCGAGGGACTTCAGCTCCCAGAATCCCAGGAGCTATTGGCCAACATGGGACTATTGGCCAACATGGCTGAGGCTTCTGGGAGCTGAAGTCCCTCGGCCCTTAGAGGGGAAAGGTTGCCTACCCCTGCTCTACAAGAATAAGGCTACTGAAATGAATAAACAACCTGACATAATTTCTCTGAACCCCTTTTTCACCTACATGGTTTCTGCTTTGTAGAAATACACTTCAACACACTTTGACTTCTGCTTTAAAAGGGGAAGTTTGTGTGTGAAACAATGAAATCTTCAGAAGTTGTGAGTGGCATTTCCAAACCTAGGGAGAAACTTCCCCCCCCCCCAGGCTAAAAGCCTGACAGATTTCAGCCTGTAGGTATTAGCATCTGGAGGCAGTGTAAAGAATGTAAAGGACAACATGGATACAGTCATAATTTTACATTTAATGTTTAATACTTGTATGTTGCATATAAACTATTGATACTTTAAAATCTGCAGAAATTTCTGATCAGAAAATGTGTGGATAATAAAAATGTGAATTAATAGTAGCTGTTGGAAGGATCTGATAACAGAACTCTTGACTGGGCAGAAGGCAAGCAGAATACTGTATCTGAAAAATGTTTTTATACATATGGAGATCTTTCTGGAAAGGAAACTAGAATTGTTTTTTTTGAAGTCCTCGCACCTGTGATATTAACAAAGGCAGACTTCTACTATTACATGAAAAATAGTTCAAGTTTTAAGATGTTTCCTTTTCCTCTTATCCCAGGATGCCCAACAGCCCAGTTGAATGCTACCAGTTTTCCCTAAATTTACTCACAACATTAAATATTTTCTGCCTATTTTTCATATGCTTTCTATTGCCTGTAAATGATAGGTAAAGGTAAAGGTATTCCCCATTGACAAGGTTGTCAAGTCATGTCTGATAGCAGGGGGCGGTGCTCATCTCAGTTACTAAACCAAAGAGCCAGTGTGGCCAGCATGATTGCACAGAACACTGTTTACCTCCCACCGAAGTTGTACCTATTTATCTACTGGCATTTGCATGCTTTTGAACTGCTAGGTTGGCAGAAGCTGGGACTAGTGATGGGAGCTCACCCCATCAAGTGGCACCTGGGCCTCAAACTGCCAACCTGCCGATCTTGCAATCAACAGAGTCAGTGTCTTAACCACTTAAGCAACGATACAGGAGTCATTTTGACCAGAAATTTGTGAAAACCTAATAATGTACAGGCAATATTCAATGAACAAACTAGTAATTTTTTTTTTACATTTTATATTGGTTACACTTATTTTTGTATTGTACTGTAAATTCTTCGTACAGACTCTTGAAAAAAGCCTTAAAATATTTCCAAGACTAAATGCCTTGGACTTTTTTCAAAATACTGAGATGTATCTCTCTCTCCCCCCCCCTTTTTTTTTTTTTTGGGGTGGATTTCCAAGCCTAGACTTTGAAATCTACTGCACATTTTAAAGAATTCTACAGAACTGCTAAGTTCTACTCCAGCCATCATTGTATCAGCAGTAGGAAAAGCTACGCTAAGCAAATAAATTCTCATTCTGGAAAATAAAGATGGTAAGAACTGACAACTATGCGTAGAATAAAAGAGGGGAAAAGCATTGCATCAAGGTTGTGGTGCAATGGATGAGGTCAGCTATGGTTAGATTCTCTAGGCCTCCCACTCAGCCAGGAATCTGAATTTCTGAACACCACACATCAGTAGCCCATTGGCAACCACCACTGAATGGAGGTGTGTATCACGGTGGGAGAGTTGATGCCTTGTATGTAGTCCCTACCAAGTTCAGTTAAAATGATGAAACGGCAGATGAGCAGCCTCTCCCAAGCAACCACCATAATGGATTGTACCAGATTAGTCGGCCCTTGGTATCCTCGGATTTTTTTATCCAAGGATTCAACCATCCACAGTTTGAAAATATTTAAATAAATAGTCAAAAGGCCAGCCTTGGTTTTAGCATTTTATATAAGGGGCACCATTTTAATATGCCATTGTATTTAATGGGACTAGAGCATGTACAGATTTTGGTATCCACAGGGAGTCCTGGAATCAAACCCCAGCAGATAGCAAGGGCCCACTGTACATAGATCAACTGTCTTAAGTAAGTTTATGATTTTGTGGTCAAAAACACCCTGCTTATTATATGTGTATGTATAGTAAAAGCCTAGATTAAAAGTGCATAGCTAATGGCTGATTCTTGTGCATGGAGTCATGGATTTTTAATTGCCCAAATTCTGCAGGCACTACTGAACATAGTAGTTTTGTCAGTACTGCTAGAAGAGGGGACAGACTACCTCAAAAAACATTTGCAGGGAATTCTGTCATGGAATGAAAGAGGAAGGCTACAGTCTAAAGTTCTTCAGTGAGGATTATGTGTCTGAATGTTTAAGACTGCAATGTTAAGTCTAGTGGCATGCATTAGTAAAGAGCTAACCAGTGTGGTGTAGGGGTTTGAGTGATGGACTGCACTGCTGCAGACCAGGGTTCTGTTATCTGCTTGGCCATGGAAACCCATTGGGTGACCTTGGACAAGTCGCATACTCTCAGCCCCAGAAAACCCCATGATAGGTTCAACTTAGGGTCATAAAATGGAAACGTCTTTGAATGTGCACAACGACAACACCTGGATTAAATTGTAGGGTTTACTTCTGCATAAAAGATCAAGAGAACAAAGGGTGCATCTACTCATTTCAAATAATGCAGTTTGATATCACCTTAAGTGCTGTAGCTCCATCCTATGGGATCCTGGGATTTGTAGGTTTAGAAGGTCTTTAGCCTTCTTTGCCAAACTCTCCTCATGCCTCACGAAACTACAAACCCCAGGATTCTGTAGGAGGGAGCAATGGCAGTTCTTTCTATAGTGAAGACACACCCACAGAGAGCTACCTCTATGGCTCAGTGGCTGATATGAAATTATTTTTTAAAAAGTATTATCTACACACCAACTCTAAAACCAAGACAGGGAAGAAACATGACATACAAATCCTGTCACAGTAACAAAAATACTGGAAAACATTCAGGGACAGCCATGTTGGCTGTATAGCAAATCCAATAACATCCCAAATCGAACCAAAATGCACATTATACATGTTGCAAGCTTTCGAAGATCCACTGGCTTCTTTATCAGGCAAAAGTGTTAGAAATGATAGAGAAGAAAGTATATGGAATGGTATTGATGAAAATGGGACCCTCCTCCTGGCCATGCGGGTGCTGGGAGATTCAATCCTGGAAATAAACTTTAAATTCCATTAGCAAGACAAAAAGCTACAGTTGGCCCTCCACATTTGCGGGTTTGACTCATGTGGATTTGATTATTTGTGGTTTTGATTAATACTTTCTCTAGAGCAACTCTGCCAGAAGTTCATCATAGAGTTGTGGTGGAGAACCTAGAAATTCCTAGAGAAAACACTTCTCTAGTCATTTGTAGGTCCTCCACCATGATTCTATGATCAGCTTCTGGCAGATGTTGACCAAAGAGTTGCGCTGGAGGATCTAGATTCCTACAGAAGTGCTCTCTTAGGACATTATCACACAGGGGACGGGACATCATTGTCCTGTCCGTCCCGTGCTTATCCTGTGCTTATTGCATGATAGGGGGAAGGATTTCCACACAAAATCGCACTTATCAAGACATTGTACCATCAAGAAAGTGCGATTGAATGTGATCGCATGAAAGACTTTTTCACTAAATCGTGCTGATCCTGTGAACGTCCCATGAAGTAAGTGGAATTGTCCCCTCATTTCCCCTAATGTTGTATTATCAGAAGAACTCAGTAATACAACTCCACTTCATTGACAGAACATTCATGGGACCAGTGCGATGTACTGAGAAAGCCTTTTGTGAAATCATGTTCAATCACACTTTCTGGATAGGGTAAAGACACTTGTCCCTGTGCAATAAGTGTTTTTGTTATTTGCGGTTTTTCCACATTCACAGGGTCTTTCACCCCTAACCCCAGCAAATGTGGAGGGACCACTGTATATGTTTGTATTTGTATAATAGAGCAATGTTTGGAATGGAAGTGAAAATATATGTTGTTTTAAGCAATAAAAGTTTTTTTTTAATTACTAATTTTTAACACCTTTGCCTGATGAAGAAGCCAGTGGAGCTTTGGAAGGTTGCAACATGTGTTTTGTGTATTTTGTTTGGTCAATGAAGGTATCACTGTTTGGTGGATTTTGGGATGTTACTGTAATTTATTTAGGCACCTGTTTGTTTGTTTTTTAAATTTTTATTTTTACCATACATAATACACTAAATATACTAAGTAATATCAATATGTAGAGAGATCTTGTAGCACTTTTGAGACTAACAAAAGCTCATGCTGCAAACTTCTTTCTTCCAATTAGTCTCAAAGGTGCTACAAGATCTCTCTACATACTGATCATGCAGACTAACACAAGGGCTATATCTTTGAATTCTAAGTAATATCAAAATACAGTTGCCCCTCCATTCTTGAGGACTTGAAGTCCACGATTTTGCATATTCATGGAGAGGCAACTTCCATTAAAATTAATGGGGTGCACCCGTAGGGGCGTGCCCCATTCAAGCCTATGGGGCTTGAATATTGGTGAATTTCCATTTTTGCATGCGGGGTGGGGGGGCGGGGAGAGGTCCGGAATGGATCCCCTGCAAAAACAGAGAAACACCTGTAGTCATAAAACTGTGCTGCTAGTCTGGACTGCTTTAAAAAGGCAGTCAAGACAAATCTCTTCCTGCAGGCTTTCCCAGACTAGCCTCTCAGTCGCCTCCCATCAATTGCCCTTAATTGCCCTTGCTTGTTTTAATAATTAAAATGTACTTTTTATTGTGGATGGGAGGGTTTATAGGATATGATGTTTTACTGTATTTTAATGCTGTTTTATTATTGTTAGGTGCTTCGATCTGTTTGGAGATGTGGGATATTATTATTATTATTATTATTATTATTATTAAACAAAATTTTCAAATACACTTATTTACAAATGACTCCCCATGTTCATCCAGTTTGTATACAACTTTTATCACTTAAACCTTATTGTCTTCACTTTTTGTTCTTGTTAATTGCCTTCAAGTTGATCTTAACTCATGGTGACCCTATGGATGGGACATCTCCAAGAGCCTCTGTCTGCTCTGTTTAATTCCTGCAAACCCATACCAGTGACCTCCTTAATAGAGTCCATCCATTCTGGCAAGTGGCCTTCCTCTCTTCCTACTTCCCTCCACCTTCCCCAACATTATTG
>CM034701.1:47045055-47055656 GCA_020142125.1 Phrynosoma platyrhinos
GGACAAACAAATGGGTCCTAGAGCAGATCAAGCCAGAAACCTCCCTTTAAGCCCAGGATTGGGATGTAATGCATTTTAACTTGTTAGCCGCCCCGATTGTTTTCAAAGGGGCGGGTATAAATAAATAAATATTATTATTATTATTACTTTATTATTATTAAGCCAAGATGACCAAATTGAGACTCTCGTACTTCAGACACATCATGAGAAGAGAAGACTCATTGGAAAAGATAATAGTGCTGGGGAAAGGGAAGGGAAGTAGGAAGAGAGAAAGCCACATGCCAGATGATGGACTCTATGAAACCGCCTAGATTGGTTCGCCAACGGGCGGTATATAAATAAATTTTATTTATTATTATTATTATTATTATTAATGAGATCATGGGTATTCAGGGGTTGCAAGAACTAAGCAGAGCAGTGGAAGACAGAGGGTCTTGGAGATGTCTCATCCTTAGGGTAACCATGAGTTGAGATCAATTTGAGGGCAGTTAACAACAACAAAAGGGAAACCTATCATGAGGGTTTTCTTGTCAAGTGCCTTCAGAGGAGTTTATTTTGCCATTGCCATCATCTGAGGCTGAGAGTGTGTGACTTGCCTTTGGGTCACCCGGTGAATTTCTGTGCCCAATCAAGTTTCTTCAGAAAGGGTTGTCAATACCAAACTGAATCTGACATGTGTGCCCATTTGCTGTTAACTACCTTCAATTTGACTCCTACTCATGGCGACCCTGTGGATGAGATACCTCCAAGACCCCCCTCCCCCCGGTCTTTCATTGCTCTGCTCAGGTCCTGCAGATTCAGGCCTGTGTCCTCCCTGATTGAATCTATCCATCTGATGTGCCATCTTCCTTTCTTTGCTGCCCTCTGCTTTTCCTAGCATTACTGTATTGTCTTTTCGGGCGAGTCATGCCTTCTCATGATGTGGCCTGAGTACAACAGCTTCAGTTTCAATTTGTCATCTTGGCTTCCAGGGAGATTTCAGGTACGGTATACAGTGGTCCCTCCACATTTGCTGGGGTTAGGGGTGAAGGACCCCCCATGAATGTGGAAAAACAGCAAATTAAAAAACTATTTTTACTAAGATAATATCTCTCTAGGAATCTCCAGGTCCTCCAGTTCAACTCTGTAGTCAACATTTGCAAGAAATTGATAATAGAATCATGCTGGAGGACCTACAGATTCTAGAGAAGTGCTTTCTCTAGGAACTTCTAGTTTCTTCAGCACAACTCTGGTCAGTTTCTGGCAGATTTGTGTTGGAGGACCTACAGATTCCAAGAAAGGACATATTAATCAAATCTGCAAATAATTAAATCTGCAAAAGTCAAAGCCACAAATATGGAGGACCAACTGTTCTCTGTTCAAGGACCTATTTATTTGTCTTTTTGTCTGTCCACAGTATCCTCAGCACTCTTCTCCAGCTTCACATCTCAAATGAGTTTATTTTCTTTTTTCCTGCTTCCTTCACTGCTCTCACATCCATACATGGTGATGGGGAATACTGTGGCTTAGACAATTCTGACTTTAGTGTTCATTTGTATATCTTTACACTTAAAGATATTGTCTACATCTTTCGTGGCTGCTTTTCCCATTCCTAGTTTCTGCAGTTTCTGTTCTGAACACTGTTTGATCCAAGGTATGGGAAACCTTTAGGCGAACCTGTCATGGAGTTTAACCTATCATGGAGTTTTCTTGGCACAGTTTGTTTAGAGGAGGTTTTGCCATTGCCTTCCTGAGGCTGTGAGCATGTGACTAGCCAAGTTCACCCAGTGGATTTCATGGCTGAGCTGGGAATCAAGCCCTGATCTCCAGAGCTATAGTCCAACGCTCAAACCATGATCCCAAAACAAAATACTATGTTTAGAATGCATATTTTCATTCTCCCATTTATGCATATTCATATTTTAACATTTAGTAAGGAAATAACATTGTTCATATTAGAACAGTTTAATTTAAGTAAATTCAGTATTTTACTCAATGCATGTAAATTTTACACATAAAAAAGTTTTGGAAGAGGAGGAAGCATTCTCCAAGTCACATCCCTCGCCTTGAGCAACTCTTGTGTCCCCCTGGGGTTTCTGCCCCACTGTTTGTGACCTATTGGACTACACTTTTTGCCACCTAGCCTCACAGCAATCTTGTGAGGTAGGATAAGTAGCTATCCTAGCATCACCTAGTTAGGGACTTTGCAGACTGCTAGAAATAGTGCAAATTGAGGCCACTTTAATTGCCCTGGCTGAGTGCTAAGGAATCATGGGAATTGTATTTTTTTCTGAGACATTGAGCCTTCTCTGTCAGAAAGCTCTGGTGCCACAATAAACTACAGTTCCCATGATTCCCTAGCACTGAGTCAGGGCAGTTAAAGTGGACTCAACTTGCACTATTTCTGGCAGTCTGCAAAGGCCCTTAGTTTTATGGCTCACTGGGGACTTGAACTTGGATTTGTTCCAACATTCTTAATTAGTACACCACAGTAACTGTTGTATATATTTTTGTTGAATGTCTCTGTAGCTCTTCCTCCCCTTCCTTTCTAAGCTCAGTGCAGTTTGCAAGGGATTCCTCTTGGTTTCTCATTGCAGCACAAATCAGGCTTCTCTCACTTTAGCTTCACCTTTGTTGTTGTGGGGTTGGCAGCCCTGAGCTAATTGTTGGGTTTGGTGATCAGTCTGGAGATGTGAGACAGGAACTGGAATGGACAAGCAACAGATGGCCTTAGGCTTCACTTGGCTCCTTAGGATGGATTCTTGGCTAAATCATTGGGTGGTGGCAGTGAGTTTTTATTTATTAAGGGGTCTCAAGGAGTCCCATCCAGCTTAGGGGAGTGGAGTGGGGCCATAGAGAACCTTCACAGCTTCTTGCACTATATTTATTTACGATTGGCAACTTGTATTTCATGCTGCTGATTTTATGGCTGCTAAGGAGATGTGTTTGTTATACCAGAGCTTTATCTGCCTACCCCTGCACTAAGGCTTAGCAGGTTATGCCTTGGGATGCTAGTAGAGGGATAACGCATTAAGGACAGGGCAGCATTTTTGCATTATGGCAAACAGATGGAGAACAGTTTTTAGATTGCATGTTCATTTAGTTTTGGAGGGTACAATCTCTTTGGAGGATGGTGTTGCAAAGGCCTGTAGTGGATTTGGCCTGTGGCACCAAGTGGATGTGTTTTGGAATCCTTGTTGACATCACGGCCAAACATTGACAGCTGTCCATGGAGAGATTTGATTTGTATTTAGTGAATTTGTATTAGATACCTTTTTTGGTTTAGCTTGGCAGTTTGAGGCTATTAAAAGATAAGAAGACAGAATCCACTGGGGGTAGTGAACTTTCTCTTTTAACAATTTGTGTGTACAGTTCACGTAGCTAATGGGAAAAATATGTCACACAACACTTTTTTTTTTGTTCAGTTAGGGCCTTTACAGATTGCAAGAAATAATGCAGATTGAGTCCACTTTAACTGTCCTGGCTCAGTCCTAGGGAATCATGGGAACTGTAGTTTATTGTGGCACCAGACCTCTTTGACAGAGAAGGCTCAGTGTCTCAGAAAAAAATACAGTTCCCCTGATTCCCTAGTACTGAGCCAGGACACTTAAAGTGGACTCAAGCTGCATTATTTCTGGCAGTCTGTAAAGGCTCTTAGTCTCCAAGGTGCTGCAAGATCCCTTTGCATTCTTATTTTTGCTGTTTTTACTTAAGCTGTTATGAATGCAGCTAAACTGTCCAGGAACAAATGATCTATTAGCTCACCACTTTACAAAAAAGTCCCATGTGTCAGAGAAAGGGAATAGCAGGTGTTTAAGATGATGACTGCTGTCTGCTATTAGGAGTATTTGTATTGAAAACAATGTAGATGTTGATTAGTGGCTGTTCTGTGGAGAATATAATTTTAGTCTGACCTTTTGCAGATGCTCCTTTCCCTAACCATATACGTAGTCTGCGTATTGGAAGCAGCAAGAATGTTTTTGCAGGCAGGTTTTTTTTTTTTAAGTACAAAGCAATGATGGGTGTGTGTGTGAGGATTTGGATTTTTTAAGACAGACTTGAAATGATTACACTATTTGCTGAGACCTCTGGAGGACCCAGCAGACCTTAGTTGAAGTTCAGGATATAATCATTTCATGTTTGGCTATGGGGACATAGCCAGATTCTTCCTTGGTCTCCCACTGCTCTCATCAGGCATGAAATGGCAGGGGGGCTGCAATAACTGGAGCCAGTCCAGTCAGTGAATGACCAGCTGTGGTGTAGATGTACTACTCTGGACCAAACAGGATCGTGGCCTTTGTGTTTAAGGGTGCTTTAACTCCTGATCAACTCTGCTATATCATTCTTGACCCAAACATCTAATTCTGCTTTTCCCCCCTGTGCTTCTTATTGGGTCTTTAACACTGTCAATATGGTAAGAATTTGACCTTGCTGGCAAAACTAGACTCCAAACAATCTTGATTTATTTAGGGATCTGGGTTAAGCAAAGCCATCTAGCTGTAGCTGTGCATCAGTTTGAATTCAGCCTGAGAGGTGTGTTGAGCATCTCAATACAAAAAAGAACATGACAGCTAATACGTTGGTTACTGTGTGAGCTCTTTTACTGCCCTGACCATGGTAAACAAATTGAGGGATTGTAGATTTTTATCCCACTTAAAAGCTATGCCATTAGTGTGGCTGAATTAATTCAGTTTCTTCAATTTAACTTGTACAACCCCCATATCTGTGGCACTGGTACATGCAGTTTTCCTTACCCATGTCCAACCCCCCCCCCAAAAAACCCCCCCACCCTCTCTCTAGGCATCTGGAGGTCCTCCAGTGTGACTGTGTCAGTGTGTGCCAGAAATACAGGATTCACTATTATCCACAGTTTTCACTATATGCAGTATGTTTGGGAATGTATGCCCTGTACATATGGGAGTTGTACTGCAGTTGTGTTGAATAGTACTGTTAATAATTATTTTATTAAATGTAGTAATGTTGCTAATTGGTCTAGTCTTCATAGGTCTGCTGTATTGCTTCAGTTTAATATTTTTGCATTTGTCTGTCTGACTGTGTGAACTAGACTTGGAATCCTGTACCAACACATGCGAATAAGTTCATTTCACTCAAAGAAGATTACCTGTGGACATTTATAGGATTGTAATGTTAAAGTTTTTATGATACTACTTGAGATTCTACTTTAATGCATCATTTCATTGTAGGTTAGTGTATTATCAATTTGTGGTTTTCCTTTACTGTAGCTCAGATTCCATGCTAGTGTCCATCCTTGGAATGGCGCTTTACACTGGCTATGTTTTCATGCCTCAGCATATTATGGCCATATTGCACTATTTTGAAATTGTGCAGTGATGAAGAACATTACTAGATGGGACTGATCAGAAGCTGAGGACCAGAGTGCTGAGAAGAGATGACCATCTACAATTAAGGATTTCCACAGATAACAAACAAGACATGATGATGGTGACTGCCAGTTGTGCACACAAAGATGCAACATGCCCTGAGTTTTGGTGGCATTTTTTTCTTTACGAGATTCCCTTGTAATTTTTGTCTATTAATATTGTGATTGTATCTTTGATAGCAGTATTTTCTTAACTTTGTGACAGTCTCAGTATTACACTGTGAAAGCTTTTCTTAATGTAACTGAGTACATTTTGCCTTCTATTTTTAATCAAAATCATCTTATTAAATGGGACCTAAAGCTTTTGCTATTGTATAGTTATGTGTCCACCTGAGTATATTTCTAGTAGCGTATTTTGTAAGGAAAAAAGTGTTTAGATTCATATGGAGATGTGGATATATTCATGGAATTTTTCTTACAAAACTTTGTTTATAAGTTCTAATTCAGGTGCTTCAATTGCAATCTGGACTATTCAACAGAATATTTGGTAAATCACTCTATTTTGCTTTAACAATAAATGGAAAGCTTTTTTTCTGTTCCATTCAGAGAAGAATGTGACAACTAAGTACTGTATGTTTGGAACAATATTGTGGAAGGGAGAAGTACTGAATCCAACATGAGGACTTTATTTATGTAATGCATGTCATCTAGAGATTTGTGATAGCATATTAATACTGCTATTATAATGCTTCTAATAGAACTGTACCTTTATGCTTCTAACTGAATTGTATTTGTATATGTTTTGTTTCTCCCAAAAGCTAATTTTAATATAGACTTGAATTAAAAGACTGTGGCTATGGCTGTTGTCTATAATATAATCATGTCTGTATTGTGAACCCATGGTTGTAATTATTGTTCAGACTCTTTGACTTCTTAAACCAGGGGTGGGAATAATGCAGCCTTCCCTGTCAGTGGATTGTAGTTCTCAGCATTCCTAGCCACCATAGCCAGTGGTGAGAAATGCTGGAAGTTGCAGGCATGTAAGGCTACATGTTCCTCCGCTTGCTTAGACCAAATGACCAAAGTATAAGGTTTGAAGTGGACTAGAGTTAAAAAGTACAGCAGTAAGGAGCTGTCTACCAGGCTTGAATCTTGTCTTTGGTTTTTATAGCTTTTTTGAGATTTATATTCTGAAGTGTAAGATGTCACTTTTTAAGGTTAAGGTTATTGTTTTCCAAAATAAAAGCTAAAAGCAGAGTTGATGCCTAATGTGTCTCCTTAATTTTAGGAGATTCTGTTGGATATTGCTCTTACCAACAATACCAAAGGACACAAAATACTTGTTTGGTGCACCAGATTGTGTTAAGAGAATAAGCTGTGAGTTGGAAAGCCTCTTGTTCAAATTTCACTTTTAAGTGTAAGCATTCACTCAGTAATTGTATGCAACCCACTTTATCTCAGGGCAGCCCTTAATTTCTAATATTACGAATCATACTGAGTTGATTTGCAAGGTTATTGGAAGGGCTACTTAGACGTTGTGTGTAAAGTATTTCAGGCACTTAAAATGTGCTATACAAATTCAATAGCAAATAGTATATTCTGTATATAGAGTCAATGTGGTATAGTGGTTTGAGCATTGGACTAGGACTCTGGAGACCAGGGTTTGAATCCTGGCTTTGCTATGGAAGCCCACTGGGTGATCTTGGGCAAGTCACACTCAGTCTCAGAAGATGGCAGTGGCAAACCCCCTCTGAAGAAACTTGCCAAGAAAACCCCATGGTGGCCTAGGGTCATCAGGTTGGAAACGACTTGAAGGCACACAACAACAAATTTTCTGAGTAAGAATAAATCCTGTTGAAATTGATGGAACAAGTTACTTGTAAATTCCAATTTTAATTTTTCTATGGGAGCCACAGCTAGCATCACCTAGTTTGAGTCTATTAAAACCAGGGACTTTGTATGCCTGTGTAAATTCATTTTGTCCCTTGGAAAGCTGGGCTTGGTTAGATATTATGTTTATATGAATAGTCTAGCATCTCTGCTAGCTTCCGGCTACATTCTGGGCAAGGTTTGTTGATTGTTCCCTGTTTAATGCAACTGCCCTCTCCCTGTTTATCCAACTACAGCCTTTAAAAATCAGATGGGAGCATATTGAGTACATTGTACATGCTCTTTTCAAACATTTACTGGTATGTAGAAAAGCACTTCTTTCCTTTACTGCTACAGTAGATATCTATCTGCTTCATCTAATTTCCTATTCTCCCATTGCTACATTCTTTTTAAATCCAGCATTTTTTGGTTTGGAAGATGATATGTTTGAAAAATTATGGCATAAAAAACATAAAATTAGAACATATGTTTTAGACAGCGTGTTCAGTTTTCCGTGTGGGAACAGGAACAATTCAAGATAACTTACATTGTATCATGTGAAGAGATCCATGATTTAAACCCTGGAAGCAAGGTTGAGAGTTTCTGGGTAAAAATTAAAGGGGAGAGAAACAACAGAGATGTACTTGTAGGCATCTACTTAGACCTCTAAACCAGACTGAAGACTTGGATCATGCCTTCCTGGAACAGATTGCCAAATATTCAGAAAGGAGAGATGTAGTAGTAATGGGGGATTTCAACTATCCTGATGCTGGTTGGAAGTCAAACTGCCAAGAATATAGGGTCCAGTAAATTCCTCTCTTGCCTTGCAGACAATTTCATTGTCCAGATGGAAGAGGCGAACGAGGGGATCAGCTATTTTCAATCTCATCCTAGCCAGCGTTGATGACCTAGTTAATGGGGTGAAAGTGGTGGGACCCTTAGGTGGGAGTGACTATTGCTAACATGTCCTACCACCCCTCCAGCTGCATATGGGGTTGTTATAAATATCTAGCACAGAGCATGACTGGATGTCATGATGACCCGGTACATATTTTTGGGAATCATGATGGCCCAAGGTAGCTAGAAACTAGCCAGTGTAACACTGACTAAGGCAGGGACAGGCAACCTTTTTGAGACCTGGGCCGGTCTCAAAAGGGTTGCCTCTCGGCTGGGCCGAGAGGGAGGGAATGGCGGTGCGCGCGTTCACGCGTGCACACGCACCCTCCTCCGCTGCGCGCAACCCCCTGTGCATGCTGCTGCTGCGGCTGCTGCCGCGGCCACCGCCATAGCGTGCACGGCCGCAGCCGCCACGGCGCATGTCACGCCCGCCATTTTGGAAGTCAAAATGGCCGCGACGGGTTTGCGCATGCGCAAGAGTACTGCGCATGCGCAAACGCGTCATGGCTGCCATTCTGACTTCCAAAATGGTGGCCGCGACAAGCGCGGCCGAAAACGCCCCCGACAGCAGCATGCGGCGGCGGCAGTGGCGTGCGGCGGCGGCGGCAACCTTCAGCCTGGGCCGGTAAGTACGGGGCCCAGGGCCTTAACCGGCCCCCGGGCCGTAGGTTGCCAGTCCCTGTTCTAGACTTTACAAAAGCTGATTTTCAGGAATGCTAAAAGAGAAAAGAGAGTTCTTAAAAGTGAGGTATTGAAGGCACAATTTCAAACAGTTCCATTGAGGGGAGGGGAATGGGAGCTAGCTAAAGAAACAAGGATGGATGTGTAAAGAACTTTCAGCTGAGATAAGATTTAAAAGGGGCATGAACAAGGGAAATCATCAAAGGAATTCAAATGAATAGCCAGCACATGTAGGAACAAAGTCAGAAACGCTAAAATGCAAAATGAGTTCCTGCTTGCTAGAGTGGTTAAAGACAATAAAAAGGGCTTTTTTTTGTTTTGTTTATGTGAGATCCAGCATGCTGCTGTGGTTTGAGTGTGGGACTATGACTGTGGAGACGAGGGTTCGATTCCCTGCTCAACCATGAACTCCACTGGGTGACATTGGGCAAGTCACATGCTTTCAGCCTCAGGGGAAGGCAATGGCAAACTTCCTCTGAACAAATCTTGCCAAGAAAACCCTATAAGTTGGAAACAACTTAAAGGCACACAAATCAACAACTGTAGCAAAAGGAAGAACAAGGAAATAGGACTGCTGTGTGGAGAAGATGCTGAATTTGTAACAGGGCAGAGAAAAGGCAGAACCAGTCAACTCTTTCTTTGCCACGGCCTTCTCCCCCCCCAAAAAAGGAGTGCTCAGCCTGGGGAAAATGGAGCAGGTAATGCAGTAGGGGAAATGCAGCACAGAATAGGTAAAGAGGTACCTGGCAACCCTAAATGTATTCATATCTCTAGAGTGAGATGAACTACATCTAAAAGCAATGAAAACTGTCAGGGGCAATTTCAGAACTGGCAATAATCTTTGAAACTTTTGGAGAACAGCAGTCCCAGCAGACTGGAGGAGACAAACATTGTCCCTGTATTCAGAAAGGGAAAATAAGACCTAAACAATTACTGCTCAGTCACCCTGACATCAATGTCAGGAAAGATTCTACAGCACATCATGAAACAGACAGTCTATAAGCACTTAGAAAGGAATGCTATGATCTCTAAAATCAACATAGGTTTCTCAGAAACAAGTCATGCTAGACTAATCCTACCTCTTTTTTTGATGAAGGGAATGCTGGGGATGTAGCATATTTTGATTTCTGTAAGGCCTTTGACAAGGTCCCCCATGACATCCTTGCAAAACAGCTAGTAAAATGTGGGCTAGACAATGCAACTGTTACGTGGATTTGTAATTGGCTAACTGACTGAACCCAAAGAGTGCTCACCAATGACTTCTGAAGACGACTTGCCCTCTCGACCCTTGTCCATCATGGCTGGCCGTCCAGGGAGGGGATGCATTGTTGAGATTCCTTATGGAGATCATCAATGCATCCTTCAGGGAAGGATGTATTCCGGCTTGTTTGAAGGAGGCGGCTGTTAGGCCGCTTCTGAAAAAACCTTCCCTTGACCCCCTGGAGATGAGTAACTACAGGACTGTGTCATTGCTGCCATTTTTGAGCAAGGTGATCGAGAGGGTGGTTGCTCTTCAACTCCAAGCTGTCTTGGATGAAACCGATTTTCTAGACCCATTTCAAACCGGCTTCAGGACAGGCTTTGGGGTTGAGACTGCCATGGTTGCCTTGACTGATGATCTGCGTCTAAGCATCGACGGGGTAGTGTGACCCTGCTGGTGCTCTTAGACCTCTCAGCAGCTTTCGATACAATAGACCACAGCATCCTCTTGGACTGCCTGAGTGGGTTAGGTATCGGGGGCACAGCTCTATGGTGGCTCCGGTCCTTCCTCTCGGGTAGGTCTCAAAGGGTGCTGCTTGGGGACAGTAGCTCCAGTAAGAGGGAACTCACTTGT
>CM034701.1:47055756-47096801 GCA_020142125.1 Phrynosoma platyrhinos
TGGCGGCCAGACTTTTGTCGGGAACATCTAGGAGGGATCACATCACTCTGGTCTTGTGGTCCCTCCACTGGCTGCCTATTGGTTTCTGGGCCCAGTACAAGGTGTTGGTTATCACCTTTAAAACCCTAAATGGCTTGGGTCCAAGCTATCTTAGAGATCGCCTCCTCCCCTATAATCCTCCCCGCGCTCTCTGGTCCTCTGGGAGGAATCTCCTGCAGCTTCAAAATCTCAGCTTGCGGTGACCTCCCAGAGGGCTTTCTCAGTTGTTGCCCCCAGGCTCTGGAACAGCCTGCCGGATGAGATCCGCCAGTTGACATCCTTAGACAGTTTCAAGAAAGCTGTCAAGACGGATCTCTTCCAGCAGGCCTTTCCAGACTGAAACACCCAGCCTGGGATATTGAGACCTTGGGACCTTGGATCTCTCCCTCATGACCGTCTTCTCAGTCCTGTTAGAACCGAAGTTGTACGGGGTTTGCAGGTTTATTTTTCAATTGTTTTATTGTTTTTTGTCATATTAACAATCACTGTTTTAACTGATATGTAGTTTAATTGTTTTTTAAGGGGGGGAGGGAGTTATTCTATTTTAACCTGTATGCAATTTTTTACTTGTAAACCGCCTAGATTGGTCCGCCACCAGGCGGTATATAAATAAATTTTATTATTATTATTTATTATTCATCCTAGACAGAAGTGACCTGTGGGGTGATGCAGGGTTCTATCCTGAGCCGTGGGCTATTCAAAATCTTTATAAATGACCTGGATGATGGAGTAGAGGGAATACTTATTAAATTTGCAGATAACACCAAATTAGGAAGGGTAATACCCCAGAGGAGAGGATCAGAATTCAAAATGACCTTAACAGATTAGAGAGCTGGGCCAAAACTAACAAAATGAGTTTCAGCAAGGAAAAAAGTAAGCTACAACACTTAACCAGAAAAAATGAAATGCACAAATGCATGACACCTGTCTTGATAACAGTACATGTGATAGGATCTAGGAATCTTAGGCTACATCTGCACTGAAGAAATAATCCAGTTTAATAAATAATAATAATAATAATAATAATAATAATAATAATAATAATATAATATTTATATCCCACCTCTTTGTATAATACAACTGGGGTGGCTTACATGATAATATAAACAGTCCTGTCCCCCAATACAATTAAACAATTGAAGTTTAAAGCATACTTAAAAATAACAGACAATAAATGACAAATAAATTAACTGCCATGATGTGGAATTCTGGAAATTGTAGTTTTGTGAGACATTTACCCATATGTCAGAAAGCTCTGGTGCCACAACAAACTATAATCCCTAGAATTCCATAGTGTTATAAGAATTGTTTTAATATAACCCCCCCCCCCTTTGTGGGTCTCCTGTCATGGACCTAAACCGAAAAAGCCCAACTGCCATGGAGCCAAGGCAAGGACCTCACGTAGGCACCTGAAAGGTCACATCTGCCTCTAAAACAATTAGCAGATCAAAAGGCCAGGCTTAGGAGCTGCAAAGCAGGACATTCGCACCTAGGAGGTTTATGAGTACCAGGCAGATGTGTCCAGTTGAAGATGAGATAACATTAACATCCCATCTCCTCTCTTTGGAAATTGTCTACTTCAAAGAGTATCAATCTGGAATCCTTTGATATACAATGACAGATCTTCGATTCAGGCTATTTTCAGCCTATATTAGGACCTCCAAATCTGTGTTCTGAAAGCTGGTTTTGGGAAGGGAAGGGGGGGGGATCTCCCTCTCTGAAATTCCAAGTCTCCTTTGGCTGCCTCCAATGCAACTTCACTCCATAAGCAGCTGAGTTCATCTTCTACAAGGAGTGCAAAGTTTCTAGGTAACTATTCTGTGTGAAACCTTTCTTAAGATTCCATGTCTCCTCTGTGTGTATGTGTTTGCTTGCTTGTTGATTTATTTTTCTCCCTTAATAAAAGTACAATTCTTTGGAAGAATACTTCCTCTGTGAAGGTTCTCTTCCCTCCCCCTCCCTGCACACATTGGGTTTCAATCTTGCTTACTAATTTTGAGCTAATTAAAAATTCCTCAAGGTCAAGTTCTTATTACAATAGCATTGAGTCATGGCAGTTTAAATGGTGCCTAACTGGATTATTTTTGCAGTGCAGATGCAGCTCTAGTGGACTACAGGCTGAACATGAGTCAACATGTGATGCAGAGGTTAAAATAGCCAATGTGATCCTAGGCTGCATCAACAGGAATATAGTGTCTAAATCAAGGGAAGTAATAATACCACTCTATTCTTTTCTTAGTTTTTGCAGATTTCATACCCATGACCACCTTAATTGAGTTCATCCATAGCATGTGGTCTTCCTCTCTTTCTCCTTCTCTCCACCTTTCCTAGCATTATTATCTTTTCTAATGATTCATGTCTTCTCATGACATGGCCAAAGTATGACAACCTCATTTTAGTCATCTTGGCTTCCAGGAAGGTCTTAGGCCTGATTTGTTCTAGGACCCATTTATTTGTTTTTTTTTTAATTGTCCACAGTATTCTCAGCACTTTTCTTCAGCACCACATCTTGAATTAATTAATTTTCTTTCTATCCATTTTCTTAATTATCCAGTTCTTGCATCCATACATGGTAATGGGTGACACAATTACTTGTGCAGTTCTAACTTTCATGCTTAGTTGTATATCTTTGCTCTTTAGGAGTTTGTCTAGTTCTTTCATAGCTGCCTGCCCCATTTGTGGTTTCTTTTTTTGAGAAAAGTTAAAGTATAGTACTTGACTTGACCCTTGGATAAGTCGACCCAGGTTTTTGGAGTCAATTTTTAGACTAACAATTCTAGACTTTTATATGAGTATATACAGTATATGGACTGGAAGCTCCCCTGAAAGCTCCCCTGAAAGGAAAGTGGTACCACCAAATAGTGGTACCTGGCCTGGAGTTTGAGAAATGTGTTTCTCTTTGAAATATGCTCATTTGTCTGCCCTTTACAAAGTCTGTTCTTTTCTCATATACTACTATTTCTCAACATTCTCATCATTGGCTTTTCATCAGGTAGTTCTAAGAATGTTTTAGGCAAACAAACAATCTCACTAAACATCTCAAATTCACTTTCTCCCCTATATTTTCAGCATTATGTTAACATATTAAGCAAGATTAAAAATAAAACAGATACATATAGACATTTTCATATAGTAATATATATTTAACATGTCAAACTGAAGACCTACCATCAGAATTAACCCAAAACCCTGGCCTGAAATATTTTTTGCTGAGATTCTGGAAAACCCCATTTTAGCATAACCTTAGGGTCTCCATGTTGGATACGACTTGAAGTCACACAACAACAACAACAACAACAAATATGTACGAAAGTATGCGCAGAGTTGTAACCTACAATTTTCCTGTGGTAATGTCAATTGTATAGTAACATCGCACACATATCCTTTCATTCTTTTAGAGTCAATCTTCGACATTTTCCAATTACAAAAGGAACTTTGGGAGCAGGAATGGAAAATGTCTCCTCCGGGAAAAAAGGATTTAAAGACTGGACTTTGTTCAACTTCATATAGTTAGGTAACGTATATAACTACTTTTATTATATGAGGAAATCTTTGCCTCAACTGAAACATGAAATTAGTTTCTCCCAGATCTTACCTGCCGCCCCTCCCGCCCAGTGTCCTGTGCAGCAAGATCAGGTTAAAGCAGACCAGATATTTGCCAAGTTTCTAAAAAAACACTAAGACTAGAGGATCATAATTTCAAAACTTCAACCCTGCCTTTTGTTGACCTAGATAGGTTGACTCCTTAATTGGTAAGCAAACTTTTACATAATTTCCTCATGTCTGAAAAAGCTAATGGCAATGTAGTCAGGCTACTTTCTGGCCTCTTTTCATCCTTTCTTTACTAAAAATCTTGATGCTAATGCCTGACTCCTTCCTGTTTCTTACTCATGTTAATATTGTGCTATGTGATCATTTGTAGACTGTAGCCCCAAGGCAAGGAGCAGGCTTTCCGGTGGGACAGTTATAATGTAAATAGGATCAGCAGGGCTGAGGTAAAGGTTAAGGACAAAACTTGATAAAACAGGGCTGAAGGTGAAGGTATGGAACAGAGGTAGACTTCTGGATGTTGCTGAACTGCATTTCCCTGCATTACTCACTACTGGTTATGCTAGGTTATGCTGCTGGCAGGTGCACTTAAATATGCTGGAGGGCCATGCAATTTCCACCCATCCCCCAGCACAGAGGTATGAAGTGCAGAAAAGGTTTGAGCAGCCATAATAATAATAATTAAAAAAAAATCTGGGCCACCTAGTCTGAATTTCCTCCAGTGTTTAAGAAAGAGCATGGCTAGTTTGTTCCAGGGTAGTGGTCCCCAAACTTTTTTGAGCTACTGCTCCCTTTCCTCTTGGGTGACAACACTAACGCCACCCCAGCACATATTTCTACTGTTCTGCACATTCAAAACAACCAATCTCAGTCATGCTCACTTTGCCACCCTTGGAGCAGCAACCAAGTAGCTGGCTGAGCAGTGACTGAAAAACTTCTCACCTGTTCTGGACTTGTGGCAGAGGCATCACTAGGAGGCCTACAGGGTGCAAGCTGCACCGGGTGATACAATAAGTGGAGTGACACTATGGTCATCACCCAGCAATGCCACTGTTGCTCCCCAAACATGTGGCTTTTGGAAGAAATGGGGCATTGCATTAATGTATTATGTAAGACACAAGGAGCTCAGCGGAAGAAAGGTGTGTCCAGAAAGTGGGGTAAATGAGGTCTCTTGTTTTTCCACCCACTGATCTTTAAATACCCTCTGGAAGAAAAGGAAGAGACAGGGCAGGACTTTCTGAATTCCTCCATCCTCCTGGTATGTCCTGGCCCCATCCTTGAGACATGGAGAAGCAGGCAGGAGAATCAGGGAGCAAATGAATGTGAGGAAGGTTGCTGTCTACCACTGATGCAAGAACCTCCAGCTTCGGGAGTTGGGTGCAAGCAGAAGGCTGTTGTTAGAATGGGAGACAGCAGCCTCCAGTTTTGGGAGTGGGATGCAGAGGAAACCAGGGATTCTGCCTCCTCTTAACTCCCAAAGCAGAAGGCTGTTGTGTCAGTTCTGCTTCCTGCTTTGGGAGCTGAAGGCTGCTATCTCCCATTGACACATCAGCCTCCTGCTTTGGGAATTTAGAGGAGGAAGAATGAAGTATTGATATAGAAGGCCTGAATAAAATAAAAATTGAAAACAACAAGATTCCATCATAGGCAGACTATTATCTAAAATCTGTAATATATAGTTATAGAGGATGATAGGTAATGTACCACTGGCAGAAAATAACTTAACTGGAATCCTGAAAAGTCTGGGAAAAGAACTTCAGTTTTTATAAAGGAAGGTAGCTTTCAAAAAGTTTAGGGAAGAAATTTCTCTTGCATCTGCATTGCGGCCCATAATGCTCTCACGTAATTCAGTGCAGTGAGTGGAGAATGCAGAGTTTCACAGAAAGGCTAACTTCAAAGGACTCCCCATCCTGCAAGCCCCTATCGTCCTTTAACACAATCTCCAATTTCTTATATAATGAAGCTTCAAAGTTTCCTCCGAAAGTTAGCTGTTCTAATCAAAACTTGTTTTGCAGCTCATCTTCTCCCTGCTGTACAAGTCATGTTTTAAACATCTTGATTAAGTTGAGACATCAAACGGATAATTTCCAAATCCCCCTTGCTGATGCTGAATGAGGAAATAATAGCCCTTGTGCAACATTTAAAAAGGTAATTTTGTCCTCCACTTCAGTAGCCGTAGTTATAAAGTCTAGAATTGATTTTTAAGTGATGACTTGCACCAAGGTAGTAAACCTAGGGCTTTTCAAACATTTTGGACTACAGCTCCTATTATCTATTCAAAGACATAGCTGTGTTAGTCTGGGAAACCAGTATGCAAAGGGATCTTGCAGCACCTTTGAGACTAACTGCAAGGGAGAAGTTGGTAGCATGAGCTTTCATAGAAATCCTGATCTACTTCCATGATCACTAGGCAAAACTGGGGTTGGTGGGAGGTGGGGGTTGGTAGCATGAGCTTTCATAGAATTCATGATCTACTTCCATGATCACTAGGCATACTAACTGGGGTTGGTGGGAGGTGGGATTCAATAACAATGAAAAAAGACCAAGTTTCTGATGCCTGGCTTAAACTATTCTCAGGATATCGTGTGAGTGGAATGCTTATACTGTAGATTCAATCAATTAGAGATCTTAATGCCATGTGGGTGAAGCCAGGCACCCTGTTTCTGCATCAGATGAGGTGATGGGGGGTTCCCTGTAGGAGCAATGGCACAGAAAGCTACAGATCATGCACCAGTAGTGGGTCCCTGGGCTGGTATGGAGATGGGCATGCAAACACTTGCCCATCCCTATGCTAGCCTGGCAACTGACCCAAGTGAGTAGCTGGGCCAGAATAGCATGGATTCCGCCTGTGCTTTCCTGGCCCCTCTGCTCAAGGCCTTAAGTCCAAACAAGGACAAAATTTACTCAATAAGCAGAATTCTTATTTGAGAGCAATGCTTTCATTTTGCCCTCCCCTATAGCTACACCTCTGAGTATGTTCCTTAGATGTAAAGGTTGGAGAATAATTACAAATTTTGGTAGATTTTTAAATCAGCAGGGAGAACACCACTTCAAATACCTGAAGGGTGATTATGTGGGAGATGGATCAGATTTGTTTTCTGCTGCTCCAGAGGAAAAGACCTGAGCCAATGGATTCAAATTACAAGAAAGGAGACTCTAACTAAACATTAAGAAGAATTTATCTCTTTAACCTCCAAATTGTCTGACACAAAAGGAATCTTAACTTAAAGCTGGAAAGCTAGATGGAATAGACTGAGACAGAATAGCTGGAGAAGGGACTTTAAAATACTGGGTTCAGAAGATGCTGTCCTGCAGATCTGCCCACTAAGACAGAAGTTGGGATGAGAGGAAAGAAAATCTTGAGATTTCTTGATCACAGGCTGCCAAGGCTTTAGTTGCATTTATAGGTACCTTTCACACTACTTTAAATGTGTAGTTTTCAGTGTAGTGTCTTATGTAACAATGCAAGTTTTCACTTGCAAGTCAGAAGGTAAGGATCTGGGCTGGATCAGGCTCAACACACCTGAGTGGTGGTTGGTTTCAACCCTTGGCCAAGCCAGATTTTGCCAGAATTGGGTACCACTGGCTTAACTTCTGTGTAGCAAAGGAGGCCTCCTGGTTGAGATATACAGGATGAGTCTCCCTTATCTGGAATTAGGAAATCTGAAATACTCTAAAACCCAAAACTTTTTTCATGAGTGGCTGAAATAGTGACACTTTTGTTTTCAGATGGTTCAGTGTTCACAAACTTTGTTTCATGCACATTTTTTAAAAATATTGTATAAAATTACCCTCAGGCTATGCATATAAGTTGCATGTGACACATAAATGAATTTTGTGCTTAGACTTGGATTCCATCTCCAAAATATGTGTGTATGTGCAAATACATGTTTTCCAAAATAAAAAAAAATCTGAAATCTAAAACACTTCAGGTCCCAAGAATTTTGGATAAAGGAGACTCAACCTGTAGCTTAGCATATGTGAGATAAATACAGCGGTCTTCTGTATCCATGGATTTTCTATCCATAGATTCAACCATCCACAGCTTGAAAGTATTTTTAAAATATATAAATTTAAAATATATAAATTATATATTTAAAATATATAAATACCTTTTATGAGATATGACACGTTTAATTAATTTCTAAAGCAAATATTACTAGGTGGAAGTTAAAATGATTGGAAGATGTGGATGTGGATGGAAGTAATGAAGTGTGGAGTTGTGTTTTTTAAGGGCAATGTTTGTGTGTGTATTCCAATAAACAAACCTTGATTTTGCCATATTATATAAGGGACTCCATTTTACTCTGCCATTGTGTCTAATGGGAATTGAGCATCCATGGATTTTGGTATTTATGGGGGGTTATAGAACCAAACCCCAGTAGATACCAAGGGCCCACTGTATTCAAACCCATAGAATCAGTGGTAGAATTCAAAGATATAGCCGTGTTAGTCTGTAGAATCAGTAGTAGAGAGATCTTGTAGCACCTTTTTCTATTAAATGCATCTGAGGAAGAAGACTGAAGTTTATGAAAGCTCATGCTGCCATTTTCCTTCTTTCAGTTAGTCTCAAAGGTGCTACAAGATCTCTCTACCAGAGAAACAGTATTCCTTTTGGTGATCCTCCACTTCTTCTCTGGCCACAGCAAAAGTGGATCCTAATTATCATACTTGGAAAGAGTTTTCAGTGGGAGCTGCTTTAAAATACGTATTTGAATGATTACACTGTTAAAGTTGTGCATACATCTTTAGAAAGCAGACATCAGATGAGAAAGTCCAATGGCTAAAAAAAAATTAAGAAATAGATTCCAGCGAAGCAGAGACATAATAGCATTTTCTATAGTTCAATTCATCTGCTTAACTATTTTTTGCTCCCAGTGAGTACTGAAACCACAGTGCACTATTAGGTAATTCAGATCAATTGTAACATCTTTGGAAGGTCATGTCAACAGCAGGACTTTGAATAAAATTGGCAGGGTCTGCTTAAAAACAGCAAGAATCCTTTGTACTGGGGAGAAGGGGGGCAGATTTGGAGAGCTGTGGCGAGAAACCTGTAAAAGGCCCAGGGCAAAGTTATTTAAAGCAGTGCTAAGAGTGCCTTGCATTTCAAAAGAAAAGTGGCAAGAGTTTTAAGGCAGGGGCTGTAGCTCAGTGAAAGAACACAAGTTTCTCCCCCCTGAAGTTCAGTCCCTGGTATGGCTCAGAAAATTACACAACAAAGTAGCTACCTGTCTGCATAGATCAGAGTTGCTTCCTTCTGTTCTGCAATCATCCTGGTTCATTCAGGGGATGAAATGAAGATTCCAGACATAATTGTTTTCCCTTTGTAATCCTTCCATGTTTTCCCATCACATCTGACCTTTTCAAAACCACAAAACATTGGTGAACAACAAAATGAACAGACTAATTACATGTCTTCTGACTGGTAGTGCTAAGAACTGTTTATCTAGAAGCACCCCAGCCTTCCTCAACCTGGTGAACTCCAAATGTCTTGGTTTACACTAACTGCTGCCAGCCATTCTACTCCAGGGCAGTGGGAGATGTGGACCAGCACAGCTGGAGATGACCAGGTTGGACAAGGCTAGCGTACATGATCCTGAAGTAGATGAACCAACAAGAGTGTTTCTCAAAAGGATGTCAAACTTTACCTTTGAAGCTATCCATCTTATCGTATATAAAATGACAGCATGTTTTGTATGCCAGTGTAAATTATTCTGTGATACAGAAAGGAAGCAGTTTCTCCATGACAGCATTAATCTGGCTAGGGACAGAAGATGGTTATTTTCATAGAGCTTAGGCTGACAATTTGTTATATGTGGTAGGCACACTCCGACCATGGGGATCCCTGGTAAACAACTTTGGTAGCTTTTATTTCACAAGCTTGCAACATCTGTTTCTCCAGAGAAGAGAATGTAATAAAAGAAGATAATGGCTGAATCTTTCTGATGGCATCTGTGTGTGTATCTTGGGGTTATATGCATGTAAGTGTTGTTTTAGATGATGCACAAGGGAGTATTTGTGAGTCTATTTTTTTACTATTGAAAGCCTCCCTACTGACAGCTGTCATGCTCCATGGACATTGCTATAACCGGTTAATGGGCAGGGATGGTGTGATGGAGTCACTGGGCAGACTTGGTTTCCTGAGAGCCAATCTTGGTTTGGGCTGGCTGTGAGGAAGGGGCTGCCGGAGAAGGAGTAGATGTAAAAGGGAGGAGTGAGTGACTGGGAAGTCAGTTAAGTTCAGTCAGGTTGAGTTCAGTTCAAGAGAGTTCTGCTCAGGGGAGTTCAGTGCAGAGCAGTTGAATGGGAGTTGAGAAGAAGATTAAGAGAGCTGAAAGGAGTTGAAGGGAATTGAGTTGAGAGAAGGCTACAGACTGGGAGAGAAAGTGTATTGTATATTGTAAAGAGGAACTGGGAAACTTATATTTATGTGACCATACCACCTTGGAACTATGCTATCTAAGCTACATTCTTGCTAAATGTTGTTCAATAAAGTCATTCTTTATTTGTTACAACAGAAGCCTTGGCCTGTGTGAATTCTAAATCATATAGGCACATAAAAACATGCTACCAAAGATATTAAACTTATAAGAGGAAGACACTTGGGACCCTAGCCCTTATACATTTAGAGAAAGTGTATAAAAGGTGGATGCTGGGAAGGTATCATTGACAGAGGGGCCTTCTAATGGTGAAGAGGTAAAAGGTAACCTCAAGGCATAGATAGGAGGTCACACAACAGATGGGAATGGCCAAGGAGCAGGGACATTGGCTCATCCTGGCTGCAAATCTCCAGCCAGAGGAAGGAAAACAAATGGAGAGGCTTCATTTCACTGAGATAGGGATTCTTGGGCTCCCACATCTATTTTGTACAAACAGGACAGTGTACCAAGGGCTTCCTTCATCAGAAACAAGTCCCTCCTTTATTGTTGGCCATGCTGGCTGGGGGATTTGGAAAGGAGTAGTCCAAAGAGAAACGTTTTTGAGCTCTGAAGTATTTTGCCTCCCTTCTGCTGTTGGATAATATTGCTTTCTGCATCTCTTCCACTTGCCTCACCTGGTTTCGACTCCCCTGCAAGTCCTTAGAAACCTTTCTGACCTTTAAAAATAATATCAGCTTTGAGACTCATCCACAATCTTTGACTCCCTTTAGCTTAATCAAATACTTCAGCCAAATCCCCTGCAGCTCAGAAGCCCAAATATCACACTTCTCAGACAGGAGGTATTTGCTGGGATTAAATGATTCAATTTGTCCAGCTGCCTGCTGGTAGCCCATCACCCCCATTCCATCAACTCTACTTTTTACCCAGATGTTGTCTGAATTCAGGAAGCATTGTTGCCATGTCTTCCTTAATCGTTCCGTAGGAGGCAATTGTAACATTTACTCATTGCTAGAATCTGTTTCATTGCAGAGGGGAACAACCTCCAGCCATCTAATCTTTCTGTGTCCCCTGCCCTTATGCCAGGTAATCAAAGTTATTCCTAAAATGTGTTTCTCCATACCAAGTCCAATCAAATGGTAAATGACCATGTATGTCAACCTTCTCCACATGAGGAGTCCTTGGATCAACATTTCTAGTGTGTGTAATGCAGCACAGGCAGCTAACGAATTTACAAGCTCTCTGTCAAAGTGAACTACAGAAACATTACCAGAGATTTCACTTGATTGCCAGTATTGCTTGCCCCTTGGTGAAAAGTGCAAATGCACACACAGACACACAAAGAAACACACACAGAGACATGTATTGCTATGTAGTATCACTGCTTTTTGTACTTTTCAAATGAAAATGTGTGAATATTTGTTGCACCTCACCCCATTTTCACAATTTGCACACACACACACAAACACACACAAAATTATATTTGCATGCATCTCCATTTCTTCTCATACATATCAGTTAACCCCAATACAGGTATATTTTCATATTATTCACACCCACACCATTCTTTTTTTGAAACTATTACATACATATATACACCCCTCCACTTTACTTTCATACATACACACTCACAAACCCATTTGCCTTTCTCTGTAGTGGTTCTGTTACCTTCCTCCTGCACCCTTCTAACGCAGCCATACAGTGCCTGGGGGAAAGCGAGGACAAAGGTGGAGTATCCAGCTATGTCCCTGTAGCTATATATACAATAACAAAGACATCATCTGGGATTCCTTGAGGGTCTTTCAGAGATCCAGGAGAATGGCATCATCATTGTGAATCCAAACATAGGGACACAGCTGGACATTCCTTTGTGGCCCCTTGCTCTCTGCTGGGTCACTACATGGCTGTGTTGGTGGGGGGGGGAGAGGCTCCTGCAGGAGAAAGGTGAACGAAGTGAGAAGTGAGAGAGAAACAGGACATACGTCTACCTGGAGAGAACTTTTTGTCCTTTCTCTTGATGTAGGATCTTTGCCACTAATTCCAGCCATTTCATTCTGCTCTTCCCTAAAAGGAAAGTGGCAGGAATCAACTCTTTGAATATGTTGCTGCAATCACCTTCATCAGTAACAGCGAATACATGGCTCACTCTTGCACATAAGTGTCATTAAACTGGTGCCATTACGTTTAGCCTGCATATTTGGGGACATGTGTTGTGAGAACAAAAGCAACAGGCATAAATGTATAACAGATGACATATGGTATGTTGTACTGAAACCTTTCTCATTGTCCTGTTAAGAAGAATTGCTACTTTATGATCTATTTGGACTGGTAACTACCGCAGCTCCCTGCAATTTATTGGTGCTTTACCCATTTTTCTGAGACTGTTTATAATTACAGCTTTGTTTTTTGTTTAAATGTAAGGTTTCCTTATGTTCATCGTAGAGACCTTACACAGTAGATATTGGTTAATTTATATGATATGACACAATATACAGCAACTTTTGTTGTTCTATGTTTGATATTGAATAGTAAATATTAGCAATACTGTTATACATTTATACCTGTTACTCCCCCCGCCCCCAATTGATGAAATGTGCTGTGAAACCAGGAATTATTAAATTTCCTTTCAGATAGTGGATTATAATTTAACTCTCATGTTTTGAATTAACAACTGAGTTTAGTTTTTGCCAACAGGAATTGCATTTACATGGTTTTTCAAAGAAAGGAAAACCAGAGACTATGCAGTGAAATCCACAAATAAAGGAGATATGTCTCAAGATGGTATGTGAAGCATAATTGTTAAAAAGTAATATTTCTTGATCTCAGATTTGGGCCCTGAAATCTCAGGGTTTATGATAGTCCTGATTTGGTAACTCTAATAGCTATACATCTGCTTGCTGCTGTAACCTATGACTGCCAGGTTTGCAAAAAGGATAGTCAAAATGCATGAAATGCAGGGTTGACAGTTAGGAAGTGGCTATTAACAAGATTGTGTTCTTCCTAAATACCAAATAAAAGCTGTAGCTGTAGTTGATGGTTCATGTGTCAGGCTTATTGACATCACCAGGGGCTGTTCCTGGGTGTCATATTTGGCTATAAAATCTCAGGGCCTAAAATGCTCCATTCCTGGCTACTCTAGTTGCAAGCAGCCCTTTTGATTTGGGCTGTACTATAAAAGCAGAAATTGGGGAAAAAACTTTTTTGAACTACAAGTTCCAGCCAGAATAGCTAGGTCATTCACGATTCAAAATAAAAACACATATATTTTAGTCTTAATTTCTGTAAGTTGGCTGTCTCTGTTTTAGCTTTGTGCCCCTTGACAGTGCTATAAGAACACAATGGTTTCAGTAAAATTACAGAGCCCAAGAGTATTGAGATTTCAGGTTCCCCCCCATCAGTATTTTTTAAAGGTATAGGGAAACTCATGCAATGCAATCAGTGTGTGCTTCCATAGAGTGCACAGATAATTTTGCTCTCTTACAAGGAATTTCCTTTGTGTTGGACACATTCAGTCCTGCTTCTAACAGTTCATAGATGTTTTTGTAAGCAGCCTCTTCTTCATCACCTTTTGTGGCCTCCTCTTCTAAACAACAATATGCATTCCTAGATCAAAGACGGAATTATGCCCTTATGCTGTAGCTTTCCCCAGGCTTTTTCAGATAATGTTCTCCTCCACAGCAGGATGCAATAATAGCTGGCAGGCAGAAATATCAGAGGAAGGCTTCAGAGGAAGGCTTAGAGGACCAGAGGCATCCTTCTGCCACCTTCTTCAAGGAAGCGGCCTTCCTTTCTTAGAGAACTACTACCTCTGCCTTTCAAAATAATTGCAAAACAATTAGTTATGTTCCAGTATAAGTCTTTTCTCCATTCATTCGCTTGAAGGCGACGTCATGCTCAGCAGACTCACACAAAATGAGATGTTAACATATTATATAATAAAGCAGAGTTTAGCAATGTTACATTTTTGGACTACAACCCCAGGATAAGTCTACACATAAGTGTAGATGGGTGGCCAAATGTGATAATGTGCATTTATGCAGATTTCAGTAGATACCCTGGTAAAAGCCATGTAGAGTTTTACCAGAAAACCCCAAACTCCTATGAATCACATTTGGTTGAGTCACATTCTATTCAACTGGAATGAGTATTTTAAAAAGTGTAGACTAGCCCCTAGACTACCACAGTTAATAGGGACAGAGAATTGTTTTAAAAATCTTTCTTTCTTTCTTTCTTTCTTTCTTTCTTTTTCTAAAACACCAACTGGTCGAAAACAGAGGTGCTCATTAATCAGGATAAATCTTTCTCTAGTTTGGACCTTTGCTACTGCGGCTGTTTGCTACTGCTATGCTGGGAGAACAAACAACAGCATCAGTAGCTGGTAACAATTATCCCCTATAGTCTCTCCCAATGGTACTTTACTCCATTGCTGTGGCTGTCTGTACACCATCCTTTCCCCTTAAATAATAGTAAAAAGGGTTGAGACAAAACCAGATTATAGAAGGCAGGAGGGACCTATTCCTTGATTCAAATAACCATGCAAATTGCAAAACATTTTATATTTTGTTGGCTCCAGAATCTGCCTTCTATGGACAAAAGAGTTGTCTGATATTGATTATGGAGGATCCCTGCTCATCCCTTTCAGCTTAGTCCCCCAATAGTCTCTGTAGCACTTGAAGAGCCTTAGAGGGGCTGGGAGGGGAAACCCTGATAACGTTACAATACTATTTAAAAGAGGAAGAGAAAAAAACAACAACCTGTTAAAACAACATGATATTAAAATAGCGATATTTCTGGTGACAACAGTGGTTACATAAAGTGGAGAGAGCATAGAGTAGGTTGAATTGCTCTATTCGGGGAAGGCCTGCCAGAAGAGATCCGTCTTGACAGCTTTTTTAAAGCTGTCTAAGCTGGTTATTTGACAAATCTCTTCTGGCAAGGCGTTCCATAGTCCGAGAGTGGCAGCAGGACATGTCCTGGAAAAGAAGGCTCGCTAGTCACCCTGGAGAGGGAGGTTTATCCAGAGAGTACCTGGCCCTGATTCCTCTTCTCCTTTCTGTTGTAAGTGAGTGTGCATCCACACACACTTCTCTAATGATAAATCATGCAACAGTTGATTTTTTGGGGGGCTAACATGTACACATTTCAGAAAATAAAAATAAAAATTAAATTAAATTAAAAATTAGACAGAACTGGTTGTTAATTATTTTGAAGGACAACACTGGGGATACTTACAATAAATTATTCAACAAATGAAATAAATACAAATATGGCCTAATATTTCATTGAATAGTCTCACTATAATGACAGCTTGCAAAATTACTTTTTGGATTGCAGTTTCCAGTATCTTCTAGACATCATGGCCAACAATGAGAATAGTAGGCATGCTAACTGGGGGATCCTGCAAGTTGTAGTTTAAAACCACATGATCCAAGCTTGGGGAGAAACAGTTGCATAATAGAGGTAAGAAAAGTGTGTGTTCTGTCAAGGGATGTCCAAATTAGACTGAATAGCAATAGAACATGGGTAAGGATGGAGGCTAGAATTCAGTGAGGGACGTATGTCTTCATAATGGACTAATGTCTGTGGGAAACATAATAGATTTTGTTGGATTGTTTCTTACCACTGGGTTAGAGCTGATGGGAATTGCAGTCCCAACCTCCTGGAGGGGCATATCCTAACTACCTGGGATACAAAGTAAACTCTGATCCATACCTACAAAATGAATTCAGGAAAAAAAATCATAGGCTGTTGCTTTGAAATTGCTAATATTTAATAAAAAGCATTGGAGAAAACAATACTGATCAAACAGTGATATTTTATTAGGAACATGATTAGTTTTTCTAATAACAGAAGCTCCAGTCTTGTTCTTAAAGTTATTTTTGTAAACATTTTAACTAATCTCCTATGCCATTTCTATGCTTTTGTGATGTTCATAATATCAGTGCCATCCCATATTTAGGATATGGGACATTTATCCCATATTTAGGGATACAAACACATATCACTCTTGATCTCCTTGCTTTCTCAGAAACTCATCAGAATTCTTATTTCGTTGCACATGATTCCCTCTTCTCCCTGCATAGAAATTTCTGTTTATTCCTGCCTTTCCCCCCCAAAAATGTACACATTTGTGTATGCATATTTGTAAATGTATTCCTTTTGTATACATTTTTCCATTCATGAAAGAATGTGCAGATTTTTCAAATGTATGCATTATAGCCATGCACATTTATGAAATGTACGGGTGCTTTTATGGCCCTACCATCACGGCTTCTTGCCTCACAGGAACACACAATCCCACTAGTGTAAAAAGGTAGTGCCATGGTGAGGCCATTGGATTAGCAGTACAGGTCTTGTGTGACTTAAGTTTTAAGACAAACTTGGATCTCTCTTGGGTCTATTCACTTTTTTTTTTAGTAAATTAAAGCATGTAAATATAGATTAGACATACTATCCAAAGACATTACGTGAATGCCTATCTCCTTGATGTTTAGCTGTAAAGCCTTCTAATGGAATGGGCAGATGATACTTCATGTGTAATGATGCCATTCTTGTAGTGAACACTAGAGGACACTACATTTTCAATTATATCAGTACAATACAGACTTTTTTTTCCTTTTAACTAATGTTCAGTTACATGCCTGTGCAATCCATGCCTTGAACACTCATAATATGGGTGTTTAATAAACAATGTGTATTTAAAGTGCTACATTCTTTATGCAAAAGAATATCAAAGCTCATATAATCCTCCTCACTGGAGAAGACAATTGGCATGCGGCAAAAATGTTTTAAGGATTTTATGAGCTCAGCAGTGGGTATGCCACATGCTGGTTTCCTTCGAAATGTCCATTTTAGGATTTCAGTAGCCTGCTGGGGCAAAACCCTCCACAACAGTTCTTGAACATGCATAAGAACTGTAGTACATCAAGAATTGATGTCATAATGCCTATAGGGGGAAAAATGTGCTAGTAGTGTAAGCATGCCCTGCATTTGTGTGGGTCAGGCTGTCTCAGCTCTATCCTAAGAAAATCAAGGCTTGGCATTACAGAAACTGAATCATGAAACTAGTATAAATGATGCAAATGTGCATGCACCCCCTATTTGGCATAGTTTGATTGGCTCCTCACATGAGTAGCTTCCAGAATCTACCTTCCACTAGCAGAAAGACTGTGCTTGCAGTAAATCCCTCCACCTATACTTATGAAAAGATCGTACTGTTGCAGAGTTCTTAGTTGAGTGAGACCATCTCAACACAGTGAGACAGCATCTCAAGGATTCTTCAGCCCCCTCAAAAACTCCTTTGCCTGGAGAAGGGGTTAGGGGGTGATGTGATAGCCAATTTTTTTTTTGAAGGGATGTCACATTAAGGCTGGAACAAGTTTGTTTTCTGTTGCTCCAGAGACTATGACAAGGAACAATGGATTCAAAGTACAGGAAAAGAGATTCCACCTAAGTATTAGGAAAAACATCCTGATGGTAAGAGGTGTTTGACAGTGGAATACACTGCCTCGGGCTGTGATGGCATTGCCTTCTTTGGAGGTTTTTAAATAGAGGCTGGATTTCCATCTGTTAGGGGTGCTTTGATTGTGTATTCCTGCATGTCAGGGGGTTGGACTGGATGGCCCTTGTGGTTACTTGTAACTCTATGATTCTTGTCTGTGCGCAAATGTAGTGTCTTTTCCCCTTTCTGAAGCTAAACACACATACAGTGTAAGCACAGCACAACAACAGGCTCATTGATAATCCATCCAATGTTACTACTGGTACTTTTGCTACAAGGCAGCAGTTATTGTGTTTTCCAAAGCTGTGCATTTCACTGTTTTTCTGTTTCCTGCACAAAGACAAGTTAGATAAGGATTTATATCCTTATCTCCACCCAAGTTTCAGAGATTCCACCCTGTACCACAACTCAACTCATTGTGTAATACCTTGGGTAGCATTTTCAAGATGTGTTTGTGGAGGGGGCCAGCAGGTGCTGTGAGGTGGAGGCAAGGTGTAGGAGGAGAGAGTTGTGAGGCAAGCAACTTGTCCTGTGCCCCCTAAACCTGCCTCCTGCCTTCAGATGCAACAAAAGATGCTGTCCAACTGCCAGACTGGTTAGATTCTTCAGTCCAGAACATACTGCAGAAATAATCCAGGTTGAGACTGCTTTAACTGCCCTAGTTCAGTGCTAGGAAATCCTGAGAATTATAGTTTATTGGCACCAGAGAAAGCTAAGTGTCTGACAGAGAAGGCTAAATGTCTCACAAAATTACAGTTCCCAGAATTCCCTAGCATTGAGCCAGGGCAGTTAAAGCAGTCTCAGATTGGATTATTTCTGCAGTGTGTTTTGGACCTTTTTTGTCTCAGGTATCAAAAAGTCTTATATTTTTGAAGGTCCAGTCATTGGACAAGAAACATAAAAGACAGAAGCAGGTGTAAGTTGGACTTAAATCTATGAATGCCACTAAAAGGATGCCAAATGTAAACCTCATTCATGTTTCCTACCATTTATTTGGGGCAGAATTTGCACTAAGAGGTTCATAAGCACTGCCTGAAAACAAAACACCAAACTATGAGTGTTTGTCCAACATATGAGGTATGAAACAACTGTTTTCCTTATTTATTTTGTCATTCATTTCCTGCCTTTCTGCCCAGGCAGCTTGCAACATTATTAAAAACTAATAAAGCACAGTAAATAATAAATATAAAATTATAGATTAATGTAAAATTGTCATTAACATACTGTCTTAGAGATACATTTGAAACACTAAATATCTATTTTATTTCAGTAGTCCTTAAGCACTTTTATCATTTACCATCCTGTGTTTCTGACAAATTTCTTGCTTCTGTTATGTTTCAATAAATGCTGTGTATTACATTTCTCCCTCCCCATTTGTTTCACCCTCCTAAATGAAAACAGATATGATGCGAGGTGGGATTTCTTCATTACAACCAACCCAATCTATCTATTTTCATATCCCAAACAAAGGCTAAGTAAGATTGACACCATTCCTGGAGCAATTATAGTTAATTTTTCTCCCATTAATGACAACCAGAGGGTGGAAAAAGACTAAGGGTGTATCTATACTGTAGAAATAACGCAGTTTGACACCACTGTAAGTACTGTAGCTCCATCCTACAGAATCCTAGGATTTGTAGTTTTACAGGGTTTTAGCCTTCTTTGCCAAGGAGCCTCACAAAACTACAAATCCCACAGTTAAAGTGGTATCAAACAGAAACAGCATTGTTTCTACAACAAATGTACTCTGAGGGGCTAAGCAGATGGGCGGCACGGGGCCGCCCCGGGAAGCTGTGGATTGGGGCCGAGGCATCCACATTCTTCGGTCCCGTGACGCAGCTTCGCTGCCCCAGGAAGGAGCGCTAAAATAGCGCTCCTTCCACAAATCACCGAAGGTGCACTGCAAAAGGCTGCCAGAGCACCTTCGGCGCCTCTTCTGTTGCAGCGTGTGCGGAACAGAAATTAAATTCAGGTAATATTTAGAGAAGAATTGAAAATGAGAGGTATCCTGGAATTCTATGGTTACCTAAATTGCAAGGGGGTCCCGATAGGGTACCCACAAATTGTACTTGATGAGGAAATTGATAGCTCAATAGGAAGCAGTAAGAGGGCTCCAGTAACAAAAAGCTGGGATTTCAGCCTTTGCATAATGGTTCTAAACTCCAGAGGTGATTTTTTGAATTAATTTTGGGGCTATTCAGACAGGCAGGAAAAGGTGACCTGAAGTTGCCTTTTCCCTAAGCTGCAGCAACCACACTGCCTGCCCTGAGGTTGCCCTAAATGGGGACAGAGCAACCGCACTGTGAGGAGTTAATGCAGCTTTTCCGAGGCTGTATTGAAGCCCCAGCAACTGCACCGCCAGCCCCAAGGACGCCGCAAAGGGAGACAGAACAACTGCATGGGCTGGCAGTAGCTGCTTTAATTTTTTTTTCATTTTTCCCTCAAACACATGCACACGTGCGCAGGAACATCTCTCCACACCTGTGCATCTGTGCAAGAAAACATCCCTGCACACCTGGACAGGACTTGTCATAGGCTAGTATACAGTCTGTCATTCTATGTACAAAGGTGACTGAAGTTTGGCATCCCTGTACACCTGCACAGGAGCTGTCATAACCCCACATATCATGCAAGGATTCACTGACCTCCGCTTCCCCCCAAGGAGTGGGTGCAGTAAGGTGCCACTGTCTGATTGTGCCACCCTTGCAGTGAAGGAACAGGTTTGTCAATTGAAAAGACACTCCATCCTCCTCCACAAAACATGTCCCACACAGATCAGGCGGGAGGGGAGAGGTACATACAAGGGAGGTTTGTGTGGACAGACTTGATACATGCAGCTGGTGGTCATGCAAGGGACATGGTCAACAGGACACACACACAAACATCACTCCAGGAGCCCCCCCCAATCATGCCAGGAAGTGGTGTGCAGGTCTTATGCACACCTGCATGCCTGTGCAGAAGGGGTCACAAAAGCCTCTTTCATGCAAACTGCTGTGCATGCTGACAGCAAGCGTACATCCAACAGAATGCATTTATTGTCATAACAGAGGACAGTTGCTAGGGAGCATGCATAGGGTTACAACTAGGGTTATGGTTAGGGTTCTAATATTCAAGCACACCTGCACTGGTGCATCCACACCTGGAAGCATAGGGTGCTTTAAATGAAAGCTTGCATCATAGGGCGCATGCTCTGGATCGCCGAGTCAATTTCTGCCGCACTTGTGACAGTGCATTTATATGGCTGTTTTCTGGTGCATCAGTATTGCTGCATACACACACACATGTGAAGGTGCACATCTTCACCAAAGGAGCGAAAAAAAGTGGCTCCTTTTTGGAATGGCTTTTCTCTGCAGACGACGGCTAGAGGGTGCTTTCCTGGAGACTTTTAGGTGTCATCTAAAGGCCACACGTCACCCTCAAAGCACTCCTTTTTGCCTGTCTGCATAGCCCCTTTGTCTATTTAAAAAGGGGAATCCACACTCATAAGCACACTCTCTCACTCACACACACAAGAATTAATGATGCAAAAGGTAGTAGGTAATAATGAGTTACAGGGTGGCTAAGAGGTAATACTGTACCAATCCGAAGCGTAGCTCCAATTGTGGGGTTACCAGAATGAGGATGGTTAAGTAGCTGCCTGCAACATGTGGGGTGGCTGGCTACTGATGTGTCCAGCTGAAATCGAACAAAGGTTCTATCTGGCTTCAAACTAGACCAGTTTGGGGGGGGATGCAGACCAGGGCGTCCAGGACGCCCTGGTCCAGAGCGCCGCGGGGCCATGGCAGCCCCACCGCGGCGCTCCGACAACGTCCCTGAAAGGAGCGCCAAATCGGCGCTCCTTTCATAAGTCAGGGAAAGTGCGCCCTAAAAGCGTAGGGCGCACCTTCCCTGACTTATCCTCTGCAGCGCATCCGGTCGCTGTGGAGGGAGGTTGCCTTGGAAGCGCCGGCCGTGCGGATGGCCGGCGCTTCCAGGGGCGACCTCAGGGAGAGGAAGGGGCACCGAACGTGCGGCTGCCCCTCCTCTTCCCTGCCTGGAAGACGACTCTATTAGTCGTCTGCCGAGGCAGTTGGTCATTTATAGCTCTTTATAGCAAGGAATGTGTCCTGAGGGCAGTGTTTCAGGGGCTGAGAGGCTTAAGTGACTTTCCCAGGGGAGAAGAATGTGGTACTATATACAAGAACAACTAGACAATTGGCATGAATGTTGTCACACACAAAGAGTTTCATTCCCAGAAGGAAACTCCCTTTGTCTGTTATATGCAGAAAATTCCCAAGTCCAGCTCACTACCATCACTCTTCTTAGTGAAGGCTTTATGCTGATTTCGATCTGGAGCAATCTTGGCCAAGTGCCTTTGGCTTCTCCCATGTTGACCCATCTAGATATCCTAATATGGTATGGCTGGTTTCCTGCGCTGGGGACCCCCTGGTGGCAGACTGCCAGCAACCTTCCTCTTGATATTAATTTGATATCAAGGGTCACAGAAAGGTTATGGAGGGCTGGATCATGGGGTAACACCATGTGTTCTTTAAATAAGGCAGAGTGAAGTGAAAAATAACAAGAAATAAGAAGATGCTTTTATTAGTGTTTTATCTCTTAAAAATAGTTTGCAAAATTAAAATGACATAAAAGAGAATTTTAATGTACATTTCAGTTTCTGAACCCCTTATTGGGTTATATTCAATATTTTTGAGGCTAACTTGCATTTGAAATGGAATCTTTTCTAATGAATTATTTTCCAGGTAAGTGTAGTACATATCTTCTTAATGCAGTTTACATGTTTGGAGAAAAGTAGATGGGGGGAGGAAAAAAGAGATGAATTATGAAGTAAAGAGGAAAATAATTTCAGGAGGTAATGGATGAGCTCTGTCCGGAAGATTAATCAAGGCAGTTGCAAGAGAGTGCTAAAAGCATAACTGAAGTAGAACTAAATATCTGATTGTAATTAAAACTTTAGCCTTCTAATGGCTCCATGAAAGATATTTTAATAAACGTGAAATGCACTTTCTAAATGGCATGCTAACTTTTAATGACTTGGGTGTTTTGTTTGATTAGTAACCTGGACTGTTAAATTAAAGCCAACTGCAAGTGCATGATAAAATATTGATGGTTTCAGGCAAATGAATTGAGGGAGTTATGCTTGACAGATTTTTTTGGTATCATTAAGGATTTTAACTGGAGGAAAATATATATTGCTGGTGCTTAAAGATAGTTAAAGAGGATCTAGCCATTTATATGCCCTAGTTTTAATTTTACAGTAATAATGGGTGTGTGTGGGGGTCTAAATTATTCACAGATGGCTGGTCAAGAGGGGTCAGTTAATTTAAAAAGTGTTAGTTTAATTACACCTGTTTCTCATTTCCAGCACAGATAATTAAATATTCAGAGGTATTTGGTTATTTCTTTTTCTTAAGAATGCCTAAAGCTTTTAGTGTCCATTTCTTTTCTGTGAAAAGCAGAGTGCATATGGCAGTAAAAGGTCTATTGTTTCTCGTTCAAGCCACTTACAGATCTTAATTGAATTAGGAAGATTTTTACAGTACTGACGCATACAGCTATAACAGGAAATGTGAATGTTCTCATAGAATGGTGCTTCTGTCAAAATCTTGAACATTTTACAGATCTCACTTGATCAGATGTGGTGCAATTGGTTCAAATATACTATTTCATGAGAATATGGCTGCAGGCAAACTCTGTGGAAACTTCCATTGAAATTAATGACAGTTCAAGAGAAATTCCCAAGCAACTGTAGTGAGAAACACCTGTTCTCTTGCACAACTTTGGATAACCTGAACTCACCTCATATACACAGTGATCTGGGCACACAAAGTTTTTGCAGATTCACAGGCAGTGCAGGACTTGCAAATGAAAACCCAATTTAAAAAGAAAAGAAAACTCAGCTTAAAAAGAGCTGCCTTTTACCCTGCATTTGTCTTAAAAATCTGAATTTCTGTGTGTGTGGGGCTGGTATTCTGAGGTGGCATTAGAGTGGAGCTAGAGGGAGATTTCAGCAGGTGAAACAGGCTGGTGAGAGGGCCAGGAAGTCAACTGACCCTTCCCATCAGAAACTGGTACCATTAGAATTTCATTCTCAGCAGGTTGAAGTTGCCATTCTTTTTTGGAACTGGTGGGTGTATGGATAACTGCTGATCAGAGTATCAGCAAATTAGAATTAACACACCTCTGATAATATGAATGGCCAAAGCCCTTGAGAGCTGTGGAAGAAAGGAGTCAGAGGACCAGGAAGGAAACCCTTGACTTCATTTCTATTTGGCGGAGGAGGTGGTATAGGAACAGCTGAAGGAGTTGCACATAAACATCAACATATTTGAAAACATTGCTAAGCAGATGCAAAAAAAGAGGAACAGAGGATAGTAGAGGAATGCTGCATGAAAAGCATGAAATATAATTTTGTTCAGCAGTAAGCCTGCCTCTGCACTTTCATTGAGGTCCTTCACCTGCCGTCATGCGCATGCGCACGCTGCCTGCTGTTATGCACATGTGCACGTGCGGCACCATTTTGGAAGGTGTCAGCGTGCCTGCGCCGGGCGAATTCGCCCGGCGCAGGCACGCTGACGCCTTGCCAAGGCCCAGGGAAGGCCCCAGAGTGCCTGCGCGGGGCGAATTCGCCCAGCGCACGTACACTGATGCCTTGCCAGGGCCCAGGGAAGGCCCCAGAGTGCCTGCGCGGGGCGAATTCACCCGGAGCAGCCGCCGTGGGGCCTTCTAAAATGGTGCCCGCACTTGCGTGCATGCGTGCGCAAGTGCGGGCGCCATTTTGGATGCCAAAATGGTGCCCGCGCTTACCTGCGGTGCGCTGGTGCACGTAGGGTGGTGGTGGCAGAGGCGGAACAGGCCACAGGCCGATCCCAAGGGGCGTGCGGTTGCCCCTCCTCTTCCCTGCCTCCAGGATGGCTTTTTAAGCCATCTGCTGAGGCCCGAAGTTGGGATTCATCTTTGTATGATTCTTCATTCAATATGTCTTTCATTTTTTTCATGTCTTTTATATAGTTCTTCTGTGTATTGCTTTCATCATATTTTTTATTTTGCCTTGTCTATGTAGTATGTTCTTTTCCCCCCCAACATACAGCATCCACACCCTTGGTTTGAATTTTCCTTTGAGTTCCCAGGTCTTGTGGCTCTCATTCTTCCTGTTTTGTTGTTGTCTTCTATATCTCTCCATTGATTATTATAGTAATTCTCATCCATGCACACCAGTTGTTGAACTGGTTCTATTTCTCTTTTCTGTCTCCCTTTTCCTTTGCTTCCTGTCTTTCTTTTACTGATTGAAGTGTTTCATCTGGTATCTATTGTTTCTTCTTTTTGACCATTGGTAGTGCTAATGTGTGAGGCACGAAAGGTGATTGGCTCATGACAATGAATGCTGAAATACAAATAATTGCATACATCACAGGAATAAAAAAAAATGGCGTGAACACCACCATGTGGTGGACAATAATGCAAAGAAATAATTGTAGGGCCACCTTTTTAAAACAACACAAGTTCATATTTGTGGTGGTTTACTTTGATCTTGCTACAGTGAATGTGGCATTAAAAGGGTCGTTGTGAACCAGGAAATGTCAGTGGCCACAGGGTGGCTATGTGTTTTTCTGTCACTGTAGACAACTCCTTTCATTCATTTAAATCAGGGATGACATAAATCTACCTTGTGGATGCTGTTTTACAATCATGTATGTATATATGCACACACGCATACAGAGAGAATGAAGGAATAATAAATATATAAAACCATACTGTTGAATTGTAAAATAAATTCTCCAGATAAAATAGAAAAGATAGCAATAGCAGCTTCATTTATATACCATTTCATACCATGCTATGCAGTCTCTAAGAGGTATACAACTGTAAGCTAATTGCCCCCAACAAGCTGGGCACTAATTTTAGCGACCTCAGAAGGAATCAAGGCTGAGTAAACCCTGAGCCCCTGGCTGGTATTGAACTCACAACCTTGTGGTTTGTGAGTGAGTGGCTGCAGTAGAAGCATTTAACCACTGCATCACCAGGGCAGAACATTTGATATATTAGCAATGAAAAAAAAAAAAGAATAGTTTTAATTTTAGTATTAAAGAAAGTTGTAAAATCATTAGCATAGAATAATGGAAGTAGAGGTAGAGAGGAGATATTTAAAAGATAATTAAAGTTAGAAAAGAAACACTGTGGGTTCTATGTATTACCATGAATCAATAAAGTATGGTTTAACCAAGAGTCAGCATTAGAGAAAGAAGAAAGAATGAATTTATAATGAATGTACTCTGCATGCTCCCTTGTTTTCCTCCAGAAAAATTCAGATGCATGAGATCAGGAAAAAAAAGATACCAAATAAAGGCTGAAGTTTGGTAGCAGGGACCGTATCTGTTGACAAAAGGGCAAAATTATCAAGAATTGGAGGTAAAGTTGAGTAAATAAACAGCTGAATCCAAGGAACCAACAGAATGAGAGACCAATGCTTTGAAAAGGCCTAGAAATTAATAAAATGAAGTTCTTGAAAGGACCAAGCAACAGAGTACTGAGAAGGTGGACCATTTTCCCTTGTTTGAACAAGCTCAAAAGAAACAAGATGGTGATCAGACAAAGAAAATTTGGTGAGTGAAAAGCAAGAGTGAAAAGCAAGAGACAGAACAGTTCTTAATAAGAATAAGCTCAAGACAATAGCCAAGGGAGTGTGTAGGTGAATCAGAAGAAAGCTCGAGCCCAAAAGAAAATGATAAAGAAAGAAAACACAACACAGCAGGATCTTTGGAATCATCCACATGAAAATTAAAATCTCCCATAATAAAAGTGGGCAAGCAGCCAGGTTTCAGTGAGAGCAAGAAGGTAAAAAGGTCTGGAGAGGAATAAATCATGAACAGTAGCAACTTTAGAAGGAATTGAATGACAGTTCCATGAAGAACAAGTAAAGGAAACTTGTAGAAGGAAGGTAGATAGGTATCAGATTAGAGGAAATGGAAGAAACAGGAATAGAAAAAAAATTACTAATGAAAGGGTAAATATAACCAAAAAAGAAAACAGATAAGTTGCAAAGGAAAGTATGGAACACTAGTAATGAAACCAGGATTCCAAATTGGTTAACAAATAGCATTTCCCAGATATTCCTTGCAGAAGGTGCTGGAACAACTTTGGCCTAATTTTATAGCTGGGCATGGGAAGGCAGTACCTGGGCCTGAGTCTGCCAAGAGGCCATTTGAAACCAGTCAGTAGATCAGGGGTAGGCAACCTTTCCCCTTTAAGGGCCGAGGGACTCCAGCTCCCAGAAGCCTCAGCCATGTTGGCCAATAGTCCCATGTTGGCCAATAGCTCCTGGGATTCTGGGAGCTGAAGTCCTTCGGCCCTTAAAGGGGAAAGGTTGCCTACCCCTGCAGTAGATCATAGGAGAGGTGAATCTCTGCAAAGGCAGCAATAGCATGGTTTCATTTTTCCATGTCTAAAAGCTACAGCTTTGAGTAGCACTCTCAGGGGGGAAGCAGACGACTGCTTCCGGGTCGCCGCGGGTCGGAGCACCGGCGGAGCTCAGCCTCCGCACCGCTGCGCTCCTCCGGCGACTCTAAAAGGAGCTCCAAATTGGCGCTCCTTTTAGATGTCAGGGAAAGTGCGCCCTAAAAGCGGCGGGTGCACTTTCCCTGACTCTTCCGCCGCAGCGCATGTGGTCGCTGCGGCGTAAGGTCATCCCCGGAGCGCCGGCCGTGCGGAGGGCCGGCGACTCCGAGGGCGACCTCAGGAAGAGGAAGGGGCGCTGCTCGTGCGGCTGCCCCTCCTCTTCAGGGCCTCGAAGATGACTCTATTAGTTGTCTGCCGAGGCCCCCAGTCATCTCTCTATTTGTTTCAGTGAGTGGAGAACATAAGGCATGTTTTAATTTCTGTATAATTACAACCATTATTAAAAATCATGTTTCTGGCTTATGAAACTCTAAAGCAAACCTTTTATGGTCTTCTCTTGGCATAATTTGTTCAAAGAGGGTTTGAACATGCTTTTCCTCTGAGGCTGGGAGAATGGGACTTGCCCAAGGTCACCCAGTAGGTTTGACTGAGTGGGGATTTGAATCTTGGTCTTCCAATGTCCTAGTCATAGGACGTTATCACACCAGGGGTCTCAAAGCAGCAAGAAAAGCGGCATGGAATCAATCCAGAACCATACCGGAATGGACCCCATATCATCAGACAAGAAAGCAGCATCATACCGGAATGGTTCTGGATTGATTCTGGTTGCGGCAGCTGTAATTCCTCTTTGAAAGAGGAATTGCAAAGAACTGGGATGATGCAGCAATGTGCCAGGGATGATGCAGGGATGGGCGGGGTTTGCTGCGACGTCGTCTGATCACAGGGGCAAAGGATCCGGAATGGGACCGGGATGATGCAGGGATGGGGCTGCTTTAGACCCCGTGTGATAACGTCCTAACACTCAAACCACTACACCATTCTGGTCAAATATGTATTCACAAGCAATATCAGTATTCCCGCTGCAGGAGATAACATAGTGTTTCTGAATTGGAAAGAGGAACATGCTATTGTAAGTATAATAATCCCTGTTGCTTCTTCACCAAATGGATGCACCAAATATATCCTGCTTGTACGTTGCAGAATTCCTGTGATACTATTTTCAAATATAACTACAAGTGCATGTTTATTATAGATCATCAGCTAAAGACCTTGACTGGCAAGGAAGTTAGCTCCTTTTGCTCATTCAACTTAAGTTCTGTCAATGCCGTTTACCCATATTTACTTTACTTATTTACAATAGATATTTTAAAATCACCCTCCAATCATATTCCCATCACTGCTTGCAAGTACAACTAAAACAATAATAATGTAAACATAAAAACATAATCTATTAAAAAAACCCACAAGATTAAAGGAGTACCTTAAAAGATCTTTGTCTAGTACCAAAAACAGTTGGAGAGAGTATTATGCATCTTGGATGCTACAACTTTGAAGGTCCTATATCTGGTAGGCGTCCACATCAGCCATACTCTCTAATCATCCCAATTTGGAAGGGACAATTCTGATTAATACTCTATTGTCCCATTTTTTCAGATGGTTCTAAAATATCTCAGGCCTTGTCAGACTGGCCAAAAGGGCTGGCCTGGGGGTAGAGTTGGGGCATGGTGACTGCACACCAGCCATCCCGATTCTGCCTCAATGCCGCCATCACACAGCAGGTGGTGTCAGGGTGTTCCCCTGGCGCAGCGTACAGATATGCTGTGCCAAAGGAGCATAGAAAAGCCACCACCATGGTGGCAAGGGTGGCTTTTTGCCGCTCCAAAAAGGATCACTTTTGCCAGCTCTTTTTGGAGCTGCAAAGTGCCAGATCGGGGCCACGGCATGCTTCAACAGGTTCAAATTGTTACAGCCTCTCCTACCCTGTCTGTTCTTCCTCATTAATACCTTTTGCCATTTTGACCACATTCCAATATTGTTTGGCCACACAGTTTTCATCTGTGAAATGCTGGAGTGTATACATCATTTCAGATGGCAGGAATAACTGTTTTTGTCACTACTGAAACAAAGACAATTGGGAGGTAGGAGGGTGAAGTAAATAATGGATAAGATGATGTCTGATTAATTTTTTAAAGTTGTATAAGTTAAATGGCAAATTAGAATTAATTTGTTATAGTACCCCCTTTCAATGTAAAGTAGGCCCTCACTATCAGTGTGCTTCCGATCTATAAATTTGGTAGCCCATGGATCACCATGCCCCATATTATTCAATGGTGGGAATGTAAATCTGCATATACTGAAGTGTACACATTAATGGCTCTGCCTTTGAATAATATGGGCCACAATTTTCTGCATTTTTAGCATCTTCAGGTGCCCCTGGAACTGACCCCCTATCAATATGGAGGAGCCACTGTAAATACAATTAATATTCATTCCAAAAAGCTTTTTACAATATGTTCATGCAACAGGAATGTATGGCAAAGTAGACAACATGTACCAGTTGTCACACAGGATAACACACACATGAATTGGTCTGGGTGCTAGTGGGGATGCTCTCTACAACTTCCTTCCATCAAATAATATTAGGAACTGGACAGGATAAAGGAACATGGCCTATAGATTACATTTTCAGATTCTAGAGCAGATCTGGAATACCTCCAGTTCAAAAATCCCTAGAATCAGTGGCTTGATTTGGAAAGATTTGAAGAAACAAGGGAAGATGTAAGTGCACAGTTGATTAGCTCTGGCTAATTTAGAGGCTTCATACTGCCTGAAATGTGTGGCCATTTTGGCTGGTGGATTCTAGGAGTTTGGCCCCAAAAGTAACATTTCCAAGCTAGGTCCCAGCTTCAGACCCCTAGGCTCCACATAAGGTACAGATTTCCTGACACCTCAGATTCATCAACACATTTTTGTTGTGGTTGTGTGCTATCAACCTGTTTCCAACTTATGACAGCCCTAAGACAAACCTATCACAGTTTCTTGGGTGGGGAAGACAAGATTTGGTGTTTTTTTTTTTTTTGCCATTGCTTTTTTCTGAGGCTGAGATCAAGCTGCCCAAGGTCACCTCTAGTTATTTTCCATGGTCAAGTCTAATGCTCAAACTATTATACCACACTGGCTCCCCCATCTACACTTACCTCACTGATTTTACATTTCATCTCATGGGAAGGTTCAGCTTCTATTTGAAAGACTGTTCAGTTTCATATAAAGGTGGGGAATTATATGAAGAAAGAGTTGGGATCTTGACATTGCCTATTTAGCAGCTGGGTAGCCCATTGAGATGGCACTCAGATCATAGGTCTGCAGTCTTCCTCACTATGAAGAAATCTATTGTGTTTCTATTTGAATTATAGTAATGGATTCTAAATTTGCATCAATACATTTTGCTTCTGTTCTTTCCTGGTGACCTGATTAGCATCCAGATATCTGAAGTGCTTCCTTCCCTGAAACTTTTTTCATTATCCATTTCAGCTGTACCATCCATATGGTCTGATTAGGATTACTTTTTGTTAGATGTAACATTGTTTTCCCCATTAATAGAAAAAAACCTTGCTTTCCTTGTAATCATATTTGCTTTCCACTGTCCCTTCAATGCTCTTTCTGAAGTTGCCCCAGCCAGTGTGAACAGTACATGTTGGTGAGATTATAGTCTGTCTGTTCCTATACAACATAGCAGCTGTGTTCTGTAATCTGCTGTGTGTGGAGTCCATTCTCTCTGCCTTTTTGTTTGGCTCTTGACTCTCTGTGTTATCTTACTGGCAAGCAGCATCTTTGAAGTGAATGAGGAGACAGCCATTGTCTCTGACAGCTACTTTGTAATGCTGCTTTCCTTTGCTTGGTAGGTTAGCAAATATTTCATGGCCTATTTTCCCCTAGTTAGTTTTTCATGAAGTGAAAAGCAACCTCTGGAGAAATATGTTTGGCACACACACATTTTAAAAATCTATTCTGACAACTTAAGCACAACAAAGGATATGGAAACCAACAAACTGGTTTGCCAGTTTTAAAGAAAGACACAAAAATAAGAGCTAACAAGCCCCCCCTACACCCCATTAAACAAATCACAACAACCTTTGTTATGACCAGTGCTCCCATATTGCTTTTGTAAATGATGAAGAAATAAGGAAGCTGTGAAAAAAAATCCAACTTTTATCTGCAGAGGGCAGTGCAACATAATGAAAGCTGATTTCTTACCTTTTCGGCCATAACCAGACACCACTGACAACAAAGGCTCAAATTCTACCTTATGCTTAAGGAAACTATAGTAGTGAATTGTACAGTGAGGAAGTGTTCTTTGTGTCATAATTAGATGTTCTGCTTAAAATTCTTTTTCAGTCCCTCGACAGTATGTGTTGTGAAACCTTGTTGATAGGCTGAGTGAGAACCTACCTGGTTGTTACAGAGGATATGTGTTATTGCCACATTTCTTGTATAACTTCTAGTAACAGAAATGTGATGTTCTTGCAGTCTGATAGTCATACTAGACATGAAAAATATATATTCCTCAAGATTGCCCCCACCCAGTAGGATTTCCTCAGAGATACATGCCTCAGCAATCAGATTTGTAAAATTATCCATGTTTACCTTCCAAATACCAATCACAGAAGAAAGTACTCCATATACAAGATGCAGAATTGGGGAAACCCCGTATGCTAAGTGCAATGCTACAGATGTTGCTGGACTTCAAACACAACTTCTATCAGCCTAAACTAGCATAGCCTGTTGTGAAGTGTTACCAAAAGTGCATTTTTCTGAATTTTGGTGTTTGTATGAATTCCACATGACCCCAGATGTACACTGCAATGAACCTCAAGTGCCACCAAGGCAAGGCAGGCAGGTCATGCCTAGGTCACTTAGAAGACCAGGAAAACCCCAATCCCCAGGCAGATAGTGTAGGAGTTGCAAATGGACCATCATCACCTCCATAATCACAGGAATGGGTGATAATGGCCTAAATGTCTCACCTGATGGGCCAGCTAATGACTTAATCCTCTCCCATTCACCTTGAATATTGCCAGACTGGATTACCCCATCCATGCAATTTCACACCTTTGCCCTGCAGCTAGTTTTAGCCCTTAAAACCCCTGGATTTTGCCTCTAAGTGTCGCTAGTTGGAGTTCATGGGGACACTGCATCCCTGTGCTCTCTAATCTAGTTACCGGCACCTCTGTTCAAACCCACACTCTCAAAATGCTTGTGTCTCATGCCACTTCACTCAATTGGAAAGCCTCATCTGTGGTAAGTATCACCCGTAGTTCTGTCTCAACATCTTTTCCAAGCTAGCCCCTGATTTCCTGAGCCTTGAATAAGTGTGTGCATATATGGGAATTGCTGTGTGATTTTCCCCTATAATAAATAATACTTTAATTGGATAATTCTGTCTCTGCATCAATTCTTAGATCCTTGTCAGAAATTAGTGGATGGGATATAGAGTCAGATGTGGAAATGTACAAGAGGTATGAGAAACTTTCCTGTGAGAAAGGCTTGGAGGGCAAGATAGGCCAGAAAAACACCAGATGTCTCACCAGACATAAACAGGACACCAGAGAGGAGGAAAACAACAAGGTGTTTGGGGAAAGAAGAAAGTACTGTTCACAAACATATGATGTCAGTATGTTGATACTTTGGAGGTCACATGGGCAATGACACAGACAACAAGGGATGGATTAAGGGTCTGGGAAAATAAGTCACATCCAATCAACAATGAGGGATACGCCCAAGTGGGTGGAAGCTTGGGGGGAGACAAAATCCTTTGTTTGAACATTGTGAAGAGAAAGCTGGGAGGTGTTTGTGTTTTCATCTGGTTTAACGCTGTGTGGTGTTGCAGGGAATTGTTTGTAAATAACCAAGGACTGTACATAGCTTAATATTGTAGCAATAAAGCTTCATTTTATTTGCTTACAACTGGAGTGGTTTCTGACTGCTGGACAGCTGGAGAGCTGAGGCAGGAGATTCAACAAATTCCAGAAGGGAAGAAAAGTCTGAAGGCGTGCAGGAAAAGAATCAGCTTTTCCTATCAACTCTGCTGCATGGTAATCACTACTGCAACACACATCATACACCATACTGACACCCTGAACTCTTGATATAAATGTGGAAGACGGTCTTGCAGGGTCCTTATAGCTGACCCCCTCTCAATTTGAGCTAGATAAAATTCCCCTTAGACTTTTGGCTACAGAAGGGACCTAGAAATTGCATCTGGAGAACTGCCCTTTTTCTTTCCTGGTAGAGGTTGAGACTCCATTTTTCTCCACCTTACAAAGTGAGTCAAGTGAATTGTTGATAATGGGAAGTCAAACCCTGATGTGTTGGTAAAGTGGCATTTAAAAAAACATTTCCAGGGAAATAATAGCCAGTATAAAGTAAACTTTATGAGCCCTTTCACATCATACAGTTATAGAAATATGATTCCATTTTAACTTGCTGTGGTTCCACTCTACATGACTCCTGGGATTTGTAGTTTAGGAAGAAGAATTTAGAATTAGCTAGTGAGCTCTAGTGTTTTACAAAACTATATACAAACCCCAGAATTTCTCAGTTGTAGACAGTTATAGGACTTTAACTATTAGCTTACAGAATACAGATGCACCTCCATTTCTGCAGACTTTGAGTCCATTGTCTTGGTTCTTTGCAGACTGGCAAACCCCATTGGTAAAAATGGTGTGCGCACTCATGGAGCGTGCATAAGGCCACACACCGCCATTACTTTATATTGGCTATTATAGGGTTTGAATATCTGTGATTTTCCATTTTCGTGCAGGGGACAGAATGGATCCCTTGTGAAAACAAAGGGGCAGCTGTAGTATGAAAGGTAAATCTGATTTGAAGTCCAATTTTATTATTATCTTTGTTTTACTTCTCTTCCCCTCATGAGGGTAGGCAGAGGTCAACCAATTTTTTTAAAGAAACATAAAATTGTGGGTCACACTTTTCTTGAAGAATCTGGTAAGAATGTTGTCTTTCATCTGACCCTACATAATTCTTGTGCCTAGTTGGAAATGAAAATCCTTTAGCTGTTTTTCATTGTCTTTCCTGCAGTGGCTCTTGTTGGCAACCTAACAAGAAGACTAACCACAGCTATCCCACCAAGCAATATTAGCTTATAGTCTCGTAAGTGGCATCTTACAAGTGGCATTAGACCAGTCCATAATAGCCACATTAGCTTATCTTTTAGAACTGCTGTAGAGATTCTTGAGAGAATGCAAAACTCTTGAAGTCTGAAATATGCTGCAGAAATCATCATCATCACCAGCAATTTGTTTATTTCCATTACATTTTTATGTTCCCTTTCCTCCAATAAGCTGAAGGTGGCATACATTGCTCTCTGCTTCCTCACCTTATCTCTGAGAGATAGGTCAGCCTAAGGGATTATCAGACAGGGGAAAAGCCAGGAGTAAAATGCATAATCCTGGCATAGTTGCACGATTGCACTGAAGATTTTCAGACAATGTTGCGTTCATCCAGGACTTATCCCATGAAGATTCATAGGGAATGGTTTGTTGCTGGAGCATTCCTGGATCTTCATGGGATAAGTTCTGGATGAGTGCAACATCATCTGAAAATCTTCAGCACGATCATGCGATTATGCCAGGAGTATGTCTTTTACTCCCAGTTCCCCCACAGTCTGATAATCTCCTAAGAGAAAGTGACTGATCCAAGATCACCCAGTGAGTTTCATAGTTCACTGACAACTTATATTTTTCAAGTCCTTGTCCAAAACTCTTAACTACTAGACCAGTAGTAAAGATTCTGAATGATCACTTCAACACAGTGATCTTTTTAGTAAAGGGAGAAATCAAATGTTAATTGGCATTATTTGCAAAACTTTCCCAGACACTGAGTCTTGGATAAGAGAATATGTTTTCACAATATGGGTAGAAGCCTTTTCTTAGATAAAGTGTTTTGTTGTTAAGAATGCCATCAGAGTTACCAGAATATTACCAGCTGTTCTGCATTTTAGAAATGTATATTTATTAGAAGGATGTGCCTGCTATTTGTGGTGGTTATTGTTTGGCAAAATGGCACGCAAGCCAATGACTAATGTCACTTTAGGAAGCCAGGGAAAGATACCAGTGAAAGATAGAATTATGAGCATGATGCTAACAGAGAGTTTAGCTGGCTGGCACTTGATTTAAATGACAGTTGTGTGAAATATTATATAAGAAAGGATAGCATATTCTACGTTATTAATTGCTTTTAGCATACGTTCATGCTTCTTGCCCCATGTTTATGTATGCCTCTATCATGACAGGTCAGCAGAGAAATCACTAGGGCTGAAATGAATTTGGCCCTCTTGATCTGTATCTGATCTGAAGATTAATATTCATTAAGAGGTCTTGGTACTCTATTTTACGCTGTTTGAATATTTGCATGACTTGTTTGCTAATTAAATCTTTAATGAATCATCATCTGGATATAGAAAAAGCTGCAGACTCAGTATAATGGATACTACCATTCCTGTTTGGAGCCTAGGAATGCTGGTCCAGGATCTACATCCCAAGCCTTGAGGTTTCCAGGCCAAAACCTGAGATCTAGACATAGATTATTGCAGTGCTAATTAAACCGGTTTAGCTGAGCCAGCTTAAAATTTAAAACAGGTGGCATTCTGATTTTATCACAAGGATTTTGCTGGTGAAATCACTGCCTGGGTCCATACCCGCTCCCAGGGCCGTTCAGTGCAGCTTTTTTCAAAGCTGGGAGTTTTCAGGCTTAAGTAAATAGTCGCCGGAGCAGCCCTGGAAGCAGTGATGGATCCAGACTGCACTCGGGGGGTGATTTCAGTGGCTAAATCCTTGTGATAAAATCAGGGTGCCACCTGTTTTAAATTTTAAAATGGCTGAGCTAAACCAGTTTAATTAGCACTGTGATAATCTACACAACCTCTGGATGTCATTGTTATACATTAAATACCAACCACAGTTGCTCACAACTTGTCATTCAAACACACACACATGCACACATGCATGCAAAAACAGCAAAATTTTTGTTTGGAATTTAAGATGGAAATCTTAGCTTTAAGAGGCTGTTACCAAATCAAGGTAAGGTGAAGGTATTGTTTTCCCTCTAACATTTAATATAGGCTTCTTGATTCTTGGCAGAAGGTAGATACAGAACATACTGGAGGTACGTCCTGGCATCTTAACAACTGCAAAGGAAGGTGGAAACTAACTAAGGGGTTCAACAAATGGCCCTAAGGGGCGGCTCTGTGCTGCCCCTGGGAGCGCCGGATCAGGGCCACAGCAACCCCATGCTGTGGCCCTGATCCAGCACTTTGCCGGTCTAAAAAGAGCTGGCAAATGCCACTCCTTTTTAGAGGGGCAAAAAGCTGCCCTTGCCTCTGTGGCAGCAGCTTTTCAGCTTTCCTTTGTTGCAGCATGTATGAATGCTGTGCCAAGGGAGTGCCCTGATGCCACCCGTTGTCTGTTTGGGTGGGGAGTGTGAGTGTGACGTGAGCTACAACATGGGGATGGAGTCAGGGTGGCCAGCGTGCAGTCGCCATGCCCCGACTCCACCCCTAGCCTGGCCCTTGTGGCCATACTGTACAGCCCCTAAGTAAATACTTAGGAGATTACTATACATGCCTTTTAAACTGCAATTAGATCTGGAAAAAAGCGGCTTTGGTGATACTTATTTCACAAAACCACCTGTACCCCATAGCTGCTGTGTCCCCAGTCCATAGCTGCTGTGTTCCTTTTCACTGAGAAAACCCATAAATGAATTCACAATTACACAAGTCGACAGGTGTGAAATGTTGCTGCCAGGGCAATTGCGATATTGGCAATCACATGGTGTCAGTGTCTCCTTATTTCCCCCTGATTGCCTGTATTTTTTATTTCTTTAAAAAAACCTTCATCAGTAGCAGAGCTCAGGAATTGTATGAAAAAGTAAAAAATAAAAATAACTGAAAGGCATGCTGGGTAAGGCATAGGGCAGGGAGATGGGGTTAAGGGGCAGTCAGGAAAAGTGTATGATTGCAGCAGCCGCCTCAGTTGCATGATTGTAAATATGTTCAATAATGGGTACTCTGGAACCAGTATGTTTCCTTTTTTAAAAATGTACACCATTGATGCGAGAACAGGGGGCATGTCATAATCTCAGAGTCCCCTGGGAGAGTGTATGCAAGCTGCAGCAACAAATCAATTAAATCTTACAAACTGTGGCAAGCCACTGCTCTCCCAGCTGAGCTGGAGATTAGTGCACAGTCCTTTCCTCTTGCCTAAAACTGAAACCCTCCAAAATGGAGAATTTGTACTGGAGATTATTGCACAAAGCTTCCCTCCTGATGCTGTTGTGGCTTTTTAGACACCTGAAACAGCAAGATTATTTTCACATTACCATGCAATTGTGAATTGATAACAGGTTGCCACTACATCTCATTGCACTATCGCTTCGTTTACCCATCAGCTATCCAAGATTAAGCAAGTAAAGTAGTCTTGCCTTCATTGGGAGTGTGGTGTGTGCACTGAAATCCCTTTAAATCCCATTTTTCCTGCCCCAGATGAAATGGTTGCCTCCTCAGCACTAAGAAGTCTTGTTTTCATTGGAAACAGTGTGTGTGTGTGTGTGTGCGCGTATGAGCAGTGAAACCCCTTTAAATCCCCTTTCTTCTGCCCAAGCGGATTGCCTCTTCAGCAGTAAGAAGTCTTACCTTCATTAGGAATGAGGAAGGGTGCAGTGAAACCAGTTTAAATCCCCTTCTCTTTGAATTACCCCTGAATGATCTATGGCACATAAATCAATAATGGGCTAACTGAGGACCTGACAGCTATTCAGGGGATTTTCCTGTTCATTAAAAGCACCAGGAAAAGCACAGACTGGCTACAGGATACTTACTGCCTAGCCATGATATGGTGTGATAAGATCTGTTGATTACAGTTTCAATCCTGCTTCTATCCCACTATTTAAGAACTGTGCAATAATCTCCATCATCATCTCCTGCCTGGAGATGAACCATGAGAACAGGAGTCTCAGAGCCAGGCCCTGAGATCTGTCAGCCCTACCAGAGCCTCATATCCTGTGATGTACTAATGGAGTTCTTGCATGTTTAGGCCTCCTTCTCCAGCTCAATAGGTAGGATGGCATATGCAGTTAATGCATCCATCAGGCCAGCTCTTCTATTGCACTCAGTGAAATGGGAGGAGCCTCGCAGGAGCAGTGCATTGATACCAGGCTCCCCTTCTTTTCCTGCCAAATGTGAATTCACAAATATTGCTTCCCCCTCTTTTCAGAGCTCCCAATGAAGCGAGTCAACTGGAGCAATTTGTGCTGGACACCTACAAAGCAAGGACACCCTCCCACAAATCCAGAGTAGTGCCACTAGCCTCTGCCCCAGTCTTTCCATATTACTCACCAGAACCTGCCAAATACATGGGATCTTGTAGGACCTAATGGTAGGGTCCCAAATGTCACTTCTGCTTTGGGCCCCATAAACTCCTGCCTCTACTGAAATTGATTAATTTAGGTTATTGAATCAATATATATTAATAGACAAGCTATTCTGATGTTTTTACAGCAGAAATATATTTCCATTATATTTCTGTTACAAATCTCTGAATTGCTTTGCTAACATCAGAGATTCTAAATAGAATGTAAACTGATGTACAGTGTATGTGAAAATCTAGACAACTGTCCTTTCAGTAGTCTTGAATTGTAATTCTTTTAGCCCTCAACTTTGGATTCGCAGAAAGATCTGTTTTTGTCAATGGGTATTCTTTAAGCTCAAGTATTTTACAGAATAATTCCTCACCCACATGCTGATTTTTTTGAAATGACCTTAAGAAGGGTAAATACATGCACCAGTCACTCCCTGTAAGATTTAGAGCTTTTTGCAATGGGCAGAATGCCTGGAAGTTGACAAGGACAGGATGTAAGGCATAGAATGAAGGAGACAAGAAATCTTTTTATTAGCAGCATACTCTATGCACTGAGCCTTTCAAAACCCAATCACCATTTGAGATATAAAACACAAATAGTCATTGGGAAATGTTGATTTATATTTGAATAAATGTGGCTTCTTTGACCACAATGAGGTAACTTAATGTTCCAGTCCTTGGGAGACAGTTGCAATGTCAAAGTCCACACATGCATGATGGGAAACACTAGAATGATTGAATTTTTGTCCCCCCCCCCCATTTAGTATCTATCAAAGAAGGGACATTTTCTAAATTCATATAAAAATATATATATTTCCAAGAACCAGTATACACTATTGCTTATACTCCTAGTTTTGGCATAAAAGATGCTGAAATAATTTGTTTAAAGAAAACAATCAAGAAGCCTATATTAAATGTTAGAGGGAGCATAATACCTTCACCTTACCTTGGACGTTATCACACGGGGTCTAAAGCAGCCCCATCCCTTCGCCATCGCTGCATCATTCCGGTTCCTTTGCCTCCGTGATCAGACGACGTCGCGGCAAACCCCGCCCATCCCTGCATCATCCTTGCACCATCGCTGCATCATTCCAGCTCTTTTGAATTCCTCTTTCAAAGAGGAATTACGGCTGCGCGACCAGAATCATTCCGGTATGGCTCTGGATTGATTCCTTGCCGCTTTTCTTGCCGCTGGTGTGATAACGTCAGTAACAGCCTCCTAAAGCTAAGATTTCCATCTTAATTTCCAAACAAAATTTTTGCTGTTTTTGCATGCATATGGGCATGTGTGCATATCCTACTTCCTTTCTTTTTAAGTACCACAATCCTCTCCGCTTAGAGAAAACAACAGGTAAAGAACAAGAGAGGCAGGAAAGTGGTAGAAATGGAAAATCTTTTCAATGCAGGCTTGCTCCTCTTTGCAGAAGTTTATAATGAGGTGTTTGGCAATCACTCCTGCTGAACATTGCTAACTAATAATATTGCTATTCATGAAAAGTGAGTTTGAACAGAACAGTAGCAGTTCAGGCTACAGCAAATACCTCATGAGACTGTGGTCTCTTAACAATCACTCTCTTGTCTTGGTACTGTGGAATTTCTTCAAGCATCTCCATAGACTTGCTGGGGTTCAAAGGCACCTGAAGGTGATGTAATCCAGCTGCTGCATTGAGAAATGAGACTATTTTTACATTTGTTTTTGGAATATTTTGTTTTACTGAGATTACACTGTCCCACTATTTCTAGAGAGGCAGCTGTGTTTGTCTGTTGTGTGTAGGCAAAACATGTCATGCAGTCTGTAGATGTTACATACTGTCCAATGCAAATTCACTCTGTTCATAAACTGTTAGTGTATGTCTACACTAACTGAATTCCTTAGGGCTTCCTCCCAACCGAGAATGAATACTTTGGATAAACTGAATCCAAAACAATGAAAAGTGTTTAGGCAAACAAAGCCTCATCTATTTTATCTGGCCTAAGGTTCCATTGACTGCAGCCCACTTCATCAGATGTATGGAGTGATGCTTCTGTTGGCAGATTATTATGCATATACTTAAGTGAATGGATCATAATTTATGGGTCAGAAGGAATTAAAATGCAAAAAAGTAAAACAGAATTCATTATCTTAACTGTAGCCAGCAATAAACAGTATGTTGGGTGGTAATGTATACATTTTTGCACTGAGAAACTGCTTAAATTTATATGGTATGATAAAAAAGCCTTTCTTCCTATTCAAGCCTCAGGAGATACACTTCTTGATAAATTCTTGTGCAGCTGTTTTGTATGGTGAGTTTATGCTTCCAGAAAAAAAAATGTACCCCATGCTGCTGTGGGTTAGTTAAAGTCACAATGCAAACACTGATGCAACTCTATTAAACAGTTTTTCAGTGACAGTCTTCAGTTCTATGCAGACATCATTCTTTATTCTGAGCATTATAGTACTGTTAATATGAACAAGTGAGGGACCCAAGCTTCAAATTTTAAATTTCCATTCCCTTTACATCAGATTTGTATCCTGTATTTTCTCTAACTGGCTGTGTGTGAAATTTATAGTTTATTCAATTGGTATCATCCTATGACATGTTGTTTTTGTTTTTGTATGCCTTCACGCCATTTCCAACCCTAATGCAACCCTATCACAGGCAAGTTTTTCCAGAGGGGGTTTGCCATTACCATCCTCTGAGGTTGTGAGAGTGTGACTTGCCCAACATAATCCAGTGAGTTTTCATGGCCGAGCTGGGATTTGAACCCTGG
>CM034701.1:47102115-47113449 GCA_020142125.1 Phrynosoma platyrhinos
AACTCCCAGGACATCCTGAGCCAGAACAGGCATCAGAAGTCTGCAGGACTGCAGAGGACTCTCAATAAGTAACCATCCTTGCTGGCTAGCATGGGACTACTGACTTAACTTTGCCTGGAGGGGCTCAGTGCAAACTCTGAAGGACTTTGTCTTGAGTCACTACACTCAGAAGAAAGACAGTTGGACTAAAAAAGGGGACTTTGCCTTTATCTCTGCTGAGATCCATTTTGTTGAAAATGGAGGTTTTAAAGTTTCCAAAAGGAGAAAGGAATGGCAGTGGGGAAGGGGACCAAGTCAAAGAGATACTGCTGGTTCTTTTCTCCCTCCAAGGCCAGGGTGATGGAACTTTTTTAGAACAGAAAACTGGAAAAATATATTCAAAATTTCAAATGTGGGCATGAAAATTAGCTTTCATCTCTCTCTGTCTCTCTCTTTGGGACATAGTTGTTGCTGTCGTTAGCTACCCTCAAGTCGGCTTCAATTCATGGTGAACCTGTGGATGAGACATCTCCGAGTGACCCTGTCCTCCACTGCTCTGCTCATTTCCTACAGGCTGATGCTTGTGTCCTCCCTAAATGAGTCTAGCCATCTGGTGTGAGGTCTATCTCTCCTTCTTCTACCCTCAACCTTTTCCAGCATTATTGTCTTTTACAGTGAGCCGTGCCTTCTCATAATGTGACCAAAGTACAACAACCTCAGTTTAATCATCTTGGTCTTCAAGGATGTTTCTGGCCTGATTTGCTCAAGAACCCATTTGTTTGTCTTTCTGACTGTCCATGGTATCCTCAGCACTCTTTTCCAACATCACATCTCAAATGAGTTGATTTTCTTTTTATCTGCATTTTTCACAGTCCACCTCTCACATCCATATATAGTGACTGGGCATACTATGGCTTAGATGATTCTAACCTTGGTGCTCAGTTGTATATCTTTACTCTTTAGGATCTTCTTTAACTCTTTCATAAGCATAGAGAAGCCCCTAATCAGTCCAGGCTGACCAGTGGTTTTCTGGTTTTGTTGAGAACCCTGTTCTTGACTATACGACAATGAGAAACGTGTGGTTCATTATTTCCTCACAATTTCCCTTTAGATCTACAACTTGCATATTAATTGTGGCTGACTTAGTTTTACTGTGTGCAGAGAGTGTACATACACACATGCACATGAAAAAGAATCCAGTCATTTCATCCTCTCATTTGCATAGTGAAGTAGCCCAGTCCAGGAACAGCTTTATTACCTCATCTGTTGTTTGTCTGAAATTAGTCTTGGATTTAAGCAAACTGCATCTTATTGATCCAGAAGTCCTAAAACAGCAATACAGCTTAGATTTAAGATCTTTGGCTTAATTGGGTTATAGATCTCTTTCTTCTCTCCTTCCTTTCTTTCCTTTGACAGCCAGGTCCTTCAAACAGAAGACCACATTCTGTAAATTACACATGGGCTGCATCTGCATTGCAGAAACAATCTGGTTTGACACCACTTGCTATTGAATTTTGGCTTTGTAGTTTTGTGCCACAACAAATTACAAATCTCAGAATTCCATAACACAGAGCCGTGGCAGTTAAAGTGGTGTCAAACTGGATTATTTCTGCAGTGATATGCAGCCGTGGTCACCTTAATTATTTGGCACTGTTTTTCTTGACTGTGTGAAGATTTTTCATGTTTGTATCAGTGAACTGGAAGATTTACTTTGGTCAACTACTGTAGAAGTTATAGCTGGATCCAAGGAACCATTGTCAAGTGAAAGCCACACCTATGTCAACCAGGTAATATTAGAACCAGCCTTTATATTAAGATTCTTGCCTTGTTCACTGAAATGCCAGTTTGACTTCCATGATAGCCAGGACATTGTCTTGCCAATTCTGCTCAGAAAACTCTGCTTGACAACCTAAGTTGTGTAGGCTTTGCTCTAATTGATATTTGCGATTTGTCAAAATAGTGTCCTTGTCTATAGTTGTGGTCAAGCCAATGACAGCATGAAACTGGCTTGAGTTGTGCGCCTGGCTAGGTTTGACTTTGTGTATGATGAAAACCTTGAGTTGAAGCCAACCTTCCCAGACTATTTTGGCAGAGCTTCCTGCTGGTCACAGTGAACAAATCTATCACACTATATACTTCCTCCCTTAGAAGCCCATAATCAGCTCGGTATCTTAGTAGCATGTGTTCTGGCTCCAGGAACCTTAATTTGTCTTTGCTTTCAAACTTTCTGGCAAGCCTCTTTATGTCTATTAATTTTCTGAATCCCTGAAAGAGAGAAAAGGGGGAGGGGGGAAGAGAACAAATTGCATTAAAGTGATTTGTAATCATTTGAGTAACAGGATGAGTGGTAACAGTATTGCAGCCAGGCTTGGAAGATGAGTAACATGCTGAGAAAAGCTATACGGAACCCTAATTTTTGTTTACTGACCATATTCCACACAGACCAATAGTGTGTGTGATTACTGTGAAGAAATTCCTACAAAATTTAATGGATCATAGTTGGTCACAAATCTTGCAATTCAGTGTTCACAATATGCCAACACATACGGTACCTGCCATTTTGGAAAAGAATGAACAAGTAAATCTTAAAATTCATTGTGTTTATTGCTTCTCTGAGAGCCAGTGTGGTGTAAGTGGGTTGAGTGTTGAACTGGGACTCCCAGAGACCAGGGTTAGGATTCCTGCACCGCCATGAAAATCCACTGGATGACCTTGGGCAAGTCACACTCTCTCAGTCTCAGACGACAGCAATGACAAACCCAATCTGAACAAATCTTGCAGAGAAAACTCTAACATAGGGCCACTTTATAGTCACCATAAGTCAGAAATGTTTTAAAGGCATATAACAACACAAAATTTGTTTATTTAGAATTGTGGTTCTCAATCTTTGCCTCTCCAGATATTTTGGATTTCAACTCTTGATACTCTCAGCCAGAATAGCCAATTGGCAGGCCAATTGTTGAAAACCCCTGAACTGAAGGCTTTTGATGCTTTAACCTGGGACTGAGGACCTTCGGACTAGCATTGCACAGCCTCCTGTACAATGGCATGATAAAGGAATTCTGGAGGAATATGTGGCTGTTGATCAGAGAGTAGATTGCTGTTTAATGTTGTGTGCTTGGAGGTGGGGCCTGGAGAAAATAAAGCCAAATACTGGACTGAACTGGAAAACTATCTCTGGTAATTGATTCTGAGGACCAAATGAAACATGATGTGAGAGATCTGTAATAACATCAACCAGCTTGTAAACAATTTTGGAACAGTCATTGACAACAGATAATATATGCAGCATTATGCAAATTATTTTGTCATAGTTGTAATCTTTCAAATATCTCCTCAAGTCTCATATTATTGGTTAGGTGTTTATCTCAATTCCCTTTTCCCCAGAGTCTGAAAGAGTTACTTTTTTGGAGTACAACTCCCAGAATCCTTCCACTAGAGAATTTGAATAAAGATCTTGGAAATTTTACTCTAAAAAATAAAAAGTAAAAAGTTTCAAACTTCTACTTTCTTACATATCTTATAGCCACACATGACTTTGCCACACAAGGCTGAAAGTGGAATTTTAACTGGATAAAGGTGTCTTTGGCTAGTATTTATCACACAGCATTGTGTCCATCCTGCTGCTACCTTGCATTCTGTTTGTTACTGTAGTGCACCTTTTGATTGATGGGCAATATACATCAATAGCTCTAAATGTCACTATTATAGCTGAGCTGTCTGGATGCAAAAAATCTCTTCACTTCAATTCTGGCATTAAAGCAATCACATGGCAGGACGGGGCCTGATTCTCCTCCTCTCTCCCCTTCCCACTTGCTATTCCAAAGCAGACTAACTCCATGTCTGTTGTTTAAATTTTTTTAATGTTTGCTGTGTTTGAGTACTTACTAATTTAAATCATTTTGCCGTAATTACGCAAACACAGCAAAATGAAAAATCAATCCATCAACAGTCACAGAGTTAGCTTGCTTTCGAATAGCAAATGGGAAAGGGAGAGAGGAAAATCGGACCACTCATGAAACCTTTGATAGGATTGAGTTGGAGTTATCCTGAAGACACATAACAACAACACTGTTAAATTTAAATTTTATTTAGATTTAGAGTTTTGCAAATTGTGTTTGCAGTGTTAAGTTATAATTGCCCCCCATAGAACCCAAAAGGAAGAGTTACACTGGCATTAGGAGGGCCACATATTACCCATCTCTGATACAGAATATGGTGGTGAACTGCTTTACTTCATCATCACTAAGGGAAAGAGCTCTCTCTCTCTCTCTCTCTTTTTTTTTTTGGTGAGGAAACTCAGCACGCCTCATGCCATGAACACTTCTCAGAGCTGGAAATACAACTAATCTCATCATCTCTACTAGGCTGGGCTATCATTAATGTGCAGTGCTAAAATAATTCAGCTTCACATAAATCAGCTTTATTCATTCTTCTACCTAGTGATAATTTCTGTTATTGCTTCATTACACATCTGATTCACAATCATTGACTTAGGAAGACCAGATTGGAAAAAGTATTCTCCCCTTTTCCATTTCATAATTTAATTGGGATATCAGAATTAGACAGTGGTCATCTGAGCAGTGGTTGTTTGAGCAGGGTGGAAGAGGATTATCTAGTATGCAAGTTTTTTATTTTAAAAGCATGTGCATCTCTCTTGTTCACTTCAATGAACAAGTGGATAATGTAAGCAAACACCAAGCAAACAAGAAAATGTAGAATGTGCTTGAGTGTTGATAATGAAACTTTGAAAGCAGGATCCTAGCCTGATTTGACCATCATACATGTTTTTCTGTGGGGACCTCAAAAATAACAGGAGTCTGCATTAGAGATGGGCATAGCAAGGGAGAGTCCTGATTAATGGGATGCCAGGGAGAGTCCTGATTAATCCTCTGCCATCCCATTTTTCAGGTGCTTTAAAATGCCACAGTTTCTTTCTCTTCCTCCCACTTTCCCCCTTTGGCCTCATCTTACTTCAGTTGCTTCAAACTGAGTTCAAAGTGCAAAAGTAGCTTGCACTCAATTAACACAAGGGGGGGTGGAAGAGAAGAGGAATAAACAGAATCTTGCACATATCAATAGGCTCAGTCGAATGCAAATTGCTGCAGCTTCTCCTGACTTATTTGGTCTCTCTGTCGATAAACTTTGCATCTGACCACATTCTGATGTTGCCTGGGGAATCTTTGGCTTCCTAAGTGTTAGTTCTGGAATATCACTGCTACCATTCCTGACTGATAAACTTGTTGGCTAGAGCTTTTGGACAAAGTACAAAATAATGTGGAAGGCAAAAGGTTCCCTATCCTTGGTCTAAACTGTAAGGGAGTTATAATCCAACAAATCTGGAAGGATCAGATATAGAGGAGACTGGCCTAGATTCAAAGAGTTACTTTATTTGTTCAAATCCAAGGTCTAAGGCTTATCTAGAATTTTTTTTTTGCAAACCACTCCCCCCTTTGAACAGCATATGCTAGTGCCAAAACACAAGGTCCTATCTCACTACACGGTTAAAGCACAATGTCCATTTAAAAGTTTTAAAACCATAAGAAGGCAGAACAGGTACCCTGAAGTTGCCCATTAGTTGCTTGAGTCTGGAGAGCAGGCTTGTAGACCATTGACAGGGAGAGTGTGTACCTGTTGGTGCTTTTGGACCTCTCACTGGCATTTGATACCATTGGCCATGATATCCTGCACCCTGCAAGGGATTTGGGAATCAATAGTACTGTGCCTCAGTGGTTCCAATCCTATCTCTTGGATAGATTCCAGATGGTGATGCTTGGGGATAACTGCTCCTCAACAAAAGAGCTGTTATGTGGCCTTCTACAAGGTGTCATTCTATTCCCAATACAGTTTAACATGAAATCATTGGAATACTGTCCAAAGACATGAGGCAGTATGCTGATGACACCCAAATATATTTCTCAATGCCTTCAAAAAACAGTCTCAGCTAAGGATTGTGTATCTCCCCTAAATGCATACTGGGAGGATGTAATGGGTTGGATGAGGAAACAAAAACACTCTCCAGAACATCTGTTTTCACAATCTATATAGTTCTTCTGTCTATTGCTTCCATCATCTTTTTATATCTTTTTGATTATGCACAGTGGCATAATCCTAGGGTTGGTGTCACCCTCCCCATTGACCTTCTCCCATTTCACATCATACAGAATCCTTAGTAATGATTTTTTGCACTAATGTTACTTGTCAATCTCAGTTCCCATATGCCACTGAATGTCATGCTAATAGTTGTGACATAAACAACTAGCAAAATTAAAATTATATCTTCAAATTACAATATCATATGCACAACCTAAATGTATTTATATATACATAGTGAAGATTGGGTTAAAATGGGATGTTTTTATAGAAAATTTAAAAAGAATAAAAAATTTGAAAATGCTATTTTTTTAAAAAATAAAATGTTGAAATTTTAAATTTTAATTTTAAAACATTCCAGATCCTTTCCTTTCTCTTCCCACTGAGCTTCACCCCACTGCCACCATCTCTTAAAGCATTTTGAAATAAGCAGATGAATGCTGCAGCCCGTTTCTGCCAAAAGATAGGTGTTTGAGGAGCAGTGGTGTCACCCCCCCTTAGGGTGTCACCTGGTGTGGTCTGAACCCCTTGCACTCCCTAGTGATGCCACTGATTGTTTTTATTCTGATTGTGAACATCCCTACCTTTGGTTTGAACTTCACTTTGAGTTCACTGATTTTGTGGAGCAGATCTCTCATTCTTCCTTTTTTGTTATTGTCTTCTATTTCTCTGCCTTGATTATTTGACAACAAATAAAGTAGTTCTCTTTATCCTTTTGTACTAGTCATTGAACAGTTGTGTTCATGGTTCTGATTTTATTGCTTTCTCTCTTTACTTCTGCTTCTTGTCTTTCCTTTACTGCTTGATGTGTTTTGTCTGTTATCCTTTGTTCCTTCTCTTTCTTTTTGGCCACTGGTAGTATTTTCCTGCACTCTTCCTTGATTGTTTCCTTGGCCTCTGATTATAGTTCTGGTTTCCAGTTGATCATGCTTAATAATGCAAATCTGTATTTTACATTTTCTGTAAATTCTTTTGAGATGTTGCTCAAATCATATTTTGGCATGATGACTGATTTTATGTTTTGCTTCAGCTTTACTTCAATTTTTGATACAAGTAGTTCATGATCTGTGTTTCAGTCAGCACCGTGCCTAGTTTTGGAGCTTCTTTACTTCCAGTTATGAAGTATATCTGATGTTTGTACTGATCATCTGGTGATGCTCATATGTATAGTCTCTTCTCTGGCTGTTTAAAGAAGGTATTTGTGATGATTGTGGGCCTCACAGAATTCTATCAGTTGTTATTCTGCTTTATTTCTTGTTCCTAGTCAGACTCTACCTATAGTTTTTAATTCTTCTTTGCTTCAGACTGTAGCATTCTAGTTGCCTATTATTAGCAATCAATCCTGTTTTGGACTGTGGTTAATTTCCTCCTGTACTTCTTCATAGGAGGACTCCATCATAGGATATCTTCATAGGCAGAGAAATTTAGAAATTTCTTCTTCCTCTGCTTCCATGGTTGGCACATATACTTGGATAATGGTAATGTCTAAAGGTTTTCCCTGGAACCTTATTGACATGATTAGGTTGGACTTAGTACTATATCCTTTAAATGATCTTGCAATATCTCTCCTCACTATTATTGCCACCCCATTTCATCTTGTCTTGTTTGGCAGGGACAGTCTTAGTTAATTCTTCAATGTCTCAGTTTTTCAGATGCTTTAAAAATATCCCAGTTTCTCTCTCCTCCTCCCACTTCTCCCTTTAGCCTCAGATTATTACCACTGGTGCAAACTGAGTTTAAAGTGCAAAAATAGCTTGTACTCAGGAGTTGTCTGCATGAGATAATAGAAATGGCCCTGCCCCATTTTGGAACTCACCTGGTTAGATGATGCATGTGGGTTAAATGGGAGGAAAATGGATCCAAACCACACTTTGTGGCTTAACACTTGAGCAAAATAAATCCTCCAGTTAAAGCTGCAGTTTGCTCCATTTAAATCTGGAAAGAGTGAACTATCACACCAACATGTGGTCTGTAAGCTGGGGTAGAAACAGTCAGAAGCAGGTGCCCTGACAAGTGACCAGAGACATTGCTGGCCATAATTTTTTTCTTATTCACTCACAAGTCAATTGCATAAGCATATAAGTGGGCAACTGCACCATAGATCCATTGCACACCCAGTGGAGCAAAATGACAACAAACACGTCAGGTTACCAACAATACAATGGAATTTATTAAAATGTTAACAAACTGGCCTATCCAACAAGGGGCCATGGGGTAATGGGAGAAAGAGGGTATGTAGAGGGGGAGGGCACCATGATCATACTGCACCAATATGTCACTGGGTAAAAGCAAAAGCAGCTTCATCTATATACCACTTCATATTGCGCTATGGGATGTCTAAGCAGTTTACAACTGTAAGCTCATTGCCCCCCAACAGTTGGGTACTCATTTTAGCGACCTCGGAAAGATGCAGGCCTGAGTCTAGCCTGAGCCCTGGCTAGTATTGAACTCGCAACCTTGTGGTCTATGAGTGAGTGGCTGCAGTACAGGCATTTAACCACTGTGCCACCTGGGCTCCGTACAAGCAGTCAATTGATTTCGTGACTGAGCAGCTGATTGCATGTGGCATCCAATGGAATGGGGATAGTGATTGGCAGCAACTGCTGCTGTGCCTGTGCACTCATGCACATGCATTTGTGATGGAACAAAAAAGTAATAATGGTGTGGCATGGCGAGAATGCTCCATTATTGTGGGTCCTTCCTTGTCGCGGAAGGGGTGTGTACACATTCGTTGTCAGGCTGTTGGAGCTGGTGGTGTGGTCAGCTGGTTCTCCTTGTGAATCAGGAAACTCCGGAGGGGAGTCAGTATTTCCTGTCCATGAGTTAACTCAGCAGGGGCGAGAGGAAAGGGCACCATTTTGTCCTTCTCTGTAGGCTTAGGGAAGAGCAAAATGCTGCAGCTTCTCCTAGCTTGTGTGTTCTTCCTCATTAATAACCTTTGCTTTCTTGACCATGCTCTGATGTTATTTGGCCACACATATTCCAATTTCATTTATGAAATGGTGGAAGATATGTAACCACCTACCTGGAAAGCCAGCCTTATTGAACTTGGTGGGATTTTCATCTGAGTGGACTTGAATAAGACTGCATTGCTAATGGTAAACATTTTGCTAAATATTTGTGCTAAAGAAAAACAAGCCTCCAGACTCTACAAAAAGGCCTAGTAAGGCTTCCATGAGCATTATCCTGTGTTGGTATAATGAAGAGGAAAACCTCTAAATCTTGCTGGTAGGGCACTCACAGCAGATCTATTAGTTGTCCGAGAAGTAATAAATTTAGGGTTTTAATTTCCTCAGTCATCCTGGAGGCTTGCTATATTCAGCTAAATGATTCTTACAAAAGTTGGCAGCACTAAGACTTTTTATGGCTTGTCCCACCAATGTCTCTTGGCAAGAGCCAGGGAGGGAAAGAGGCGGGAGAAAATGAGCTGATCATAGTTTGGGCAGTTCTCAATCAGATTTAACCTAGGTCATTTAGAAAACATACCATGCTTTCAGAAAGATACAGACATGTCTCAGTTCTCAACAAATTGGGGGAATGGTGAAGAAGGACTGGAGAAACACAGTTTTTTTCTTGTCAGGTTATACAGTAGGATGTCTATTGTATACAATGCAATCAAGCTTGAAGAATGAAATTCTGCTCTAGCTGATCCTACTGTGGCTGCCAGATTGCCTAAAACAGGCAAGGTAAATAGCAGTTGCCTCCTGAATCCATTACTGAGCACATGTGGACAGACAGAGAAAAAGGGGGAATGTAAATAAGCATGCTTCACCAGCTACCCCCTGGATGGATAAATAAGGATTGATCTATAAAGTCTAACCATCGAAATGGAAATTATAAGACAAGTGAAGGCTGGTGGGAGAAACAAATCATCCTTGTATGTATTTTTGAAGGCATTTTCGAGTGGGTCTCTTGAAGTTTCAAAAGGTTTTAATATAGTTATGGAAGGCTTACTTGACTTTTGTTTCATTTCACATGTACATATTGTTATTTTTTAAATACATTGAACTGCTGTTCTCTTTTGTGATATAGGAACCTATTCCTATTCTTTCTATATGAATTCTACCTTTGGTACCAAATTTTCTGTTTAAAAAAGTAATGTCTGGGTTCCTGTACTGTGCTAGGGCATTTTATGGAGGGGGGGGCACCTTCAGTTTTCCCTCCAAACATAGACACAATCAATTCTTGGTTTTATATCAGTACATCTTTATGATGAACATGTTTTCATATCCAATGTAAGGTTTTTCTGCATATTATCATGCAGTAAAACTTGGCTCTCCACTGACTGTAGATGTGACAGTTATAGATAAATCAGGCTTTCTTGTGAGTGTGGGGGGTTGCGGACTGCCAGAAATAGTGCAAATTGACTCCACTTTTAGGGTTAGGGTTAGTGCTAGGGAATCATGGGAATTGTTTTTTTTTTCTAAGACATTGAGCCTTCTCTGTCAGAGAGCTCTGGTGCCACAATAAAATACAATTCCCATGATTCCCTAACCCTAACCCTAACCCTAAAAGTGGACTCAATTTGCACTATTTCTGGCAGTCTGCAACCCCCCTGTGTCTCTATGGTTCAGTTCAGAGCTGGGCCAAGACATTTTTTGTCTGAGGTAAAGGATAAGATGGTGTCCCATTTCACCTAAACAGGCAAGATTGACAGTTGACTCTTTCCAGAAGCACAACATGGACATATTAACACCTCTTACTCATGTTTGCTGAGAGCCAGGATGGCATAATAGTTTGAGTTTGCATCTCTGGAGACCAGCTTCGATTCCCTGGTCAGATATGAAAACCAGTGGGTGACCCTGGGCAAGTAATATGCTCTCAGTCTCAGAGGAAAGCAATGGCAAACTTCTGAACAAATTTTGTGCAGAAAACCCCATAACACTTTAGAGTTGCTATAAGTTGGAAAGACGTGAAGGCACACACCAACAGTAAACCCATGTTTGTTAGCAGCTGCTATTAATAAGCTTATCACACTGTGTTCTCGTAATGTAATGGGTACGTAATGTGAATGTAATGTAACATATTTTATCGCACGGTATGATCCTCATCGAGTTCCCATTCTGTGCTCTGATAGCCTGTTCCTAGCCTGTTCCAGCAGGAGAACTGTAAAAATGCGTCCTCAGCCAGGAAAAATGCTTACAGACTGTTTGATATTATGTGTGTCCTCGTGTTCTGATTGGCTAAGACAATCTCCTCCCCTCATGTCCTAGAACATCCACAAACTCAACTCGACTCTTCTGGTGTTGATGCAAGGGAGGT
>CM034701.1:47124718-47136594 GCA_020142125.1 Phrynosoma platyrhinos
AAAATCAGTGGGCTAAGCACGACTGGGGGATGGGTGGTAGTCAAGTGGCAGCGCAGCAGCATTTTTGTGTGCAATAACACCCATCCCAGCCTGTCCCAGCCCGATCCCATCCCATGCCCAGATCGGGGAAAAATGGTGTGTGCAATAATCTCCATATAGAGGTGCAATCTCAACTTAAGCCTGTATATGCATTTTAATGTTCAGTGCAGAAAGTGCTGTTTATGCTGATCTTCCAAGTCCTGTCCTTACATCTCCTACTGGAGGTGTGCCCCATGGCCATTTAATGGCAAGGGGGTAATGGGGTGGGATGCAGCAGCTCACTGGGCTTCAGCAGTCAGCCACAGGACAAAAAAAAAAAAAAAAAAAAAAAAAAAAAAAAAAAAGAGGGCACCCCTCCCTTGCTATGCTCCCATTGAATGGCATCACACCATGATGGTAAAATAAGAGCTCAGGAAGGTGGGCACTTAGTTATACCTGGTGAAGCAGGATCATAGTCCTTGTAACTGACACTGGGGAAATTCAGGGAAGCTATTCAGGAGGCACTTAACAAGGTTTTCTTCATGAATTTATAGACTTGAACACAGGAGGAAGAAACAAATCTACAAACAGGAAGTATGCAATTAAAAGAAGCAGAGCCCTTTTAATATGTTCACTAGCATTTTGACTAACCATAGTAAAAGGTAAACGTAAAGGTAGTCCCTTGATATGAATTGGAAGCAGCTTAGAATTGTGTGTAGAAGAAGGAAGTCCAATGTCAGAGATGGAAGAGGTAGGTTCCAGCCAAGTGGACATAATAGACATTTATGAGATGAGAGATCATGTACTGTTTGTGAAGCAGTCAGATTTAACCTTTATATTTTAACATTTGTACTATGTAATTTTTTATCTGTATCTGTTTTAATTTTTCTAAGATATCTTGAGTTTCAGATTGGGAAAGATAGGGTATAAAGATGATGATGATAATGGCTAATATCCTGTTTAGTAGTTACAATGTTGTGGGTCAGGTTTATGATCTCATAATTGTTTGGGATTCATGTTTATGTTGTTCATGACCAAATGTGACCCCCTCATCCTTGTATTACCTGAACTGGCAGGGCTGGGAGTTAAGCAGAATGGAAAAATAGCTTACTGATGACAACATCATTTTGATAATCCTTTGGAAGCTGAATAACCTTGTTCACGTTATAGTATTTAAGGGGCAACATAACAAACTGAAATTCACAAAGAAAAGGAAAAATCACATGCAGTAGCTAAGGAACTATTGAATTACAATCAGGGAAGAGCTTTCTTGGCCTTCTGGCTTTCTCACACGAATAAATCATTCATGCTGAGGAAAGTTTAAATTGGTCACTCCACTTCCTATTGTGGCTATAAAGGGACCAAGAAGCAAAAATGCCAGCCTGGGGAATGCAGTATATAGCATCAGCTAGGATACAACAGACACTACAAACTGATGGATCAGATGCTGTTCCCATTATAGTCAAGGGCACAACTCCCATTGACCTCAGTGTCTGTGTTAAGGAGAGAAGATGTGAGTTTATGAAGTTTATGTGTTTTTCACCTATTGATCTTGTGCCACTGAATTTGAAGTATATCCATTGTGGTTTATGGTCCATTCTTCTATGGTCCACCCAATGAGAAACAACTTGGATTGCTTGTAAAAGGCAGCTACTCTGACAACCAAACATTTAAGCAATTGGATAACTGAAGAGGTATATTAGATGTTTTCTAGTTTTACTTTTGGTACTCTTGCCAACACTGGATATGTTTGGATATCACAAAAAGTCAGAATTCTAAAGCAAGATGGCTTAAGTTTTGTTCTAAGTTTAATTCTTTGACTTGTTTGGAAAGAAAAAGGTGGGAAAACCAGTTCTGCCTGAGTTTGGAAGGCAGAATAAAAGAAATACAGGCAGGAATGTCTGCAAAGTGTACAGTAGGAGACTGCTGATGATTGATAAAATAGGATTCCACTTAAACCATGGTTTATTGTGTTATCTGAACTGGATTAATACATGCATAGGAAAGAGAATCAAATTTGGTTTTCTGAATTAACAAGAAACAAAAAGTTCATCCCACTTCCCTAAACTTTATGGTACTTTTTATTGCAATAAATAAATAAATATGGCTAATCTTGACAGAGGGAAATCCTTTGCTCAATGGAAAAGTTTTCTGGGGTCATATTCCAGCTATGGGGAGGGCAGGGAAGAGGGCAAAATTTAATTCTTGCTAATGAAGGCATTTTCTAATCAAGTATATAAAACATACACTCTGGGGCCTCATCTAAAGATGGTCTATTTAGCTGCAGCATAACACATCTTTTGTTTGGCTGTACCTAGCAGGTCAGCCATGGGCCACTTGTTTAGAAGATTCTATAATGACTAGTTTGGTAGAATCCACATGAATGATTTGAAGAATTAAACAAAGGCGCTGAGCAGATGGGTCAGGATAGCATGGGTCGAGCCCTTGCTATCTTGACCTGGTTCCTAACCCAGGTCAGTCCCTGGGCCAGTGCATGGATGGATGAGGGCTTATATGCCTGCCTTTGCTGCACCATAGACCTGTTACCACCATATGCCACTTATCTTCCTCCAGCCATGTGGCTGGATGCTCCGTTTCCACATCAGATGTGGCAAGATGGGTTTCCTCAGTACGGATGATGGCAGAGGAAGGAAAGGGCCATGTGGGGCCATCTGGTGTGCTGAAATTTCCACAAAACTCTGCAATAAACAGCAGGTCATTTTGGCCCATACTAAGGCCCCTTTGACCTGGAATCATGTTGGATTCACCGGATCTGTATCTGGTCTGATTGATCCTGGCCTGAATCCGGCCTGGGGTTAATGGCCTGTGTCAACTGAATATGACAATGCAAGGCTAGGGGAACACAGGACTTTTGGCCTGTGTGTACAGCCCCAAAGGTAAATAAATAAAACATTCATACATAAAGGCATTGGAAAGTATATAACCTAGCCATGCATGCTTAAGACACCTTTCTGAGTGTAAATTTAATTAGATCTGGAAATTAACAAGGCTAGAAAGAAGGACAATGTGATTTTAAGTGGTTGTATCAAGGTCTTTCTGTTTGATGCATAAAGATAAATGAAGATTTGGTTTCTATAGATAAATTACCTAGGTGTCTGTGAAATGCTTTATTTTTGATGGAAATTGATGAAACACTTTGACAATTCAAGGTCAGATTGTTTCTGTTTATCTTTTTGTAAAATAAATAGGTTTAAAAAATGACCACATTTGCATTGAAAAATATTTGTATAATTTGACTAGTGCCAATTTCATTTCCATAGTAATTATATTTTTTTTTCCTGGCAAAAGGCTATCTGCCAATGAGTATTTATTTCATACACACAAACCACAAATTCTTCATGTTGGCTGTAGCCCAGCTTACACTTTGTTTATTTATGTACTCTTGAAGTCAATGGGATTTAGCCAACCATGACTGTGGACAGAATTAGTGATTGTCCTTAAGTGTAGGACAGAAGACAAAGTGAAAAGTGCTTTTGATAAACGCACAATGTCTTTGTTCTCCCAGATTTGTTAAAGGCATACTGTAAATTGACAAATATTTAGAGCTGAGGAATGAGTTGTACTAACTACATCTGTGAAGTGATGAGCACAAAGCAGCTAGATAGCTCAGAATGCTGCCAGGTCCAACCTTTCTTGCTTATTCCTCAAGATTTTGTTGTTGTTGTTGTTGTGTGCCTTACATCATTGCTGGCTTAAGGCAACCCTAGAGCAACCCAATTACAAAGTTTTCCTGTCAAGATTTGTTCAGAAGTGGTTTGCCTTTGCCTTCCTTTGAGGCTGAGAGAATGTGCCTTGCCCAAGCTCATCCAGTGAGTTTCCAGGGCTGAGTGGGGATTTGAACCCTGCTCTCCAGAGTCATAGTCCAATGCTCAAATCCTTACACCATGCTGGCTCTTCTACAAAGTCTCTACTGCAAGAGACAGCTTTATCTAACAATAATAATAACAAAAATAATTTCTCACCCACCTCTCCCCATGGATCAAGGTGGAGAACAAGTACAATTAACAAATGCATCACATCAGTTAAAAACACATATCAATTTAAAAGGACTTACACATATTAAAACAATCCACATTTATAATGCATCTTTTAAAATTCACAATTTTAAAATAATCTGGATAAGCCTGCCAGAAGTGACTAGTCTTTAATGCTGTTTTAAATTTGAATAGTGTATCCAGGTGTTGAATTTCTTTCAGCAGGTCATTCTACAGTCTACCCCCTTTCCCTCAAAACTTGGACTCAAAGTAGCTTACAAATTAAAATGAGTATAATATAGCTAAAACATACATGACATTAATATTAAAATAGCATTAAACTATTCATAATATTAAAAAAAACAATTTAAAATTTGCAATCTAAACAACATTCAAAACTTTACAATTAAAAACAACAACCCTGTGTCCTCTTTGAAGCCCTTTCTTTAATTTTTTTCTAAAAGCTTGTCAGAATAAGAATGTCTTTACCTACTGATGGAAGGACAGCAAGGAGGGAGTCATTCTGGCCTCTCTAGGGAAGGAACTCAAGAGCCTAGAGGCAGCCATCAAGAAGGTCATGATGTCCTGACCAGCTATGCCTGTGGAAGAGGTGGTGGAACTGAGAGAAGGACCTCTCCCGAAGAGAAGGTTGGACTGGATAGCCCTTGTGGTTTCATACAATCATAGAATAGAATCATAGAACTGGAAGAACCACAAGGACCATCCAGTCCAATGCCCTGCCATGCAGGAACACACAATAAAAATACCCCCAACAGATGGCCATCCAGCCTCTGTTTAAAGACCTCCAAAGAAGGAGACTCCAATACACTCAGAGGAAGTGTGTCCCACTGTTGAACAGCTCTTACTGTCAGGAAGTGCCTCCTAATATTTAGGCAACATCTCTTTTTCTGTAGCTTGCATCCATTGTTCTGGGTCCTAGTCTCTTTGAACTCTGTGATTCTATGATTACAAGGCCTAGACAGGCTTCTATGGCTCCTGTATACAGCTGGTTAGACAGCCTGGATCTAAGCCATGATGCATTTTTGTAAGGATATTTTTAGTATCCATGACACAGACATACAAACTCCGTACAAAGAGACCATCCTTATTCTGTGGGGCAATTTAATTTTCTCAAGGCTTCAACTCTTTTAAAGTAAACAAACTAAGAAACAAAATTACAAATATGAAAGCTAAACCTGTTAGAGTCAGGCTTTCATTAGCAGAACAGCAGAAATATGACTTTGCCAACTATGCTTCCCTAAAGAACTGATATTGACTTAAAAAACCAACAAACACATAGTTTGTAGTTTAAAAAAAAAAGAACTTTAATCTAATAATAAGGCTATATCCTAATCTAGCTAATGATGGTTCAGGTAAAGAGAAAAGAATCTCACCATCTTTAAGAGAGCAGGAAGATGGAACAGCTCAGTTGAGAATCTTGAGAGAAAAGGACTGCTATTCTCAAAGAGGGAATGACCTAAGTTTAGTTGGTTAGTTTTTGAATGAGAGTAACAGAGAGGGTGGAAAATCCATATCTGTCTAAGGAGGGGGAAAGAGAATGCAAAGGTTTTCCAACATGTTCAGTTCACAGAATTCATTTGAAATTATTTTAAGAATTCCATGCAAGGAATCCCATGGAAATGGGTAGGGAAAGGGAATGACAGTGGAATGGTGGTTGGGATGGTTGTGAACAAATTGATTGTTTTCAACCACTTCTTCAGCAGTTAATAATTATGGCTTTAAATGGGTGGTGAAGTACACAAGGGTGTCTGAGGCGGGGGAGGAAGCCAGGAGAGTTCTTTGTTTTGTGATAAATTTAACGTGCCTGCAAGAAAGCGCCTGTACAAATGCCTTTTATGAGCAACAGTTTCCATCCATTTAATAATGACCTCGCTTTTCTCATGAGAATAGCACAATTATCAATCTGTCACTACATTTTGTCGTAGGGCAAGATAGCACTTCCTGTTAGGCTTAATCATTTCTCCCATCTGTGGAATGTGAGTCTCTCCGGAAGACACCTGCTTTCTCAAATGTTGTTTTTATGGATCTGATCCATTCCAGCTGATTGTGTGAGAGATTTTATGGAACTGGCTGTGTTTTAGGAAGAAGAAGGGTGAGAGAATGGCTTCCTATCAGGCATATAAGTCAGTAAAAACAACCACTAATTAAAAGCCAGAAGGAACGTGGTCACGAACACTCCAGATACTTACAGGAGATTGTTTTAAATATTTACAAGAAACATAATTGATCTAATAACATCTCATGAAATTGTATCACCAGAGGGTATGGTGTTTTTTTTTTGGTCTTTGTTTCCCTGCCAGTGCTTGAATTTTCTTTTATTTTTGAGAAAGAACATGCAAGGCTGCCTCATACTGAGCCAGATCATTGGTCTATTGGGTTGAATATTCTTGACACTGACTAGCAATGGCTGTCCAGCATTTCAGACAGAAGTTTATCTAACTGTACCTCAGAATGAATTTGCAGGACCTAAGTGGAGCAGTGGAGGACAGTGAGTCTTGGAGATGTCTCATCCACAAGGTCACCATGGGTCAGGATGACCTGAGGGCAGTTAATAGCAACAAACTTTGGAGATATTAAAGCTTGAATCAGGCCTGCTGCATGCAAAGCACATATTGTACCACTGAGCAATGATCCTCCAACAGTCTTTCAATTGTTTGAAGTTCCATAGGCAGAACTCATCATTGCAATTTAACCTAGAGATAGAGTAAGTGTGTGTGTGCGTGAGATGGTGTCTTGGGGATAACTGACACAACTAAGGTCTAATCTGCACTGCAGAAATAATGCACTTTCTGCACTGCAGAAATAATGCTTCAACTACTATGAAGCTTATGGAATTCTATGATTTGTAGTTTTGTGAGATATTTAGCCTTCAACAGCATTATTTCTGCATTGCCAGTTAGTTTCTTTGCAGTGAGGGGCTTTCAAACTTGCAAAACTGGCACATGGAGCTGTCCTTCAGAGTGATAGACTTTAATATACTGAGATGATTGCACATCTGAATGTTTCCCTTAAAAAAAAAATAACCATGAGTCCCATGTTGGAAGAAAGGTAGGATATAAATATAAGATAAAAAGAAGAGAAACCAGCAACAACCACCAACCACTTTTACATGGAAACATTAGCACAACATAGTTTTTTTTTAAAATCTAAATGACACACTAAAGCTATCTATTTGAAATCTTGAGAGGGTGCCCACTGGGAAGGAAACAGCTCATACTGCACAAGGATACTTCTTTTAGGAATGTAAGTCATGGCCTCATGATGGTGCTATATTGTTCTTGAAGACAAGCAGTTAGAAATGGGAGACAATCCTTCCAAGGACTTGCAAGTGGGTGGGGGGTGAGGTAGGGTGCTGGAATTATTGTATTGCAGAAGGAGCCATAATAGAACAGTGTAAGCAGTTAAATCTTTATTTGTGTTCAGAGACATAGGAGTTTATTGCATTACCATTTCTCCTGGGATAGATGCAGGATGTATCTTAAAGAAGGTGGATCTTATCGCACTGCCTTTACCAGCCAATAGGCAGCCCCTATGAAATGCAGGCTTCTCTGGACCTCTCCTGCAGTTTACCCTGAATGGGATTTTCCCATTCATGAAAAGCTGTGGGAGAAGCCCAGAGAAGCCTGGGTTACATAGGGGCTGCCTGCTGCCTGGCGACGGGGCAGTGTGATAAAATCTGCCTTCTTTAAGATACATCCCACATTTATGCTGGGAGAAATGGTAATACGATAAACTCCATAGCCATGTTAGTTTGGAATATCAGTATGCAAAGTGATCATGTAGCACCTTTGAGACTGTCTAGACAAAAGAAGTTGTAGCATAAGTTTTCATAGATTTGTTCGCCTAGTAGACCAAGTCTACGAAATCTTATAGATCAAGTCTATGAAAGCTTATACAACAATTTCTTTCCCATAGATAATCCCAAAGGTGTTACAAGGTCACTCTCTCTTTCTCTCTCAGTGGTATATGTATATGTATATAGGCCAATATACTGTATCAGCTACTTAGTGATCATGAATACAAAAGTTCCAGATGAGTAATGGATGAATGACCTTTTTGTCGGGGGGTTGGGGTTGGGCCAGGGGAGTTTATTCAGCTAAGCATAAATGGCTGATGCAGGATTCCAGCCATATTTTTTGCATTGATGCAGGTTTTCATTTAACATTGCCGCATCTTGTCTTCCTTTTGAGACTATAATATGTTGTCATTTCTTTTGCTGTTACATTTTAGAAAGGCATGCATATACTATGCCTTAACAATTTCCAAACATCTGCTGTAGCGACACTTGCTGTGATGTAGATCTCTGATCCTGCTGCTTTGGGAAGAGAGATCCCTGACTCTTTCATGCTTTTTGCATCATCAAGCCTTTGACAATCATATTAATTTCAAACTGTTTTTTTTAAAGTCATAACTTTAAAAGACTGAACTGTTTTTAGCTTTCACAGATTTTTAAGGTTAGACTTGAATCTTAAGTACTGCTTTCTAAGGATGCAGAAAAGGAGGAGAATCAAGTCTGGATCTGCCCATTCAACCATCTATGTCTGCATCTTGATTTTTGTCCATCATGGTTGATTATGGTTAGTAGATCTGGCCAGAGGACTTCAGTTCAGAAAATGAAACATTAAATATGTCCCTGAGAGATGGCCAATGATAAATATTGATAAAAGGGGATGTGGTTCACTCAAACCTGAAGTTACTGAGCTTAGGTCTAGAGGACCTTAATAATTTTAGTTCAGTGGCCAGTCTCCTATTTTTGGGACAAAGTGATTGAACTATGGTTCCTAGTTTGCTTCAGGTACTTGAGATTACATTGATCAGCTGGCAGTTGGATTTTAGGTCTGGTTTTGGAGTGGAAACACCATTTGGTACTCTGCGGAATGATTTCTGCTTGAAAAAAGTCAGGGGGAGTATATTTCCTGGATTTCTCCATAGATTTCAGTACCATTGATTATGGGGAGTTGGAGTTTCAGTACCATTGATTATGGGGAGCTGTTTTAGAGTGGTTCTGCTCTTATCTAGAAACCAATTCCAGAAGATGCTGTTGTTGCTGTGCCTCAAGAGAGATGCAATTGGTGTCTTCGTTAGTAAAAATTTAGATGACAGGCTATAAATTCCTTTTTCAGACAATATTGAAACTTTAATTTTTGTTTTCAAAACAGTATATCTTTATTGTGCCAACCAAAATGCACAAAATACATGTTGCAAGCTTTCAAAGCTTCAGTGGCTTCTTTATCAGGCAAAGATGTTAAAAATCATACAGGAGAAAAAATATGACTATGTTAATCACAAGCCTGTATTTTGTCAAGATGTAACTGTTCTCAGTTCAGGTAGTATGGAGGCATGTTCATGTAGGCAGACCTTTCCCCCTTCTGGCCAAGTGCATATTCCAGGAAATAAAATTGAAGTTCCATTACCAAGACAAGAAGAGATGATCCTAAGACCTCAAGAGGGGCATAAATATCCCTCCATACCACCTGAACTGGTGCATGTTGACAAAATGCAAGCTTGTGACTCCTGTGTGACCTTTGCCTGATGAAGAAGCCAGTGGAGTTTCGAAAGCATGCAACATGTATTTTGTTAATTTTGGTTGGTCCAATAAAGGTATCACACTTTTGTGGATTATGGATATTATTGTACTTTACTTAATGGCCAACACAGCTACCCCTGGATATTTTATTTTGTTTTGGTATTTAAGTTTTATTTTTTATAACATTCTTATGACTAAATTTAATGTCAACCACTGCTCAGGGAGACCAATTTAAATAAACAGGACTTGTTATTTATTCTTTATGTTTCTGATTTTTAAAATGTTTTCATACTGTTTGGCTGATTTATGTGTTTCAAATATATTTGTGATTATAGCTGTGTGTGCTTACCTACAACAGGCAAGGTAAACTGCAGCTGGCTACATAATCCCTTGATTTACGTGATTGTGGTGAGAATGGGGTTCATGTGATAAACTAAATCACACTCCCTTTCTTCCTGTATCTGATGGTCTATTTGCTCTCCATTTTGTATTTCAAAATTTCTCTATCTCTCCTCTATCTTTGAAGAGCACATGTTACAGATCTTCTCGTCATGAGATTTTCTAAAACCTTTAGAACCTTTAGTATCTGTAAGAGAACCTGAACACATATATTTACCAAAGAAGACTAAACTCTCTTTATATCTCTGCTATATTTCTCTCAATGATGGGAGTTGGTGGGTTGGAATAGGTTGTTGCTTATATTCTGCTTGATAGTAACTAGTCTGCTTCTGAGATGTCTCACATTCCCCAACAGATTTGCTATATGGTATGTGAGGGCTGCTTTTTTAGAAATCCCCAAACCCCCTCAGGCTACAGAACTAGTAGAATAAGCATTTAGTCTAGGATTATTTCTGAAAGCCCAGTCTAAAAATGTGCCACAATGTAATTTTGGCTACATTGTCTCCATTACTTTGTTGTGAGTTTTAAAGATGACATATTTTATATTACTACATTGCATGTAACTGCTGATATGCCCCATCCTAAACTCTTATGTGCTCATACAGGAAGTCTTAAGGAGGTGAACCTGAATCAAATGATAATTTAATCAGTTTATCCTTCATCTCATATAGACAGCCCTTCACTCTCATCAGACAAAGCAATCAAAAAGAGCTTCCTTTTGTTTTAATCACACTAATCACTACTGTCTGTCACTTAAGCAATTTTTGACTCTGTGACACTTTGGGAAACTATTTTGCTTTTGAAGACAATTCATAAGTGCAATCCATAAGTAATGGATTGAAGCAGGGGAGGTGGTGAAGGGGAACAGGTGCAGGCACCCTATTGTTTGCCCTACCTTTAAAGAAATGTAGATACTGTGTGTTCCCAGTTGTGAGAGAAGTCATAGCATGTGGGGTCTAACAGCATACTAAATTAATTGCAGGATCTGCATCTATGCAGGGCCTACCAGGGGAACTGATACAAATTACCAGAGTTCGGTGATCAGAAGATTAGAATATATTGCATTTATTTTTGTCTTTGGGGCAGAGCAGCACCAAATCCTGTATTTTTTGATTCGGTGAGAGTAGGAAGATCAAGTGTCAGCTGCACTGACAACAGACAAATCTTTGAGCATATTGGTTTACAGCAAATCTGGCTCAAAGTCACACTCCCAAATGTCCTAATTTGGAAGAGACAGTCCCCAATTAATCCTCTGCTGTCCCACTTTTTCATCCACTTTTAAAATGTTTTGGTTTCTCTTTCCTCCTCCCCTTTCCTCAGCTCTCCATGCTCAGCCAACTGAAGCAAGTGGCATATGAGACAGACCTATATAAAGCCCACCTCGCATCTCACAAATAATCTTATGGGAGCATAGGGCCTGTACTCAGTCTTGGCAGTCCTCCATCTATGTAATTTAATTTTTAATTTAAACTCTAGATGTGCAAAGAGCACAGAGGCAAATTCCATTGGGTGGCAAGGAACTATTTTTCTTAGGATTGCAGCTATCCCCATGCTGTCATCTAAATGGCAATCAAACCATATAATTGATACTGAGCAGTAATTGTAGTAAGAGCCTAACTGGGAGCATGGGAGCAGAATTTAACTACTCTTAAGGCACAGTCTGGAGAAGCATCTTGTCAGTTTCCCTTTGGCAGCAGGCTCCAGGGAGATTACTGCACTATCCACCCATTGCACCATCAACCCAATAAAGTAGAATGATAACCAAGATGGGGCTTTTAAACTATGGTTAGATCTGGAAAAAAGTGACTTTGGCAATAGTTATCATACAATGCTGCCTCTGACCTGTAGCTGCTGCATCCACCAGCCATGGTTAAGGTGTCCCTTTTAATTGATGGGGGAAACCCATCTGCACACAG
>CM034701.1:47145365-47155391 GCA_020142125.1 Phrynosoma platyrhinos
TTTCCCATTTCTTATACATGTTCTGTTTAAAACTTAGCTCAGTTGTAATTTCCTTACTTATCCATCCTGGTTTCTTGAGACACCTCCCATTCTTCCTCCTCATTGGAACTGTTTTAAATTATGCCTTCAGTATTTCCCTTTTGAGAAACTCCCATCCATCCTGAACTCCCTTCTCCTTTAGTATTCCTGAATACGGGATCTCTCCCAGTGTTTCCCTAAGCTTATTGAAATCAGTTCTCCTAAAGTCTAGAATGCATGTCTGACTATGCCTGGCTTCTCCTTTCCATTGTATAACAAATTCCAGGAGAACATGATCACTCCCACCTAAGGATCCCATCACTTGCATCCCATTAACCAGGTCAGCCTTAATGATTAGGATCAGATCTAAAACAGCAGATCCTCTTGTTGCCTCTTCCACCTTTTGGACAATTAAATTGTTTTTGAGGTAAGTGAGGAATTTGCTAGACCTTAAAGTTTTGGCTAAGTTTGACTTCTAGGAAATATCAGGGTAGTTGAAGTCACTCATCACTACTACATCTCTCCTTTCTGAGTATGTGGTCATCTGTTCTAGAAAGACATTATACACACACACACACAAAACTACACCTCTATATATAATAGATGTGGAGCTTTTAAACTGTTACAAACTGATGTAGAAATGAAATGGAATGAACTATCTATTGGATAAGTCAACAGTTAATGGCTGGGGGATTCTGGGAGCTGTAGTACAAAATGTATTTTTTCCTGAGCTGTGATGATGTGACATGATAGAAATAGATAAATCTGATATTTTTGATTTCTTTCACCTGCTCATTTAACCAATAGTAGTGGTTTCCATTCCATTTCTGCATTAGTTTGCAACTTAAGAAAACCCTCTGTGTGAACATATGTGTGGGTTTTAGCCTAATACAGTAGGCTCTTGGTATCCACTAGGCCTTGGTTCCAGGACTCTCCCATGGGTACCAAAATCCACAGATGCTTATGTCCCATTATGCACAATGGCATAGTAAAATGATGTCCCTTGTATAAAATGGCAAAATCAAGGTTTATTTTTTGGATTGTTTTGGGAATATTTTCAAGCCATGGATGGTTGAATCCATGGATAAAGAGGGCAAACTGCATACATATTTTTTGCAACTTGGGGGCCCTACAGACCACCCAAAAGAGGCGGCTCTGTGCTGCTCCTGGGAGCACCAGATTGGGGCCATGGTAATCACATGCCCCAGCCCAGATCCAGCACTTTGCTGCCCAAAAAGGGCTGGCAAAATGCTGCTCCTTTTAAAAGTGGCAAAAAGACACCTTTGCCGCCACAGCAGGTTTTTTTTAAGTTTTTGCCAGGCAGCGTGTCTAAACGCTGTGCTGCAGAATTGCAGAAACACCTCCCACTGTACAGTCAGTCAGGTGGCGTGATGCTGGTGTTGGGGTGGCATTGGGGCATGCGCCATGTGGTTGCCATGCCCCCATTCCACCCTGAGGCCAGCATTTAGTGCTGGTTTGCATAGCCCCTTAGTTTCGCGTATATAATGCTTTTCTATATGTTTCCCCCACTAGTACGTGTACATTTTTGTGTGCAGTTTCACCTAATAATACTCAGTTATCAGTGTACTTACTATACAATTTTCCTGTTGTTGTTTTTTTGGTTAAAAATGCCCCTCACAATTCTGAGAGACACAAATAATGAAGGATAATTGCAGTCTTATTGATTCAGGAAGTGCAGATTTTAAACTGCAAACTAACAAAATTCTTGCCAGTTCCTAACAGATATTTTTTCTCAAAAAAAATAAAATAAATCTAATGAATTAATTATGTTACGACATCAAGAATGGTTAAGCAGCAAAATACAACAAAATCCAAAATTCACAAAACCGTGATACCTTTACTAGGCCAACTTAAAAAAAAAAAGCACAAAATACATCATGTGAGCTTTCAAATTTCCACTGGCTTCTTCAACAGACAAAGGTGTTAAAAATCATACAGTAGGAAAAAAATGATGACATTAGAGTCAGAAGCCTACATTTTGTCTTAAGATGTTCTTCTGTTGTCAGTTATGATGGTTTAGAGCAGTGGTACTCTAATGTTTTACCCTTGGGACCCGCTTTACATTTATATGTGGATGCCACCCCACCCCCCACTTGATGTGGTATATGAATAAAATTATTTTGTTTATTTTGTGTGTGTATTTGTTTTCACATATTCAAATATATTCCTAGTTTAATATTTTATATGGAAACAACATCGTTCAAATTAGCTTTGTTTTTAAATAAATTCAACATTTAATTCAACAGGGGTAAATTTTGCAATTAAAAAGTTTGGTAAGAGGAGGAGGGATCAGGGCCTCCAAATCTAATACACATCCTTGAGCAACTCTCATGCTCTCCAAGGGCTCCTGCCCAACCATTTGAGAACCACTGGTTTAGAGGGATATCAATGCCAGCAGAGGCCATTCATCTTTGTTTTGAACATGTGGTGACTGGGAAACAAAGCAGTAAAATCCAGGTAACCCAATATCAACTTCATTACCAAAAGAAAGTAGGTCCCCTTGAGAACCAAGATGACATTGTTCTGTGGTGGCTACCATTCTTTTTCTTAGGCAGAGAACAGCTATGATCATGTCTTTATACTTGGCTCTGTTTTAATTTATCATTTAGTGAATGGTTGTCAGTCTTCTAAAGGGTGATGCAGCCCAATGAACTGCAGACCCTTTATGCCCACATTTGTTTAAATGCTGCCATTTTATTTTTAATAGTATATTAGAATTCATATAGTATTTTCCCATAACCTTGATTTTTGGTCTATCCTGACAGCTACAAACGGGTACAAATACACTTGTCCCTCTATATCCACGGAATTTTTTATCCACAGATTCAACCATCCACAGCTTGACAATCTTTGAATAGATAGATAGATAGATAGCCAAAATCTTGATTTTGCCATTTTATGCAAGGGACACCATTTTACTATGCCATTGTGTTTAATAGGAATTTTGGTATCCATGGGGGGGGGGTCCTGGAACCAAACCTCCAGACTCCAAGGGCCCACTGTATTGACATTGTGATTGGCTAGGTCCTACAATATAGGGAAAACTGATTTCTTCTTTTCCAGTTAAATGTAACTATTACAAGACCAAATTCACTTTGTTTCTTAAAGTATTACATGTCCTGTTTTTCTATTTTAAAAAATGAAATACTTGAGACAGTTGACACTGAAGCTTTAAATTACCTATTGAGGACACCAAATGCCTGTCTACCATCATCATGATCATCATAAGGCTGCACTGTTGCTTTTGCCATTGATGTACTGCTTTGGTGAGTGAAGTCAAAGTCTTCCAGTTTCAAGCAATGTATGACTGAGGTCCTACATCAAGCAGGCAGAGTTTAATGCTCTGCCAGTGAAATTTGTGTCAAAGATGAGTTACCTACTCTGAGAAATTAGCTCAGCATTTTAGTAGCTGCATTCTTAACTACCTGAAATTTCTTGACACTCTTCAAAGCCAGCTCCAAGTAGAACATATTTATATAATTCATCCTTGACTTGACTTAAGTATGATTCTATGATTCTAATGCTGTGATCAGATCCACCATCCTAAGAAATATGTTGTACTTGGTGCATTAGCTAAATATAGACAAAAACACATGCCTATAGCAATGAGCAGATAATCCAAGAACGAAGATAGACCCAGGAACAGTCACAAATTTGGAATGAATTTGAGATTTTACAGGGATTGCAGCACCATCCAAACAAGGCTGGATCACTATACCTGGGCTGGTCAGATATAGGTATACCTATTGACCAGAAGCATTTCTAAGTCAAATGGGTCTTGTCTAAATTAAGACTGAGATCTTAGTCTGCATGTGGCCATGACAAATCTCAGACTTCAATTCATAATCTCCACAGACTGGATTGAGATGGAAAGAAAATATAACAATGATTTTCATTGCATGTTGGCTACTTACCTACAGTAGGGATGAGCAAAATGCAGCCCTACAGATATTGTTAAGCTGCAACTCCCAGCAGTCCTGGTCAGCATAGCCAGTGGCAAAGAATGTTGGAAATTGCACATCCAAGAAGAGGAGAGAATGAAGCACTGCATTTAGGGATGGAAAGAATATTTGAAAATATTCAAAACATATTGAAAACATGTTTTTCCAGTGTCAAGAAGCTATGATGAGACGAATCCTTGACTGATGAGAATTTTCACAGTTCAGAGCCTATTCTGAATAAATTCACACATGGTTATTTTGCACAGAAGACAATCACATGTGAATTTTGTACAGAATAACTCCCAAATTGTGAATAAGCTTTGAAAACTGCACAGTTTCCGAAGACTTTCTTACAGCAAAAGAAATAGCTGTAAAATTGCTTGTTGCTTCCTCCAAAAAGAAAAATAATGAAGAATTACATCCTTATTGCAGTCACCAATGCTGAATTATGAGCTATATTATTATATAATATTATATAGTATAGAGTGTGATACAGTGATTTAGAAGTGGTAGTGAGATTTTAAACTCCAAGTTACTTGTTACTATGTTGCTTCTGGTATCTATTTGTGAGTATTGAGGCAATGACAAAGTGGATGGGCAGAGAGTATGCATTCTACCAAAAGTTACAGCTTATAGTATATAGTAGAATAGCAACAGCAATAGCATGTATGTTTCTATACTGTTTATCAGTGAACTAACATTCCCCAAGCAGTTTATAAGGTGTAAGCCAATTGCCCCCAACAAGCTGGGTACTCATTTTACTGACCTACAAGAGGATGGAAGGCTGAGTGGATCTTGGAGCCCTGCCTGGGACTGAACTCACAACTTTGTGCCTGCTGTATTGGGATGTAACCACTGTGCCACCAGGGCTCCCTTAAGAAATAATAATAGTTATCTTTAAGTAACCAGAAAGAGTTGCCTTTAAAGAATTACAAATAACTAGTGGAGAGAGGATTAGTAACTGTAGCTACTTACTTTGAAAAATAGGTTTTATAGCAATTTTGTAGACACCCCAGAGTTCGAGAATTCAGAAATGAGGTCAGGAATGAAGCATATGGTCCTCTAGATGTTGTTGGACTGCAACTTTCATCAGTCTTCACCATTGGCATGTTGACCTGGGATGATGGGAGTTACAGTTTAAAAACATTAAGAGAGTAATATGTTCCACAGCTCTTTTGTAGGACAAATCCTATAAATTCAGCAAAACTACTGTTGTTTCTTAGACAGTGCTACATGGAGCTAAGCAAACCATATTTGAAGTTTACATCACTGTAATAATCATCTTTTAGAAATTTCTTCCCTAGAACTTAATAGAGTAATTGATTAGAAATACTGAATTCTCTTTTTGAACAGTTTTTTTTACTTATTAATCTGTCAAAATATTGTACTTTCTAAATATACTCTAAATTACTGCTAGACTGAAATTTATTAAATCAATAAGATGAAATTCTTTTGGAATGTAATCATATATTTTTTAGTTTAATGTCTTCATGTTTCTTTTCATGAAGTCATTACACAATGCAACAACTGTAGTCCAAGTATATCTTTAATAATAAGTACAACAGGTAGCATTTCAATTAATTATGTCTTTTTAACCCCTACTCTCCAAATTTATCAATATTTTTATTCTTTTTGTTCTGCTGCCCTAATGGTATCTCATCAGTTTGTCTTCTCTAGGAAAGATGAAATAATTATTTTTGCCATATGTAATGGCACATTAAGGAGCAAGTGGAAGAATGCTATTTTGCAAAAGGAAAGTCCTGTAGATGGTGCTGTGAACTAGGAGGAAAAACTAGATCTATAATGAAGTTATCTGTCATTTTCCTAGTGAATCTTCTGCAATTTAAAATGTGAATTATTTTCTTTTATATTGGTATTGGTGCCATAAAGAAATAACACAAAGCAAGGTCCTCTGTAGTGAAGAGCCTGTTCATTTCAATATTCTGATATCATTAGATAAGTATTTAAGGACATAATCTTTCCATTGATGGTTCCTTCCATGTTGTCCTCCACAATCAGATTCTCATGACCGCATGCAATACAATAATATGAACATGTTTACACACACACACACACACACACATTAGAGCAGGGGTAGGCAACCTTTCCCCTTTAAGGGCCGAGGGACTTCAGCTCCCAGAAGCCTCAGCCATGTTGGCCAATAGCTCCTGGGATTCTGGGAGCTGAAGTCTCTAGGTCCTTAAAGGGGAAAGGTTGCCTACCCCTGCATTAGGGCATCATAAAGTTAATATTTAAAAGTGACCAAGCTGACAGGGGAATTCTGGAAGTTGTAGTTCAAAAAAGCAACCTTTCTAAGCTGCGACATAAATAGCAGGGAAGGTTGAAAAATTGAGCAAAATGAAATGGCTTTTACAATGTAGGAATCTGGGCAATTTTTGTTTAAAAATCCTTTTCTGATGCTAAAATGACACTGAAGTTGACCTCAGGTGATTTCCCTTGGGAAGTATATTCTGCATCTGTGACACAATGGATGTTATCACACGCGGGTCTCAAAGTGGCAAGAAAGCGGTATGGAATCAATCAATCCAGAACTATACCGGTATAGACCCCACAAGACGGAAATTGCTATCAGACGCAACTAGCATCATTGCGCAATGAACGAAAACAGCATCATTCCGGTATCATTCTGGTAGTGTAAATGTAATTCCCCAGGAAACCGGCATTCAAAAGAACGGGGATGATGCCGCATTGGGATGGGGATGGGACGGGGTTCTCTGCGATGTCGTGTGAACACACGGGAAAAGGAACCGCAATGGGATGGGGATGGGACGGGGTTCTGTGCGACGTCGTGTGAACACACGAAAAAAAACCCCAATGGGACGGGGATGGGACAGGGTTCTGTCTGCTTTAGACCCCATGTGATAAGGTCCTATGACTAGGAAGCCCCTTTCCTGACTATGCACCTAGTATTAATTGCAAGGGGAAAACCCAGGAGTGGGCATTTGATGGCAACTATAACACCTGTCAGTCTCATGTTTCTTTAGATCTCCAGATCCCAAGACATTTAGACAATTAGCAGAGCCCAAGAAATGTAGACAATTAATGCTTTGATTAGTGCCTGGCGACAGACTGGCAACCTGTGACATTGCTTTTAAAACTGGTGAAAGGTATTCCATATATTTGGATGCAGTAAACTACTTAGAAACTGAATTTTGCATTGTTTCAAAAGCAAACAAAAAAAAAGTCAATGAAATCAGCCCTATCACATGTCACCGTAGGAGAATTACAAGAGCATTCAAAAATATGTTGGGAGTATTTACATTCTGTAATGTGCACCCTCAGCCTTGAGGAAATTATGGTCCAAAGCAGACTGGCAATAAACACTGGCTTTGGAGTGGCATGGGGGTGTGGTGTATGCATGATGGATGCCCTGACTCCACCCCAAGCCAGCATCATGCTGCCTGCCTGCCCAGACAGTAGGCAGCGTCGTGATATTCCTGTGGCATGCTGTTTGCATGTGCCACACCACAGAAATGGGGAAAAGCCATGGCAGTGAAAAGGGCTCCTTTTTCTACCCCTATTTGCTGCTTCTTTTTGGGGTGGAAAACGCCAGATTGGGGCCGCAGCAGGGGAGGCACAGAGCTGGCCTTTCAGGTGGTCTGTTTTGCCCCTAAGGTGGTTAATTTGTGGTTTAGATATAGAGGAGGTGGTGTGGGCCATATCTTGCCTTCTTTGTTTTTCCTGTCCAGTGTATCATAAGTTATTTGCTTAAACTTTCAATCACACAGGGCTTTTTTGGGTACACTAAATTTATTGAATAACACAGTCACCCATGATCATAAGCACTATATCATGAAGGAATCCAAGTAGAAGGAAAGCTGCACAAGTATGTAAAATGCACAAAGATTAAATAGAAATTGACATGAAAACCTGACAAATAATCTCTCTAAAGGCCTTTGTGCATATCAGTTGATGGACCAATTAATCCAAGCATGCCTTAAGTGCATACGATCCATTCCAGAGTATCTGTTCTATATTTATTAATTTATCCATCCATCCATCCATCCATATGTGTTCAAAGTGCTTATTGTGCAAGAGACAATTCACCAAAAGAATTATCCTGACCACACATAACATCTTAAATTTTATTAGCCACACTGAGTCCCTATACTAGGAGAAATATGGGATATAAATAAATAAATAAATAAATAAATAAAATACAGTATATGGGTTGCAGAGATAATCTTGCTACTATAGTTTTCTGTGGGTTTTCTGGGCTATGTGGCTACATTCTGGAAGGATTTATTTCTGGAAGGATTTATTCCTAATGTTTCACCTGCGTCGGTGCATGGCATCTTCAGAGGGTGGTAGCACGGAAGTGTATGGGGTATATATATACTTATGTGACCCTTGGTTGGGAGGAAGTGATTTACATGTTAATCTGTGTGTTGGTCTGTTGTTGAATGGCAAGGGTGGGAGGATATGCTAGGTGGATCTGTGTGTATTTAATTAGCAATCCACTGTCTGTGGGGAAACCCCCTGACCCTGGTGTTGTTCATTTGCATGAATTGTCCTGATTTTGGTGTTCTTCAGGACTTGTAGCCAAACTTTGTTTACTTTCAGTGGTTATTCTTTCCTGTTGAAGTTGTCCAAGTATTTGTGGATTTCAGTGGTCTCTTTGTGAATTCTGATCTGGAAGTTGTTGGCATGGTCCAGAATGTCAGTGTTTTCAATAGTATTCTGTGTTCAGGTTGGTTTATGACGTGTTCTGCTACTGCTGATCCAAATGATCTACAGACCAATCAAGAAAATTCAGCAAATGCTGCATTCAGTAAAGAACAGGAGAGACCCTCTCACTGCTGCAGTTTACTGCATATCGTGCAGCTGTGGGCAGGTCTACATAGAGACCACTAAACACAGTGTCCAAACACGAGTCAAGGAGTACGAGAGACACTGCAGACTGAGCCAGCCAGAAAAATCAGTGACATTGGGCAGATTTTGGGAAAAGTTACCTTTTTGAGTCCGATCCCTGCTAAATAATAATAATAATAATTAATAATAATAATAATAATAATAATAATTTATATCCCACCCCTCTGCAATTAAAACATCACAGTAAGTTAAAATCAATCCAAACAAAGCCAAAGCTCTGAGGAGTGGGACTGTTTTTCTGTTTTTTTTGTGGATGACACCATACTACTATCAGAAAACATCATAGACTTGGAACAATTACTAAGGAAGGTCAAGGAAGAAAGTGCTGGTGAACATAAGGAAAACAAAAATAATGAATACAAAGGATCTACATAAATTCAGCCTAGACAATGAAGAAATTGAAATAATTAAAGATTTCCCATACCTTGGATCAGACATTAATCAGAATGGAGACTGAAGTCAAGAAATAAGAAGACTAGGAATGGTAAGGGCACCAATGAAAGAAATAGACAAGTTCCTAAAGAGTAAAGATATACAATTGAGCACTAAGGATAATTGAATCCATTGTATTTCCCATCACATGTATGGTTGTAAGAGCTGGGCAGTGAAGAAAGCAGATAAAAAGAAAATCAACTCATTTGAGATGGGCTGGGGAAAAGTACTGAGAATGGACAACCAAAAAACCAAACAAATGTGTCCTTTAACAAATCAAGTCTGAACTCTCCCTGAAGCCAAGATGATTAAACTGAGACTGTCATACTTTGACTGCATTATGTACATAATGTGTACTTTGACATTATGGTCAAAGTACACATTAAGAAAGGTATGACTCATTAGAAAATACAATAATGCTAGGAAAGGTAGAAGGCAGTAGAAAGAGAGGAAGACTGCATTCCAAATGGCTAGATTCAATTAGGGAGGCCATGGGCCTGAATCTACAAGACCTAAGCATAGCAGTGGAGGATTGGGGTGGGTGGGTTGGAAATGTCTCATCCACAGCATCACCATGAGTCGTTGTTGACTTGAGGGCAGTTAACAACAAATATACTTTTTAAGTCTTACATATTATTCATATCTTGAGATGTTAGCTGGTTTTTTTTAGACATAAGGCCTAAGTAGACTGCCAGAAATAGTGCACATTAAATTGAGGCAC
>CM034701.1:47164431-47176826 GCA_020142125.1 Phrynosoma platyrhinos
GATTTGTTATATGTACTTTTTTGTTTTTATCTCAGTCTGGTCTGTCCACTGCTGACAAAAACTGCTGACAAAAACTTCAACTTTTGTTATTTATGTATGATAACATGCCTTCTGATTTTATCTGCTGTTACAGTTTTATTACACTCATGTTTTTAATCAGATTAACTATGACAGAACAGCAGCATGCAGAGTTGTTTTTTTAAAGGCAACCTTTGCCAAAACCTCAAACTTACAAAATTCCCAGCTCATAATTCTTCCAACTAGCTATCATCTAGCTACCAATTTATTTTTCAGCCCCTTATATCATAAGTAGTAAGATGATGATACCACCAGTAAGATTACTACAGGAAGTGGGCTTTTATTCGGTTCAGACAATTTGTCTGTCTAGACCAAGATTAGGGAACCTGTGCCTATCCCCCAAATATTGTTTGACTCCATCTTCTGTTAGCCTCAGCCAACGTGGCCAATGGTTTAGCTTAATATTGGTCAGTCTGACTGGTAGTTCTCCCAAGTGGAGGATCATATTCTACGTGTTCTATTTATTTACATAACTATCCAGTTATGTAGCTAACTAGTGTTGTTACTTAAATTGCTCCAAAACTGACTGTTAGGGGCTCAAGGGACCAGTGAGAAGGCTTTTGGTAACATTAAAAAGAGGGGATATTTTACCTTTCTTACAATACAAGAATGCAAGGTCCACCTGTAGTTTTATTGATAAAGCAAATGGAGTAGCAACATTCACACAAAAGCACACACTTGTACAAGAGCTAACGAAATAAGGTAAGTTGAAGTGGATAGCGAGTTACAGGGTAGGGCAATACTTTCCCTGAATCCAAAATCCAGTATTTCAAATCAGAAGGAAGATTGCAGGGGAGATTGACTCAGATCACTTCCAAAGTGGAAAGGCTAATGATTCTAAGGAACTCTAGGTGAAATCCAACAGCATAACTGCCTAATGTCACCCAAAACCAAAGAATGAGAGTCAAACAGCTCCTTCTTATACCTTTAGCTTTTGGGGGCAGGCTTTTTGGAATCTTTGGGATGGAATTTTGCAAGAGAAAAAAAGATTAAACTCTGGAACCAAGAGCAATAAAATGTTGCCAACCTCAAAGAAGTGGCAAATCTGAAAGGCCTGTCCCTTTGATTTCCAAACAATCGACAAGTGTCAGATCCATCTATTTATGTCTCCAAATTTAAAAGAATAATTTGAATTTTAGGGATACCTTTCTACCTACATGCCCTTAGCATTTCCAAGCTAAACAGCACTGGAGTGCTTTTTCCAGGCCTACATGACAAGGCATTCCTTTGAGGATGGAGTTTGATATCACAGTCCAATTAGAGGCAAAAGGGAGCTATAGGGCTAGTAACATTGTCTTCTGGCACAACTTCACCCCCCACCCTTGACGTACTGGGCAGCAACTGCTGTGAGCAATAGGGATCTGTTCTCCTGTAGATTGGGATGCAATAGACTGATGTTTCCACCCTCTTCCCTCAAGTGATCTCCAATGGGAGGAGGAATTGTGAAAGGGATTCTGTTTCTGACTATTCCACAAGAGATTGCTGGAAGGCAGTGGCATCCTCACTCCTGGTATCACCTTGTGGGGACTGCCGGGGGGGGGCATCATCATCTAAAAGGGCATGCACCGGCCTCTCCTTTGCCACCACAGCTACGGCTTCCTTGTGAGGAGGCCTCTGCCACTATAGCAAAGCCAGGAAGAGCATGCTCAGCCCTTTTCAACCTGCAATAGGAAGAGGCCCCAACTAGGTGTCACCTCTCTTCTGGGGTGTCACTGGTGCAGACCACAGCCCCCACACCCCCTTGGGACATCACTGCTGGAGAAAGGAATGGGAATGCCATTCTGCCATGTCCCAACTGACAGAAGAACAGACCACCATCATTCACAATGGCTGTTGCCCATTAAGCTAAGATTGGGGGACCTTTATAATCTCTATGTTTTTTATATACTATGTCCTGTGTAAGGATTGTGAACACAGATCAGTTATAAATGTATAACTTTATCCAGCAGAGATGTTTCCCTTTCACAGGAAATTGTTGTTGTCCTGTGCATGCATATGTTTGCCTAAGGAAGTGGTTGGACACTTTTGTTTCATGCACAATGTCTGCATTCAGTTCAAACCCAAGGAAGTGGAGTTATGTATATGTAAAACAGGGTCACCAAGTCATAGCCTAGCAAGGTGGCCCAGAAAGAAACCATGGCTGATGGTACTGAAAGCCACCAAGAAGTCCAGCAAAATCAACAGCAACACATTCCACTTTCTTTTTCTTGGCATACATCATCAGCCAAAGAATCTAAAAGTGTTTTTGTTCCATAACCAGGCATGAAGCCAGATGGAAATGGATCTAGATAATTGGTGTCAACATTCTGGCCTCCTCCTCAATGCTTGCTGGTGATTTATTGCTTTCTTACAATTCCAAAGTTTAATTTCTTAAATTGCATTGTGGACTGGTAGAGTGTTGAGTGTGTCTATGCTAGAAACAGAGTTTGGAAAAGTTACATTTTTGGACTGGGAGGTTTGGGAAACTAGTCCAAAAGCTAATTTTCCTAAATTCCCCATTGTGGTCATTATAACCAAATGTTTCAGTACTAAGTATACTTTTTCACTGTTCTGGTCAGCCATCCATGTCTTCTTCCACAATACACCATTCTCTTCCCCATGGCCACGTATCCCTATTCATTGTTGTTTTTCTCCAATGCCCAGTCAGCTATACATGGCCATGGAGCATGCTCAGTTCTGACTACATTGGGTTTTTTTCACTTATGTCCCTTAATGTCTGCTTGTATCTCCTTAGTGTGCATGGATAGTGCTCTTTTGGCTAGATGTGTAACACTCACCCCTGAGTAGTGGAGATGAAGAGAATGATATTATGTGTAGAGACCGAATACAATACCCAAGAAAACTATTCCACAAGAAACATATTTCAATTGTGCTGTTCTTTGGAAAATCCTGACATCACTGATATTTATAAATTTATTGCACGGCACTTGAAGGAATGGGAACAGAATTGAACGACACAGAACGGGGCAAGCACACATGTTACTACACAGGAGAATGCCGCTGATGCTGCTGGGAGTTCCCAAGCCATTCCCCATCCATGCTATGGCAATTGATTTTGAAGAACGATTTTGAACCATTCTTCAAAATTGGCTGCCAAGAACAGCTTGGGGATTCCCAGTGGCATCGGCGGCATTCTCATGTGCGGTAACATGTGTTCTCGCCCCATTTTGTGCTGTTCCATTCCATTTAGTTCTCGTTCCTGCAAGTGCCAGGCAATAAACTTATTAATTTCTTGAACAAGAGGACCAGATATGCAAGTGAGAAGTTTCAGTGCTAATAAGAAAAAAAGATGACTCACTACCACTAAAGGTGAGTTATATAGAGTAATTATATTTTAGTGGAGCTGTTTATGAGTTACTTTCCCAGACACAGAGGTTTAAAGCTAATTTCTGAAGTCCTCTTTCCCTCTCTTTCGCTTTCTCTCTTCTTCACCTTCTGTATATTATACAACAAATTACATAACTTTAGAATTTCCATTGCAACTTGGGCACAAATGAACATCACATGTGTGTGTGCACTCTCTCTCTCTCACACACACACGTACGTTTTTGATCCTCCAAGGTGAAGAATCTCTTTTATGGCATTATTTTTATGATAATCTATTTCAATGGTTAATTTAGTTTAGAACACTGATTTATAACAAGTTTATAGATCTTTTTTTACTGCTCTTTGTTGAATTATAGAGGTGGCATGTGTGAAATGGAGGCGCTTGGCCTATTGTTCTGCTTCTCACGCAACTGGTATAGCTCCAACAATAAAAAGATCTATAAAATTAATATATACAGAGAGAAAGGAACAAAGACTGGAATAATATGTAATACTCTTGCGTCTGATACCACATTTATCTCTTCTGCTGAGGTTAAGATGCCACATATACATACTGAAATATTACAGAAATGTTATTGCTCTGGTGTGATCAGAGGTGGATTCTCTGCATATAACCTGTTGTTCCCTATTGTATTTATATATGACTGATCTTTTCTCTCTCTCATAAAAACATGCCCAGTCACAGAGTTTCAAAATGCTTACAATTCTCTAAAATAGTGCATATAATTTCCCAAACCATTCTATATTATTTGATTATAACATACCTAAATATATTTTACAGGGTTGATATGAGGATATTTAGAAAAACAATCAGACTGTAAACATGTTAGAGGTAGCAACCTTAGCATGCCTGCACTCAGAGATCAGCCCTGGTGGCGCAGTGGTTAAATGCCTGTACTGCAGCCACTCACTCATAGACCACAAGGTTGCGAGTTCAATACCAGCCAGGGCTGAGGCTCGACTCAGGCCTGCATCCTTCCGACGTCGCTAAAATGAGTACCCAACTGTTGGGGGGCAATCAGCTCACAGTTGTAAACCGCTTAGACATCCCATAGCGCGATATGAAGTGGTATATAAATGAAGCTGCTAATTGCTAATCTATATGTCTTTGTCAGAGTGTAGGTATAGTATTTATTCTTGTTATTTCCTGCTTATTGTTCTTAGCCATAGCCCCTCTCTTCCTTCATCAATTAGACTGCAGTATGTCTGCTTTTTCCTTCCATTTTAAAATCTTCATTTCTCTCTCACACCTTTAAAGAGCCTTTAGCAATGAGAGATGAGACCCTAAATATTTATAAGTAAAATTACTTCATTTTTTTTATTTTTACAAAAGTAACTATTCTCTACTAGACCCAGTGGCATGTGATTGTGGGACTGGTTGTTACTCACCTTCTGATTGTGTATACTAATTACTCTGCTTATGAGGTACATTTCTGTCTCTCTTCTGAAATATATTGCCTTAGAAATAGTGTGTATTTCATGTAATTTCTTGCTTCTTAGAAAAGACAATAGGATTCAAATATGACAAATAACAAAAAGAATTTTTTTTTACTTAGGATTCTGAAGGCTGAGGGTGGATTACCATACAGAGCAATGATATGGCAATAACATTTACATGCAGGGTAACATGTGTGCTGATGTATAATAGATATATAAATGCATGCATGACTTTTGGAGTTTGTATTTATTGCAAAGATTATAATCAGCAATAAAGAGTACTTATATCAGTGTGGTTTAGAAGCTATGATGTGTAACTTACAATAACAGAGCTATGTTACTGACATGGTACGCAAACACGCTAGTGAATTGCAACAGTGCACAATGGGACCGTGTAAAATAACTTTATGTCAAGGTCTTACATCACAGATTACAAACAACACTATTTTGAAACCATGTACTGTAAAAGCAATTCAAAACAGATGTAGACAAGTATGCAGCAGTGTGGGAGTGAATTTCCCCCAGCCTTCCATGATGGTGAAAACCAAAAATGGTGTGTGGGAAATTTGGAGCTACTTGTGACCTTTCATCTCCCCAATTTAAAATAAATAAATAAATAATGAGAATAAAACACAGCACCTCTCTTTAAAAGACTATTCTGCAGCATTCAGTTAATAGCCAAACCTTATCTTAATTAAAAAGTCTTTTCCTTCCAGTAAACAGAGATATATCTAGAGGTAGCTGTGTTGGCCATGTGGCAAAGTACAGTAACATCCAAAATCCACAAAACAGTGACACTTTAAAGGAGAGTAAGGGCTGATGCAGACAGCCCTTAAGGGGTGGCTCTGTGCCGCCCCTGAGAGTGCCCGATTGGGGCTGCGGCAACCACATGCCATGGTCCTGATCTGACTTTTTGCTGCTCCAAAAAGAGCTGGCAAATGCCACTTCTTTTTGGGGCAGCAAAAAGCCAGCTTTAGTGCTGCGGTGGCTCTTTTGTACCCCTTTGGCATAGCGTGTCTGCACACTGCACCAATGGGGTGCCCTGACACCGTGCGCCATGTGGTCAGGCGTGCAGTGTGACAGCAGCATTGGGGCAACCGGTGTGTGGTTGCCCCACCCCAGCTCCATTCCCAGGCCGGCCCTTTTGGCTGTTCTGCATTGGCCCTAAGAGGCAGGAGAGTGTGCCTAGCTTTACATGAGAGGGAGTTTCACATCTTTCTCCTTTGTTTTCATCTGATGCATCTCTGATAGTGGTGGAACCAAGAGGACGACCTCCCCCAAGGATTTCAAAACAGAGAGAGGTTCACATAGGGAGATATGATTGTTCAGCTACTATATGGCTTGTAAGTCATAAGCTGTGCCTGGATGGTGCCTGGAAGTGAATTGGTAGCCAATGAAGCTGTTGTAACAGAGGTTTTATGTTCCCTATAGCCAGCCCGTTAGAAATGGATACCTCCTTATGCAACATCAGAAAAATTTGTTATGAAGGAGTTCCATTAGTTTATGTCAACAAGAAGATTCTAGCCTAAGGTAGAGCAGGAATAAAAAGTCACATTCTTTGCTCTTGTTTGAAGGGGCACTTGTCTTGTTTGACCTATGCATCCCTATCAGTGTCAAAAGATAGATTTTCCACTATTATGTGGATGATCCCATTCTTTGCTATATCTCTAAGTGCAAGCAAGTATGCAGTTCTTTCCCACATAATTTTCATCTAGCTAGGTGAAGCTGTGATGAGCAGGTGGGGAAATACTGAATTTACAGAGAATTGCACAAGGTCCTCACACATTCTTGTGTAGTGGTTGATACTGAAACTGAATTATTTGGTAAGAGTGGGAGAAAGACGCTGCAAGAAATATGTCAGTGAGAGAACAGGCATGTCACCATCAATAGCGCTGGAGGCATATTGTGGATATAATTCATGACACAATCATTATGCAGTGTTCTCTGTGACTAAGGCAAAGGACAGGGACCTTGTGTAATGGACTTTTGCCTTAATGTGTGCCAGTATTTCAGTGGGAGTTCTCCAACTGCATCGGCTGCAGGAATGTTGAGAAGTGCCCAAGACAGGCCCTAACATCTGGCAAAATGCCACTGTCTCAGGTGGCAGATACCTGAGGAGCAGCACTAACAGGCCCTCAGCGGTGTTCTGCCTTCTCTAAAGGAGCTTGCTGCCGTCAAGATCTTATTTTGTTGCAAGTTTTCTCAGCAGAAGCCAAAATGACTGAGGCTGTCATACTTTGGACATATAATGAAACAACATGACTCATTGGAAAAGATGCTGGATGCTGGAGAAGACAAAGACCATCACATTACAGAAGGGTTGAATCAATCAAGGAAGCCACAAGCCTCAACCTGAGGGGGCTGGGTATGTTTAGCCTGGAGAAGAGAAGGTTAAGAGGTGATATGATAGCCCTGTTTAAATATTTGAAGGGATGTCATATTTAGGGGGGAGCTAGCTTGTTTTCTGATGCTCCAGAGACTAAGACCTGGAGAAATGGATTCAAACTACAGAAAAAGAGATTCTACTTCAATGTTAGGAAGAACTTTCTGACAGTAAGAGCTGTTTGGCAGTGGAACACACTCCCTTGGAGTGTGATGGAGTCTCCTTCTTTAGAGGTTTTTAAACAGAGGCTGGATGGTCATCTGTTGGGGGTGGTTGGATTGTGAGTTCCTGCATGGCAGGAGGTTGGACTGGATGGCCTTTGTGGTCTCTTCTAACTCTAGAAGCCCTGGTGGTGCAGTGGTTAAATGCCTGTACTGCAGCCACTCACTTATAAACCACAAGGTTGTGAGTTCAGTACTAGCCAGGGCTCAGGCTTGACTCAGGCCTGCATCCTTCCGAGGTCGCTAAAATGAGTACCCAGCTGTTGGGGGGCAATGAGCTTACAGTTGTAAACCACTTAGACATCCCATAGCGTGGTATGAAGCGGTATATAAATGAAGCTGCTTTGCTTTGCTTTAGGATTCTATGATTCTAAAATCTGAGCATGACTGTGGATGACCAGGGCTCTCAGGGCTCACCATTTCTATCTGGTTCATACAGTTAACAAAGCCCACATCACAGCAAATAGCAACAACAATTCGAGCAAGAGTCACCTGCTGGCGTAATTTGCACATAGAGTAGAGAGAGGTACTTTCTTCTTTCTTGTCTCAGTCAGCTAAGTGGCTTGGGCTGGTCTTGACAGCAGTTTATCATGATCTGCTAATCTGAAATATGCCTTGCCCAAGGTTTCCTATTTGTAGGAGTGGGCATCATTTCACAAAGTGATGCTGCTTGAAATTCTTTCATTGTCCTTGATCTCCCATCTCTGGCAGATTTGTTTCTCACCCCATTCATTTGAGTAAACAAATAGGCAGAGAGGAAATAATTGTGGAAGTTTCTGATGCCTTTCCCTTTTATCTAAAAGCTGTAAACTATATTTATACATCACCCATTCGTCCGCAATGTATAAACATGAAGCCTCCTTCTTGTCAAAACAAGTCACCATTTCTATTTGTACAAAGCAACATAAAAATACTAAATATAATTTTTCACTCCAGTTGTAAAGAAACACACATACATACAGGTTTCCCCCTCCAGGGGAAAAAAAGCCTCCGAAATGACAGGAGCAGAATCTTAGCTTATCTTGTTAGATGTTAAAGGAAATCAACTCCTTTCATAAGCTGGAAGACATTTAGAGGAGCTAGCAGTTTAAAAACATTGTTTTTTTTAAATCCTTGAGAAAACAATATAGTTCTATCGTTCTTGTTTGTGATTGGGAACACAAGCTGTCTAGACTGGAGAATACTTTAGGAAAAAAAGGCAGTCATATGCAGTCAATAAAGAGTATTTATTTCAAAAATAATAAACAACACCCTCCCCTCCTTCTCTCCACTGTGAGAAATAAAGTACATGAAAATCTGGAGGAAGAGAAATACAGGGGTACCCACACAAGATTTTTATTGTGCAATTCCCCTGCTTTGTTCAGTGAGTTTGATGTGTGTGCATGTGTGTGTGCAGCCATGTTCATTTTCCATTTCTAACACTTTTGTGCTTTGCTACTGCTTGTTTTTTTATTCACTTTCTTTATCACCCACACACACACAAATCAAGGAGGGAAAGATGGAATAATTGTGCAGATTTTTTTCATTAACACAAAGGGCTGTTTGTCTGGAAGCACCCTTCTCTCATCACACCAGGGCCATTGCTTCTGTGGAGCAGAAAAAGCCCCCTTATACAGAGTCAGACCATTGGTCCATCTAGTCCAGTGTTGTCATCTCTGGCTTTCAGAAACTCCAGAGGATTTTCAGACAGGTTTTCCCCCCCAGCTCTACATTGTGATCCCTAGTATTACCTGGTGGTTTCCTATCCAAGTACTAACCTGGTCAAACCCTGCTTAGCTTTCCAAATCAAGAGTGTTAGGAATGGTATGGGGTTCCCATGTTAGCAGTGCTTTCCTCTTCCCACACAGGAGTAGCTCACTGCTGACTACAACTACTGCCATCCCTTTCTTTTCTGCTGTCCATGCAGTCCTAAGTCTCTGCTCCCTTCCTCAGGCAATGCAGCTTTCTCCCATCTCTTGAACAGAAATGGGGCACTTTTAACCTGCCACCTGGCTGTGGCAAGTTTCTCCCCAGACTTGTCGACGGTTATCTCTGATCAGGAGCTGTGAGATAATGGACTATTTAAGGCATGGGAATCATGTGTTAAGCTTTTGTTTGCATCAGAAGAAGCCACTGTGTGGAAATGAACTCTGATTTGCAGCCTGTTAAGCCCCCTCATCACTCAGTACCCAACTTTACTGTGAGATACAGTGATACAGCTTTGAATGTGATCTGCATTAGGCTCGAACCTGTGGGGAGAGGGATCCATCACAATCTGCTATGCTGGTTAGGAAATATGGGATCTATAGTCCAATAACAACAGCTGATGGACCACAAGTTGTCTGTCTGCTTTAAAAAATGGGCATAACAAACCATTGAAATTATAATTCTCGATTTGTTTTGCTTTTGCATGTTTTAGCATTGCTGTAGTATTTAGAATAGTGCTGTCTTATTTCAAGGCCCAGATTCTCTTCTAGAAGGAAGAAGAATCTCAAGGCAAGAGAACTCAGAGTGTGGTGGAGTCTCCTTCTTTGGAGATTTTAAAACAGAGGCTGGATGGCCATCTGTCGGGGATGGTTTGATTTTGAGTTCCTGCAGGGCAGGGGGTTGGACCGGATGGCCCTTATGATTCTATGATTCTGTCTTGAAAAATATGAATGCGAATCATAAAATTATAAAGTTGTAAGAGGCTTCATGGTCCATCAGGTCCAACCCCGTGCTCAGTGCAGAATATCCAGCGAAATCAGATCCTGCACTGAGCACAGGATTGGATTTGACATCCAGAGAAAGTGGTCCCACCACTTCTCTATGCAATTGGTTCCATTGCTGAATTGCTCTTACTGTATACCACTCTTAGGACCTCATCACATGGGGTCTAAAGCAGACAGAACCCCGTCCCATCCCCGTCCCATTGCGTTTTTTTTTCCGTGTGTTCATATGACGTCTCACAGAACCCCGTCCCATCCCCATCCCATTGCGGTTCCTTTTCCCGTGTGTTCACACGCTGTCGCAGAGAACCCCGTCCCATCTCTGTCCCAATGCGGCATCATCCCTGTTCTTTTGAATGCCGGTTTCCTGGGGAATTACATTTGAGTGACCAGAATGATACCGGAATGATGCTGCTTTCGTTCATTGTGCAATGATGCTAGTTGCGTCTGATAACCATTTCCATCTTGTGGGGTCTATACCGGTATAGTTCTGGATTGATTCCATACCGCTTTCTTGCCGCTTTGAGACCCGCGTGTGATAACGTCCTTAGTTGTGTCCCTGCCCGGGGTGTTACCCAGATCAGGGAGGTGGAAATTCTGGGGGCAGGGCCAAAAATGCACTCCCCCACCTCACTGCCATGATGCACAGAATGCCACCATGGCAGTGAGTTGGGGTGTGTGCTCAGCCCTCAGCAGCCTCCCCAGCCTACTATGTGGCCATTGCTACATGGGATCCGGAAGGCATTCAGCTCCCACACACCCTTCTGAGTCCCACATGGCCATGGCCATGCAGGACCTAGAAGGCAGCCACCTGTTCCCCCTGGGGTGTACCCCCCTCTGGGGTGTCACCTGGTGCAGTCTGTACCACCACACTCCCCTATTAACACCACTGGTCTTACTGCATACATATTCCCATTCATTAGACTTGGTTTGACTGTTGCAGTTTGGCAGGGACAGTCACAATGAATCCTCTGTCACCCCATTTTCTCAGTTTCTTCTCTTTGCCATTTTGTCTTTACCTTCCTCAATTGTGCAAACCGAGTTCAAAGAATAAAAGTAGTTTGTACTTTAACTTAGCAGGGGGGAGAAGAAAGGATCAGTGAAGAAGAACAGAGACACTAGGAAAATCTTTCTTCTTGCCCTTCTCAGGCAAACTGCTTCAGCCTCTCTTAGTGTATGTGTTCTTTCTTACTAATAACTTTAGCCATCTTGAACACACTCTGATATTGCTTGGCCACATGTGTCCCTGTATTCATCTGTGAAATGTTGGAGGATATTACATATCCAAATAAAAATCAGCTCACTTGAAATGTAGTGCTGGAGAAAGTTCTGTGGATATCATGGATTGCCAAATAAATGGGACCTAGCAATAGCAATACCAACTACATTTCTACACCGCTGAACTGAGCAGTCTCTAAGCAGTTTACAACATATAAGCTAACTGCCCCCAACAAGCTGGGTACTCATTTTAGCAACCTTGGAAGGACGCCAGGCTGAGTCGACCCTGGAGCCCCTGGTTGGAATTGAACTCACAACTTTGTGCCTGTGAGTGAGTGGCTGCAGTACCCGCATTTAACCACTATGCCACCAGGGCTCCCCAAGAGCAAATCAAGCCTGAACTCATTCTAGAAGCCAAGAATACTAAAATGAGACTGTTGTACTTTGGCTATGGACTTTATCACATGGCTTAAAAATGTGACTTACTGCTGGCATTCTCAATTCTCAATTGGAATGCATCCTAGTATTATCATATGCAAAATGCTGCTGATGCCACTGGTTGGGTGCAGCCTGGGTAACATCCGGCCAGAAGTGGCACTCAGACTGCTGATTTGCAAAGCTGAGAGTTTCCTGGTTTTGAAAAGAAGCTGGCAGAGTGCGGCTTCTAGCCAGAAGTTACCTGGGCTGCATCTGGCCAGAGGAATTGGTAGCATTTTGTGTATGATAATACCAGGATGTATCCTGAATTAGGATTAAAAACAGCAGCAGTAAATTACATTTTTAAGCCATGCAATAAACTCCTATGTCATGAGAAGGCATGACTCATTAGAAAAAGCAATGATGCTTGGCATGATAGAAAGCAGTAGAAAAACAGGATTACAGGTAAATAGACTCAGTCAAGGAAGGCATAGCCCTGAGTTTGCAAGACCCGAGCAAGGCTGTTGATAATAGGGTGACTTGGAGTTCTCTTGTTCATATGATCACCAAAGTTGACTCAATGGCAGTTAACAGCAGCAACAGATTCCACACATAGGACGTTATCAC
>CM034701.1:47176926-47187030 GCA_020142125.1 Phrynosoma platyrhinos
CGTGTGATAACGTCCATAGGAGAGCAGGTTGGGGAGGAAGGGAAGTAAATCTTACTGAAGTCAAGTAATCCCAGTTAATTGTGTCTACAGCCTTAATTGTGATGGTTATTTCTCTTTTTACAAGCCTGTGATGTTCCAGCTGTACATCCACCAAATTAGATTTTTTTAATTCACATTTTCCTGAGAGTAGCAAGAGAAGGATTCACTTTTTTGTGGTGATAGCACATATTTATTATTTAGCCATTTATTTACTCTTAGCAGTTATAAGGAAGTTGGCTCATTCCCACTGAATGATAACCTGAATTAGCATTTACATTATCTATGGATTCTCTGTCTCTATGGAATCCTTATTCATAGATTCAACCATCCATGCCTTGAAAATATTTTTAAAAACCTGAATTCAAAAGAGTATACCTTGATTTTGCCATTTTACATAAGGGACACAATTTTACTATGCCATTGTATTTAATGGGACTTGAGTATACACGGGTTTTTGTATCCATAGGCATTCCTGGAATATCAAGAGCCCATTGCATTTTCCTCTGAAAAGTGAGACATGGAGTATTGTGTCTTTCAGAGAGGCAGTGGCTTCTAACATTCTGCAGTCATGCTTTTCTGCTGTAAATAAGAGGATCTGCAATTGACTTTCCATACTACTAGGAATGAGGAAGCATCAATTTACCTCATCAGTCTTTAATTTTTTTAAAAAATCAACTCTTCCCCCTGAAAACAAAGATCTCTGAGCAGGCATATGTAGAAAAGACCACATGGATTTTAAATTCTAATCAATTGTTTTTGTTGTCTAATTTTTCCATTTCTACAATCAGATATATGTGGAAACATGCATCTATACATGTGTGAGTGACCCAGAAATACAAGGTTTTTAAGTACTTACATTAAATAAAGATTCTATTTTTTTGTCTCCTCAAATTTTGACAACTACTACTCAGTTTGAGCAGAGGACAGATAGATCTCTCACTTTAAATATGATAGATGCTATAGGAGCTTGCTTGCCCATTGCCAACAGGAAGTTTCTGTTCTTGGCTTCCCTCAAGCCAAACTGTTCCAAGCTGGAACAAAATAAGTACCTTTACTAAGGCTCTAGTGTGATGCCATATATATATTCTAGAACCTAGAAAAGAAGCATATATCTATAAACCTGGGGACCAATATATAAATGATATGTAAAATGGAAGCTGATGAAAAAAATTCATTTCTGGATACATTTTAAAAGAACCCTTCAAGTAGTCTCTAGAAGGTTCAAAATCCTTTTGATTACTTATTTGATTACTTATCCTTTTGATTACTCATCTGATTCAATTGTTTAATTTGCCTGCATATTGTTGAATTGCTCTTCTTTTTGCAGTGCAGAAATCTATTCCTATTCTTCCCATGATATTATTCCCCTGATAATAAATTTTCAGTTCAAGAGGTAATACCCAGAAACACATCTACTTCATTAATGGAAATAAAACTAATCTCTTTTGCCATTTTCATGCATTTCTCCCTAGTTTAGAGGATCCTTCTGGAGCTCTTCACAATCTGTCATTGTTGTCGTTGTCGTTGTCATAATCATCATCATCATCATAACCATCATCATCAATCATTTATAGCTGCTCTTTCCCCCAATACTGGGACTTAAGATAGTTTACAAAAATTGAGACAAATACAGATTAAAATACATTAAAATCAACCAAAACCATATGCAAGTTATGTTCAAATGCAATTAAACCATCTGTAGAATTAAAACCATTTAAAATCAAATAAAAGACGGTAAAAATTAACAAACAGCATACTAGTAAAAGCCCACTACAATCCGTTCCTAAAAGCCTATTGGAATAAAAGTTTTCACTTGCTAACAGAAGGACACCAAGAAGGAAGCCACTCTTGGCTCTGCAGGGAGAGAGTTCTAAAGTCTGAGAGTTGCCATGAGAAGACACTCTCCATTGTTCCCACCCAATGTCCTGGTGGGACTGAGAGAAGGACCTTCCCCAAGGATTTTAGATCCTGGACAGGTTCTATCCATTCTAAATATTTTTTGTCACCAGCAAATGTGACCACCTTTCTAATCTCTTCTAACTCCTTGTCATATATGAAACATGTTAACAAGCATCAGTATTAGTACATATTCTTAAGGGACCACACTGTCCAGTGTTTAGATTCTTTCATTGCTAGAAGTGACCATATATTCCTATTCTTTGTTCCCTGTTCTCTCTTTCTCTCTTTCTCTTCCCAGAAAGTGAGGGAATTGTCATGGCTAAACTTCTCAGATACTGGTCTTCGTGGATTAAATTATAATTGGTGCTGTTGCTAAAGCAAGTTGTAGTGATTTTTGGAATGTAAGCCTTTATTGAGTTAATCTGGGTCAAAAATTGGGCATATGTAATCTTCTAGATACTCCTGGGCTAGCGTGGTCAATGATAGGGAATGATGGGGCTTGCATTCCAACATCTTGCCCAGAATTGGTTACATATCCCAGCATGATCCCTGGTTAAACCAGCATAAGGTGTATTTTAGAACATCACAGAAGGAAGTTTCTGGTACCTTCTTGTGTAATTCATTTTTTTGAGGGGGGGCTATACAATGATAGCTGGAGGGTGCTAATTATAGTTAAATTCCTCCGCACCATCCACATCCCATACATACCTCCTACTTTCTTCCCTCTGAGACTTCTATGACAATGATGGTGGAACTTTATCCACCAACTTGTGTCAGTAAGATTCCCCATTTCTAAACTAGTTCATTAGCATCTTCACTGACTAGCAATATCTCTGTAGGATTTCACACAGAAGTATTTTCCAGCCATATCTGAGAATGTCTACCTGGATTGAACCTGGGACCTTCTACATACCAAGAACATGCTCTACTGCTTGAGCCTTTCTCCATATTCCTATTATTGTAGGCAATTCGTACATTGTTTTATTTTGGAGAAACATCAAATAAAATACAATATGCTGGTAAATTAAATAAAATGCAATATGTTGGCAGGCCATTACTGTTAAGCAAAAGTTTCCTTCCTTGTCATTGAAGGTATTTCTTTTTGTTGTTGTTGCCAAATTTAACATTGTACTGGAAAACATGAGCCATACGGCCATGGGCAGGGGTGGGGCTTTGGAATTCTTTAATAGATGGAATTATTGTAGGAGACCTTCTCTTCCTGGCATAGGCCTTTTATTTTCCATGTATTTTCCCATCAAACACATGCCATACCTATTAGCCTTCAGATAAACAGCTCTGTTGACCTCTCTGGAGGTTTTTATAGCCTACTATGCTTAACTTTTTTAAAAGAAAAGATACAATCAATACTCCTACAAATGTCACACAATGCTTCCCATCAGAGTGTACTCATAGCATTTTGATCTTGGATTTATTGCAGAGACTAGAAATAATGGCTTGCATAATGCTCTTTACTGGCTGGTTGGTGTCAATGTTTTTTTCTTTTACCTGTTCCCGGTTATGAGTGTTTTACTGGAAGCCCAAACTGTTGCTCTTATCATGACCTCTTTTTGTGGATTTCTGGTTGGTCTTCCCTTTGAAGATACATTTGGAACTGTGAGGGGCAGATAATATGTAGCCTGTTTCTAAGTTTAATAATTACAAGTTTACATATCTGACATAATCAGTGTTTAGTGATTTCATTGCTAGATGGTGCCAAAATTCATGCTAATCCTGACAACAGTTCCAATTGAAAAGGGTCTTGATACAGGCGACTGTTCTGCAACTATTTACCTGCTATATTTCTGAAACATTAGTTACTAATTTCAAAAATCAGTAAGCTGGAATCTCATTTATACAAGCACACTTTTTTTTTTAACAACTATAGAATTACAGTTAATCTTCTTTCCTTGCTACCATATGCATCTGAGGAAGTAGATCTCAGTCTATGAAAGCTCATGCTGTCAACTTCTTTCTTTCAGTTAGTCTCAAAGGTGCTACAAGATCTCTCTACATAATGATTTTACTGACTAATGTTAGGGAACCAGAGCAACACTATTATGAAAGGAGAGGAATAGTATGTGGCCTTGAAAGGTAAACCGTGCAGAAAAACGGAAGGCACTGAAGAAAGATAGAGAAGCGAAACTTAACTGAGGGAAGTGAAGACTGGGGGTTGATAAAGGAGGAAACGAAACTCATGGGGAGAAATGAAACTTAAAAATTGCTGAGAGTATAAAAGGACTGCACCCCAAATGCCAGGTGCGCAGTTTGGTGGATTCATCCCCCTGTGCCGATTGCATGCAAATAAAAGCCAGCTGTTGAACCGAACCTGGGCCTGAGACTCTGTTATTGATCTTAACAGTAACACGGCTATATTTTTTAATTCTTCCCTTGCTACCATAGTCTTCCCCACTTCCTGTTAGAGGTGCCAGGTTAGTACCATCCCAGGCCCTGAGATTTCATTGCTAAAATCTGAGACCTAGGGAGAGCCACTGGTGGCGTTACAAGGGGCAGCCCCTGGTTATGTTGTTAAGCTTAATACTCTAAGCATCAACCACAGTTTTTCAAAGTATGTCATCCAAATAAATATTAACACACATGTCTTAAGAAGGAAAATGTGTATGCACATACACACTTTTTAATATTGTGCTCTCTCCCTGAAATTCATCCCTTCCCTGAGGACCAAAAAATAGTATTCTGGCCCTCAGATTCAGGGCCAGCTCCTGAGATCTGGGAACCTTATGTTCTCTTCTCCTACTGCTAAGCTTAAAAGCAGACATGAAAAGGGCTACAATGGAGTCTACATGCACTTCCATCTTGCTTTTCCTTATAACAGGTGATAGGAGAGAAGGGAGAGACCAAATGCAAACTGTATGGGAGGTTTTTCAGCTCTTCTATTCAGCCAAGAAAACCCCATGAAAGGTTCACCTTAGGGTCACCATAAATCAGAAATGACTTGAAGGCATGCAACAATAACCACAGCCTTCCCATATGAGCCTGTCCAAGCTCTAAGATCTGAGGGAGATACTTTTCTCTGTCTTCACAGGCATGGCTGGTGGGAGTGCAGAAGGCCTTCTCTGTGGCTGCTCCCACACTTTGGAACTCCCTCCTTAGGGAAGCTAGGATGGCTTCTTTTTTGTTTTGTTTTCTTTTTCCAACATGTTTTTGGAAACTGATTTTCACAAAATGGCTTTTATGGTGCTGAACTGTTTTCAATCTGCTTTAAAGTAATATTTTAATTGGTTTTAATTCCATAGTTAATTAATATTGTTTTAATCTTGATTTTGTATGTTTTTAATTATATGTATTTTATTGCAGTTTGTCTTTTTGTAAGCAGCCTTGAGCCTGGGAGTAAGGTGGGGTGTAAACAAACAAACAAACAATATTTATTTCTTCCCTGCCTGTCCCCATGGATTGAGACATGGAACAACAACAAATCAACAATTAACAACATCAGTTAAACCACATTAATTAAAACATGCAACACTTTAAAAGGACAAATAAGACATACACATTTTAAAACAGCCTACGTTTAAAATTCAACATCTTAATTCACAATTCAAAATTATCTGGATAAGCCTGCTGAATGAGATTGGTCTTCAATGCTGTTTTAAATTCAGATTCAGATAGCGTATTCAGCTGTCAAATCTATTCTAGCAGGTCATTCCACAGTCTAGGGGTGGCTGAAGACAAAGTCCTCTGGCTGACAGTTGCCAACCTAGTAAAAAGAGGACCTGAGTGTATGGGGTGGATTATATGGGAGAAGGCAATCCTGTGGGTAACCTGGACCAAAACCATGTAGGGCTTTAAATGTAATAACCAACACTTTGTACATTGCCTAGAAACTAATTGGCAGCCAGTGGAGTGATTTTAAGATCGGCATAATATGTTCACTCCTGGATGTCTCAGTAATCAATTTGGCTGCCATATTTTGAACTAAAAGTGAAGTTTCCAAACTTGGTACAGAGGTAGTCCAATGTACAGTGCAATGCAGAAGTCCAATCTGGAGCTTATTAGTGCATCCACTACCATCTTTAGGCTCTCCAGCTCTAGGTAGGGGCACAGATGTCATAACAGCTTAAGCTGATAGTAAGCACTCCTGGCTGTCATATCTATCTGAGCTGTCATTTTGAGCAACAGATCCAGAAGCACTCCCAGGCTCAGGGGGAGTGTAACCCCCATCCAGAACTGGTTAACACACTTCCAAATCCAGGTTAGGGTCTTTGATAGTAAGCACCTCTGTCTTGTCTGGATTCAGCTTCAATTTATTTTTCCTCATCCAGCCCATTACCTCCCCCAGGCATTCGTTCAGAGGAGACACAATATCCTTATCTGAGTCTGTATTTGAAATCATGGAGAAATATATTTGGGTATCATCAGCAGACTGATAGCACCTTGCCCCATGCCTCTGGGTGATCTCTCCCAGCAGTTTCATGAAGATGTTGAATAGCATTAAGGACAGGATGACACCTTGTGATATGCCATATAACAGCTCCTTTTTTGGGAAGCAGCTCTCCCCAAGCATCACCATCTGGTGTGCTTTACAGGTAGGACCAGAACCACTGAAGCACAATGCCTCTGATTCCCAAATCCCCCAGACGTTCTAGAAGGATACCATGGCCGATAGTATCAAATACTGCTGAGAGGTCTAAAAGCAACAGCAGGAACACACTGAGGACATTTTCACATGGGGGTCCCTAAAGCTGGCTGGAGCCATTCCGGAACGGCTCGTGCCGCTGATTCCGGAATGCCTCCGGCGGCGGCAGGCTAATTCCTTTTGCCACCCGGAATTACCTTTCCGCCGCTGAAGCCGGAATTAGAGGCCTTTCTGCCGGACTGAACACACGGAGTGACGAGCCGGACTGACACAGGGATGGCACCAGAAGGGGCGGGGTTTGCCGCCGCATGTGTGTGAATGACCTGGAAATGGAGCCGGAGTGGGGTCGGACGGAGGTAGGAATGCATCCTCCTAAAGCCCCGTGTGAAAACGCTCTCCATCTGTCAATGCTCAGGCGAAGACCATCTAGTAAGGCGACCATAGCAGTCTCAACTCTGTATCCTGTCCTGAAGAGATAATAGATTATGTGAGATTTATTTTTGTGGGGTGTAATGTAAGTTTCTGGGGTTTTAATCCTTTTTAAAAGGAAATGTAAATATACAAATATGAAAGATAAACCTGTTAGTCTGTCTTTCATTAGCAGAATAACAGAAATGTGACCCTGAATATTTTTATCTAAACTTTCCTTTCCTAGAGAATGAAGACTGGCTCAGAAAGACAATAAATATGTAGTTTGTAGTTTAAAAACAATAATAATGGCTTTAATAAATAATTACATAACAAACTAAATCCTAATCTAACTAAATATGGTTTGGGTAAAGAGAGAAAGCATTACCATCTTTTATATATAGCAGGAAGATGGAGAAGAGACATGTTAGACATGTTAAACTAACAGTCAGATACTCACAAACTGAAGGACTAAAAGTTTAGAATCTTGTGAGAGAGACAGTCTTAAAGAGAAAGGGATAGACCTAAATAGGAATCCCTATCTATGTAGTGAGAGGAAAGAGAATACATAAGTTTCTTTCAACAATTTTAAACTGACTTGGCATTTCAAAGGGGCAAGGTGAGGTTTTGTAGTAAGTAAGTAAGTTAAACTTTATTTTTGTACCCCGTCTTTTGCCTGGGCAATCAAGGCAGCTAACAACAGTTGCATATATAAAACAACCCCACTACTAACAACAATAACATAGTAAAACAAGTTACCCCCCTTTAAAATTACATATGATGCTAATTTTTTAAAAAATGACAAACATAAAACATAAGAATCTAAAACATAAAACATAAACAGATAAAAAGAGGGAGAGACATACATGGCCTGTTCTATTCAGGGAAGGCCTTCTGGAAGAGATCCATTTTGATGGCTTTTTTGAAGTTCTCCAGGCTGGTTGCTTGACGGGTCTCCTCGGGCAGGGCATTCCATAATTTGGGAGCAGTGACAGAAAAAGACCTCTGGGAGGTTGCTGTTAATCTAGTTCTTCTTAGTTGCAGTAGATTACTCCCAGAGGATCTGAGGATGTGGGACGGATTATATGGGATCTAAGGCGATCCCTTAGATAGGTTGGACCTAGGCCATGTAGGGCTTTAAAAGTCAACACCACACCTTATACTGTGCTTGGAAACTGATAGGCAGCCAGTGAAGGGATTTCAAAATTGGTGTGATGTGATCCATTCTAGATTTCCCGGTGACTAACCTGGCTGCCATATTTTGTACCAATTGTAGTTTCCGAACTAGGTATAAGGGTAGCCCCATGTAGAGTGCATTACAGAAACTGAGTCGTAAGGTTACCAGTGCATATACTACAGTTTCTAGGTCCTTTATCTCCAGGTAAGGGCGCAGTTGGCATATTTGCCGAAGCTGATAACAGGCGCTCCTGACTGCTGCATTTACCTGATCAGTCATGTGAAGCAACGGGTCTAGGAGCACTTCCAAACTGCGAACATAGTCCTTCGAGGAGAGTGTGACCCCTTCTAGAACTGGAGATTGTATCCCAATATCTGGTTTAGGGGCCCCTACTGTAAGCACCTCTGTTTTCTATGGATTCAGTTTGAGTCAGTTTTTCCTTATCCAGTCCATTACTTCTTCAAGACATTGATTGAGGAGAGAAATACCATCTGTTGTCATAGCAGCTGACCGAGACATGGTTGAGGACTGGATGGCTTAGTGCACGTTCCAGGCTCCTGAGGATGCAAGTTGACTGGAAAATAAGAGCTTGTGCAGACTAGACAAAAGGGCTGGCCTGGGGGTGGAGTTGGGATGGGGTGACCGCACGCCAGCTGCCCCGATTCTGCCCTAATGCTGACATCATGCTGCATGCCCCACTGCACTGCGCACAGCATCAGGGCACTCTGTTGGCACAGTGTGTAGACACGGTGCACCAAAGGGGCACAAAAAAGCCATGGTGGCAGCGCTAAGGGTGGCTTTTTGCCACTCCAAAATGGAGCGGCATTTGCCAGATCTTTTTGGAGTGGCAAAAAGCCGGATGGGGCTGCGGCATGTGGTTGCTGTGGCCCTGACCCGGCTTTCCCAGGAGCAGCACAGAGCTGCCCTTGGGGGCCGTCTGTACGGCCCTTAAGACAGATGTTAAGTAGCGCTCTCTCATTTGCCTGTAATTTAAAATAGAAAATAAAAACTGTAACAATTGAAACAATTGAAATTAAAATTTTCCTTTGCTTCAACCAAGAACTCTCATCACTTAGTACTTCCAGCCTTGCAGCTACAGTAAGACACTGTCGTGACACTGAATGAGCACCAAACAGGCAAGGCCCAAGGCCACTGTTTTTCTCCTTATCACCACCAAAATAAAGTGAATGATGGATGGATAAACAATTCAGAAAATGAAAAACTGTGAAAATAGTAAATTCTGTTTAAAATTCCACAGTAATAGTGAACACTGATTGTTACAGATTGCTATTTGTATCAGATCTCAAGGCTGGGAATGAGCCTCCAGATGTTGTTGGACTGCAATTCCTAGCATTCCCCATTGTTGACTATGGTCACAGGGCTTTTGGGAACTGCAGTTCAGTAACATCTAGAGTGAGGTGGGGCTGCATGATTCCCACCTCTATATTAGATGCTAAAAATATGGTGCAGAGATTATGTACACAAACATTTCTCTTTCTTGGAATTGTGAAAGAATGTAATATATTTCTTTTTTCATCTGGATTAAAATGAAATATATGCAGAGAAATACGGGCTTGCAAGAATAAACAGTTTATCTTTCTTTTTAATAGGTCTAAAATCCTTGATTATGAAACAGACAATCACAAACAGGAAATCCCTGTGCTGATTTCAAAAGCTTGGGCACACCTGCATGGAAATATATGTATTTTTAAGCCCTGCAGCACTTTCTCTTTGGCTTGTTGAATTTACTGGAATAATATGCATAATAAGCAGCCTATTGAAGGAAAGGGCAAATTATCTTCTCTATCTGTCCAGCTGGTAATGTGATGAAAGCATGCCTATAAAGGCAAGCCTAGTTTCCTTCAGTTTGGGAATATGTACTGTTTCCACTCTGAATGCCCTTGATGAAGAAGGGATTGGGGCAGAATAAATAATTTATGGGGGATTGCAGACTGCCAGAAATAGTGCAATTTGAGTCCACTTTAAG
>CM034701.1:47195213-47206325 GCA_020142125.1 Phrynosoma platyrhinos
TGACGCTGAAATGACGCTGCTTTAGGGCCAGTGTGGTAACGTCCAGAGGTCTGGTTAGCACCCTCCCTGCTCTCTTTGCATTGGCAGGTTAAGACCTTTTCATTTAGGCAGGCCTTTGACTGATTATTCATATGGCAGAGCAGTGTTCAAAGAGGTGCACTTCTGTTTAATATTCTTTTAATCCTGCTTTTAAAAAACTGTTTTCAGCCATAAAAAGGAGGAAAGGCAAGAGAAGGGGAAAAAGGAATGTTGCAGAACCTTTAATACTATCTTATTCTTTAAAAAATTAGCATGAGATTTCATGGATATAAATCCACTTCTTCAGATGCAGCTTGTTGTTGCTGATATGTGCCTTCTAGTCATTTCTGACTCATGATGACCCTAAGATGAAGCAATCACAGGGTTTTCTTGGAAGAATTTGTTCAGAGGGGTTTTACCCTTGCTGTCATTTGAGACTGAGAATGCATGACTTACCCAAGGTCATCCAATGAGTTTCCATGGCTGAGTGAGGATTTGAATCTTGGTCTTGCAGTGTCCTGGTTCAACACTCAAACCACTACACCAGACCTGTTCTCTCAGACGAAGTAAAGCTTGATATTAAAGCCTCAGGTTCTAAAGCATATTTATACAGTTGTGGGAGTAAGATAGAATGTACCAGCATCTAGAAAGATATAAATCATGTCCCTTGCCCTAAATTTTGAAAGTATGGGCAAGGTGATTCAGGTATTTCAGATCTTTGTGGTCAGTTAGTGTTGATGTGTGAAAGCAATAAGTCTGTTTACCAAAGTTTCCCAGGGCTCAAAACGCTTTCTGAGAAGATTCCTTTTATGAAATGTGCAGTAACAAGGACTCTTGAGTTAATATATGTAGTGTTCCACACAGGCATCATTTTTGTTCAACTATGAATCTGAAATAGCACTGATATTTAATTGTTTTTTTAATGATTGAAATAATATATTTTAAACTAAACTGTTATTTCAATTTTTGTAAGCTGTTTTAGGACAACACACAAAAAACTATAGATGCCGGCCATGAACACCTACGACTGTCTTAGGACTCTTTGGCAGGAGAAAAGCAGAATATATATGGAATTAAGTAAATAAATAAATAAATAAATACAATTTTTTAGATCAGCTTAACAGTTTTGAAATTTTCTTCAATGAAACTAAACTAAACAGTAAACTAAAGTAAAACCAGAAAGGTTGCAACCTACTTTCCATAGCTCTTGTGAAGCACAGATCATAATAACTTAGCCTAAAGAGTTCCTCTTGAATGATGTCAAAGACTTTGGCTGTCCTTCTGCTCTTTGGGCTCACAGCCAAGTTTGAAAAGCATCATATCCAGGACCTGAAGGTTTCCTGAGATTCTAGGAGTCTCCATGAACCTCTGTGCCCTTCTTTTGTCCTGTAAGAGGGGATCTCCTTGAAACAAAAACAATGTATTAGTAAGCAGAGGAAAAACATAGGACTATGGAAAAAAAGGAACATCATTGTGTGACTGTTTTGAAAAGCCGAAAATGAAAAATGAAAAATATGTAAAAAGAAAAGAAAAAAATTAGAAAATGAATGTTCAACCACACCCCCCCCCGAATATTTATGGGGCGTCAAGTGATTTTATTTTGACCTTTCAGAAACAAACTCCTGGAGGGAAATGAGAATTGTTAGCTACTACAGCTACTGGGATGTCAGGAAATTGTTTTTAAACTACCCATTTAAAACTACAGCCAACAGTCAGCTGGGCCAGTGAGCCAGCGTCCATTTTCTACTTTTCTTGACTAATTAGATCAGCTCTATTCAGACTCCATGTTAGATAACAAAGGTCACGAAATGTCAGGCAAGCCTATCACCTCCTGTTAAAACCTGTTAGCTTGTAACTGCTTTTGCTTTCATTCCAGAAAAGGCACCCTTGACAAAGTTAATCACTTTGACCTCCAAAGAGCAACCTTCCACCTAGCAAAAGTCCCTGTAGCAAAAAATTCAGTTGTTTAACAGAAACCTTGTGCTTACTGTTAAGAATGTGGTGTGGTTTTTTAAAACAGGAAAAAGTTGTGTGTGTGTGTGTGTGTGTGTGTGTGTATATATATATATATATATAATTTGTCACATTGAGGTGATATGAACACTAGAGACTGAAACCAAAGCACTACAAAGGCTACGCCATCCATTTCCTATCCAATGGGCTTATTACACTATAAGAAATTTAGATACCTCTATGTACCTCTCAAGGGAATACTTGTATTATTGTATACACGTGTATTATTGCATATACTGTAAGAAAACATTTCCCTAAGAGACAGTGTTGTTCTCAAACTTATATTTGCTCCCCAACCGGGGCGGGGTACAACATATTAAAACAGGCAGCAGTTAACAACATTCCCTCAACCCTCTCCCCGGCCCCCTGTTATGTGCTCCCTCCTCGATGTTCCAGTGATTAACCTGGCTGCCATATTTTCCACCAGTTGCAGTTTCCGAGTTAGGCACAAAGGTAGCCCCGTGTAGAGTGCGTTGCAGTAGTCCAGACATGAGGTTACCAGAGCATGCACCACAGTTTCCAGATCCCTCATGTCCAGATAAGGGCGCAGTTGGCGTATCAGCCGAAGCTGGTAACAGGCACTCCTGACAGTCGCATTCACCTGACTAGTCATGTGAAGCGACAAGTCTAGAAGTACCCCCAAACTGCGAACACAATCCTTAGAGGAGAGTGTGACTCCATCCAGGACTGGAGACTGTATTCCCAAACCTGGTTTCGGGCCTGTGACTGTTAGTACCTCCGTTTTGTCTGGATTTAACTTCAATCTGTTTTTCCTCATCCAATCCATTACCGCTCTGAGGCAGTCATTGAGAGGAGAGATGCCATCTGAAGTCTGAGTCGATGATCTGGTCATGGAGAGGTAAATCTGGGTGTCATCAGCGTACTGAAGGCACCGTGCTCCATACCTCTGAATGATCTCCCCCAGCGGCTTCATGTAGATGTTAAATAATGTCGGGGACAGGATGGCGCCCTGGGAGATGCCACAAGTAAGCTCTATTTTAGAAGAGCAACTGCCCCCGAGCCTCACCCTCTGGGATCTACCCGAGAGAAAGGAACGGAACCACTGCAGGGCAGTGCCTCCAATTCCTAACTCTCTCAGGCGATCCAAGAGGATGGCATGATCTATGGTATCAAAGGCCACTGAGAGGTCCAAGAGCACCAGCAGGGTCACACTACCCCTGTCGATGCCCAGGCAGAGGTCATTGGTCAGAGCAACCATGGCACATGGCAGTCTCAGCTCCATATCCTGTCCTGAAGCCGGTTTGAAATGGATCAAGATAATCGGTTTCATCCAAGACTGTCTGGAGTTGGGAAGCAACTGCCCTCTCGATCACCTTGCTCAAGAAAGGGAGCAAGGAAACTGGTCTGTAATTATTTCTATCCAGGGGGTCCAGGGAAGGCTTTTTCAGGAGAGGCCTAACTGCTGCCTCCTTCAGATAGGATGGTACAATACCTTCCCTGAAGGACACACTGATTATGTCCCGAAGGAGCACTTTCAATGCGTCCCCCCCCAGACGACCAGCCAAGATGGACATGGTTTGAGGGGGCAAGTCAACTTCCTCACCCTTCCCAGGAGCTTGTCCATGTCATCGGTACTCACAGATTGAAACTGATCTAGTAAATTACTATCAGTGGAGTTGCTGGACACCTTGTGTACGGATTCTGCCAAAACAGTGGCGTCCAAATTGGCTATTATCCGAGATATTTTATCTGCAAAGTAGGTGTTAAACACCTCACAGCAGGCCGTTGTTGGGTTAAGTAGTGGATTTGGCACAGGTGGAACCTTTGTCAGCTCCCCTACCACCCTAAACAGCTCTGCCGGGTGAGACTCTGCAGAAACAATCCTTGAAGAACAGAATGATTTCTGTGCTGCACGCAAAGCCTCCCGATGTCAGAACAATGGACATGAAAGAATAAATGGCAGCAATTTCAGATTCAATGGCCAGCATGGAAAGGGCCTGTCTGTTTTTCAGTTGAATTTCCACTTTATACATTGAATTTGGCTAATTTAACTACAACTCTTGCAATGTATGCATATGATTAGGTTATTGGAATTTAAGCATTATATTATTTAAGGTAACATATTTATTTCTGTTAAGAATTTGTTGTTTTTGCATTGTTTTGTTCCTTCACGTTGTTTCCTACTTATGGCAACCCCAATGCAAAATTATCATAGGGTTTTCTTGGCAAGGTTTGTTCAGGGAGGAGGTTGTCTTTGCCTTCTTCTGAGGCTGAGAAAGTGTGACTTACCTAAGGTCACTCAGGAGGTTTCCATAGCTTGAACCTTGGTTTCCAGAGTTAGTCCAACACTCAAAACCACTACATATCCTGGCTCTTCCTAAGGATTTGTACTTTAATGTTTTTAGCAGCCTCAGTGGAATTTTCTTTCACCAGTCCTTCATATATTTATCTTAAAAGGGAAGAATACACTTGAGAATTGCTTTAGATCAAATAACAGGTATTCACAGAAGCTCTTAGTTGTTTTGAATACTCTTAAGGAATGGAACAATGTATTATTTTTGTTTTACTCTTTCAGAACTGAACCAGGAAACATTTGATGTGACTGCAGATCAAAGTTTCAATTTGCCTGTAAACACAAAAGCTATGCATTGGTTAGTTTTTTTTAAAAGAGAAGACATCAATTCCTTATAAGAAAACACTGAGAAATTGCTTACTGTCTCATTCACATGAAATGGTGCTATTATTATTATTATTATTATTATTATTATTATTATTATTAGGTTCCCAACCCAGAAGGGCTCCCAAGGTGAGGAACAAATAAAAGCCAATTAAAACAATACAAAGATAAAAATGTTTCAAAAACACACTAAAACACTGGTATTAAGAACTGGTATTAAGAAACATCCTGCCTGGGCTACTGAAGATAATATGTGAAGGGAGATAGATATATGTTCATACCGTGCACCTGAAGTTTTGCATCGTTTGTGAGCAGCTTACTGGACAAGAAAGGCAATGGCTTCAGGGAAAAGAGGAATTCATAAAAAATACCTTTTCCTTTAACAGGACCCTTTGCAGAGTCTGAGTCTTTCCCTTAAACAGAAGGATTTCTGGATACATTATGTATTTACTTTTGTATCAACCATTTATACAGTCAGTATTAGATTATCAAAATAACAATCAACAGGTTGAATCCACAAGTGTGAAAGGGTATTCAGCTCTGGCTTCAACAAGATACAATACCAATATAAGGAAGGATAAGGAGAAGAGATTGAACAATACAATTGCCCCTCCTTTTTCGTGGGGGATCCGTTCCAGATCCACCCACCCCATGAAAAAGGAAAAATGCAAATATTCAAACCCTATTGGCTTGAATGGAGGTATGTGTCCACAGGGGTGAGCAGGTGTGTGCTGCAGGCGCCCCCTCATTTTGTGCCCCTCTGTTTGTCTCTCACAGATAAGTGAGGGTCGTGGACTTCACGTCAACGAAAAAGGATGGACAATTGTATATGAAAATAACAAAGTAATAAAACAAGAAATTCTTATAGTATGATTACAACTGCAGCTCATTCATACTTGTGGCCAAGGGATTGTCCATGTGAGAGACAGTAATGAAACTCTCAAGCAGAGTAAGAAAATTGGCAATATAGAAGTTGAACAACAACCAGTCCAATGCACACCTCTTGCAGAAGCTCTAGCAGAGAAAGAAATCAAACTTAGGTTTCTTCCTGAAACATATACAGCAGGCCCTTGATATCCATGGGTTTACCATCTGCAGATTTAACCATCCAGTCACTTTTAATAGGGGTGCATGCACGTGACCACATAAGTGGCCACGTCCGTGTCACGCCTTCCATTGAAATCAGTGGGACTCAAGGTCCCACACTTTTCTTTATCTTTATGGGGTTCGGAATGGATCCCTCACAGATATGAAGGGCAGATTGTAAGAGTATCTTTACATATGAAACTTGTGCATAATTGAATACACGGTCTAATGGAGGAGGGAGAGATAAGAAAAAAATGGCTGAAGGTTAGCGCGATGCAGGAAAACAAAGGAAGCAGAAAAGCAAGCAAACAGGAAGCTAGCAAGCCACCAGTTGGTGAATATAACTCTAACAGATTTCCAGTCTTAGGACTTTATCACATTCTGGCCACGAAGCGAAAAGTAACCGAAATAAGAATAAATTCAGTTCTATACCGAAATGAACTGAATTTCGCCTGCACGGCCATTGCGCAATGATTCCGAAAGCTCGGTTGTACTTCCCCGAAAAACCAAATGTCAAAAGATCTCAATTCATTACGGATTAGCTCCGGGTTCTGTCGAGTTTCGGTGCAACGTCATGTGTAAACACAGAGAAACAATACGGATTAGCTCCGGGTTCTGTCGAGTTTCGGTGTAACATCGTGTGTAAACACGGGGAAATAATATGTATTAGCTACGGATACCCTTTGGATTAGGTCTGCTTTAGACCCTGTGTGATAAGGTCCTTAGCAAAAACAAAAGGCTTAAAGAAATATTGCCTCCATGGTAAGTTTCTGCCCTATCCATACCATACCTTCCAATTGTCTTGATTTGATGAAAATAGTCCAGATTTATCCTTGGTTGTCCCATCTTTTCAGCTGCTTTTAAAATATTCCAGTTTCTCTCTCCTTCCCGCACTTTCCCCTTTGTCCTTAGCTTACTTCAATTGCTCCAAACTGATCTCAAAATACAGTAATAATTTGCACCCAATTTACCGCAGGAGTAAAGGAAAGGAGGAGGCAGAATTTTGCTCCTTTCCAATAGTCTCACACAAAGCTAACCCCCTGCAGCCTCTCCAGTTTTTCCTCATAAATGATTTCTGCCATCTTCATCACACTCAGATGTTGTTTGGCCACATATACCCTGGTTTTCATTTGTAAAATGAGGGTGTACAATACAGCTTGGGCTGCCCTCTTTCATTTTTCTACCACAGAATTGAGCCAGTGTGCCGTAGTGGTTTGAGTGCTGGACCATGACTTTGGAGACTAGGGTCTGAATCCTGGTTTGGCCATGTAAACTCACTGGACGACCTCAGGCAAATTGCACTCTCTCAACCTCAGAGGATGGCAGTGACAACCCCCCTCTGAAGAAATTTGCCAAGAAAACCCCTTGATAAGTTTGCTTTGTTGTTGTTGTTGTTGTTAGCTGCCCTCTAGTTGGTTCTGACTCATGGCGACCCTGTGGATGAGACATCTCTCTATCTTCCACTGCTTTGCCCAGATCCTGCAAGCCCTTACCCATAACCCTCCCTGATCGAGTCTATCCACCTGGTTTGTGGTCTTCCTCTCTTTATTCTACCTTCTACCTTTCCTATCATTATTGTTTTTTTCTATTAATCCGTGCCTTCAAATTGGGTGGCCAAAGTATGATAGTCTCAAGTTGATCATCTTAGCTTCCAAGGAGAGTTCTGATCTGATCTGTTTAAGAATCCAATTGTTGTCTTCTTGGCTGTTCATGGTATCCTAGGTATTCTTCTCCAACACCACATTTTGAATGAGCTGATTTTCTTTCTGTCTACTTTCTCCCACTGTCCAGCTCTTGCATCTGTACATGGTAATTGGGAATACAATGACCTGGGTGATTCTGACTTTAGTGCTCAGTTGTATGTTTTTGCTCTTCAGTATCTTTTCCAGTTCTTTCATAGCTGCCCTTCCCATTCTTAGTCTTCTTCTTATTTCTTGACTGCAGTCTCCATTATGGTCAATGTTTGATCCTAGATGTGGGAATTCTTTAACTATTTCAATTTCCTCATTGTCTAGATTGAATTTGTATATTTCTTCTGTGATCATTATTTTTGTTTCCTTTATGTTCAGCATCAGACTTGCCTTTGCAGTTTCATCTTTGACCTTCCTTACTAACTCTTCCAATTCCTGAATTATGATGTTTTCAGCATATCAATTAAACAAGTAGGGTGACAGGATGCTGCCTTGCCTGACCCTTTGCCTATTGAGAACCACCCTGTTTCTCCAAATTCTGTTCTGATGGTGGCCTCTTGTCCTTGGTACAGATTCCTCATCAGGATTATCAGATGTAGTGGCACCCCCATGTCTTTGAGTGATAGCTTTTTGTGATCTATACAATCAAATGCTTTGCTGTAGTCTATAAAGCACATGCTGATTCTATTTTTGGAATTCTTCAGTGTGCTCCATTAGCCATTGTATGTTTGCAATGAGGTCCCTACATTACATCCTTTTCTGAATCTTGTTTGCACCTCTGCAATTTCTCTCTCCATGTATGGCTGGAGTCTAAGCTGAGAATTTTGAGCATTATTTTCCTTGCATGTGAGATTAGTGCTATTGTCCTATAGTTGCTGCAATCTTTTGTATCTTCTTTCCTTTGGATTGGTATGTATATCGAGTGTTTCCAGTCTGTTGGCCACCTCTTTGTTTTCCATATTTGTTGACATATTTCAATTAGCACTAAAGTTACATCTGTCTGTGGGCATTATAGCAGTTCAACTGGGATATCATCTGTTCCCAGTGATTTATTTTTTCCTATTTCCTTTATTGCAGATTCCACTTCACTCTGGGGTTCATCCTCATATGGCTCCTTATTCCAAATGTCATTCAGTCCCTCATCTTTTTTGTATACATCCCCTTAAATATTGTATAAATTATAGATTTGTAAATCATAGATTTATAGATTGTATAAATTGCTTTAGGGTTGCCATAAGTCAGAAACAACTTGAAGGCACACAGCAACAAACTGAGCCAGAAGTCCCCAACACAGATTAAAAAGTAGACTGTGGTTGGATAGCAGGCTGAAACGAGCTTTTGTTTTTATGTCACTTTTTTGTCCCACAAGCAACATACATTAATAATCAAAATAAAATGTGTGAAAACAAAGCAAAAATGTTTTGCCAAAACAGATGAAAACACATTTTAAAGGCCAATGTCCTGATAAAACAGTATTGTTTTGACTGCCTGTTGAAAAGTGCTGCTCTGACTTCCTTAAAGATGGAATTTCATGATCAAGATATTGCTACAGAAAATGTCCTGTCTTCTTGGCAAGGTGGGATATAGAATACAGTCTCATGAGCAGTGTCTATGGTCTTTCAGCTATCCTGGCTCCAAGGCAAGGATACTTCAAATGTTCTGGATGTATTACCCATCTTTATTTTCCATTGTTTTGGCCCAAACCCAGAAGTTCATGTAAATAGCAATCGATGCTTGGTCATGGTTTAGTCCAAAACTTTCAATCCATTCTCTGAAGGAGATCTGAGCTCAAGGAAGAGGTTCTTCAGTGAGGACATCTCTCCTATTATCAGTGGAATAGAAAGGAAGGTATGGTTCAAGCCAATGGGTTTAGGAGAGAAAGATCACAAAAAAGCACTGAGAGCTTTTGTTGGCATAGAGTATAGTAGTTGCTATTATAATAATTATACCTACAAAAACAAGAGTGAAGGACTTTGTTCAATAACATGTAATCTAAGATGTCAAGGGAGTAGTTCAGTTTCCCCCCCCAAAAAAATCAGTGAATATGAAGGGCCTTTCATGCATAAAAAATGAGATTACATTTTTCTGACATACTGAGATAAGTATCAGTATCAGTATCAATATTTTTTTGGTTGGGAGAGGGAAGCCTGGATATTATTTATTCTTTTTGATTCAACTCCTTGGATTTTGGCTACTCATAAATTTACATTGCAGGATTTTAAACATTCACAACCCACGAATTTTATTCTGAAGACAGCTGGTAGGTTTATTATGCTATACTACTGACAAGTAATAATACTTGAATGAGGCTCTTTAAACCTCAGATACCCTGAAGGCCAAGTCTGCTCTCTTTGAACAGAACCTGAATAAACAAATAAATGTCCTCTTTTCCCTAAGGAATTTTACAGAAACTGCAGGAGACAGATTCTTCTTTTTGTAGTCTCACACTCTGAACCTCTGCATATCTCTCTCCCCAACCTGGCATCCTCTAGATGTTTTAGAGAATAGACAACAGCCCACATCAGCTCCTGCCATCACAGCGAATTGGGATGTTGGAGGTTTAGTCCCAAATACATAGAGGACACCAGATTGGGGGAGGTTTGCATAGGATATATGTTAGAATCCTATTGTTAGTCCCAATGAAATAGACCTATTGAATCAGTGAGATTTACCTATATGTGGACTTCATTTAACAATTGATTCACTGACTCTGTTCAAATTCAGACTAAGCAATATGACTGATTGGGAGATATTGTTTTTGTTATAACACCCCTTTTCCCCAGGCCTGGAACTTATAGTGAATTGGAAAATTAAAACAGGGCTCCTTCAGATGAAGCAAATGTGTGTGTAGGTTATGGTATATGTTGTAATTCTCAGGTTTTCTGTTCTCCTTCATTACTTTTGGCTATCCCCACCACTAGCTGTAACATTTTACTTCTACTCTCAAGTGGATTTCTTTTTACTTCAGATATATATTAGGACAAAAGAGTATCCTTCACTCCTTCTCTCTCTCTTTTTGTAATTATAGTCTACCAGTGCATCAGAGCAGTGGTACTTTTGTAGTGTAGTACTATTACTTTATAAATAACTAAATATGTCCTTTCATTGTAAGAAACACCTCAGTAAACTATGTTCTCTGTTTTTTTATTTAAAAAAAAAACTTTGGAAAAGCCTTAGTGTAAATCTAAAAACTTGCTACAAACAACTCCACAAAGAATTGAATAAGTAGACATGGAAACTACAAGAACCAGTATTAAATCTGGCAAAATCCAAGTTGTAAAAATTGTGCTTCTTTAGATCGATCTGGAAGATCCCACACTAAGATCACTAACTGCAACTAAAAAGTTAAAATTTAATTAAACTCCAAATAGAATTAAAATTTAAATTTAAAAGCATATCTATTTTAAAAAGCAGCAAATATGGACAATTCAGAATATTATTAAAAGGCTCCATAAACAGTCAGTCTCTACAGGCATGTTGAAACAGAAAAATCTTCACCTGCTGCTGGAAGTTTGTCAAAGAGGGGGTCTCTCTAGGAAGGGAGTTCTAGAGCATGGGAGCAGCCACTGAGAAGACTTGATTGTTCTCTTTGATCTCTTTAGCTTGAGGAAGAGAAGCTTAAGGAGTGACATGATAGCCATGTTTAAAAATTTGAAGGGATGTCAT
>CM034701.1:47214329-47228704 GCA_020142125.1 Phrynosoma platyrhinos
TATTATTATTATTATTATTATTATTATTATTATTATTATTATTAAGCGCCCTCTGTATTTCATGCCATGGGCTCCCTGGGATGGAACAAGAACCACTGGCACCCCAGTTGTACTGCTGCTTCAACCACTATTTGCTCTTTGTCTTGCTCTGGGAGTGAGGCAGAAGGCAGGTAGGCTCTGCAGAGGGCAGCACAAGCCAGTGTCTCCCTACAGAGTCAGCCAGGCCAAAATCATGACTGAGAGGAATCTGCCCTTAGAAAGCTCCTTCATGCCTTGGTGGTTGTGTTCCTCTGGGTTGTGGTGGCACAAACTCCAAAGGGTACCCCATAATGCCTTGTTCAGAGGACCTCCTCTCAGGCTTCCTCTGGAGAGATGTGTGCACCAGCTGTTTCAATGCTGTTGTGCTGTCACAGCAGGAAAGCAGGTGTTGCAGATCTCTAGAGAGTGCCAATGCCCCACTCTGAAGAGCCAGGTCACCCGCTTCCCAGTTTTAACATTTGCAAGAGACAGACCAGAGCCAACAAGACCCTATGGATCAGTCTGTGTGTTTGTGTGTGCGAACATCTGGATTTTGCTGCCACTTATTCTCCACCCACTGAGGGCTGAGCAGGGTATTGCTGTTTTCATGCTAAGATGCTAACTTTTGATAACCTGGTTTTTGCAGTATCAGTGGTCAGTGGCATCACTGGGTGGGTGTCGTGGGTTTGAACTGCATCAAATGATACCCCAGAGGAGGGGTGACATCAGTGGATCCTCCTCCCACTGTGGCAAAGGGGCAAGCATGCCCCTCATGGCTTTGTCACTGGCCCAGGGTGGCAATGAAGCCAACAGGTGTATAAGGCAGTGGGAGGGAGGGCAAGCTGCTCCCCTCAACACCCCTGATACACCAGGTGTCACCAAGCTTAGTGGCAACATTATCAGTGGCAATGATATGTATTCTTAATTTGAATTCTCAGTTCTATATATTACCTTGATCACATTGACAAGCATCCAGCTGGTTAGCTAGGCTGATGTTGACAGACAGAGCCATTTCTTCCTGACTACCTGCAGGCCTCCCATGCCCTCAACATCTGCTGTGGCAAAGCTTCCAGAATAGATTTTTGGGTGCTGGAGGCTGCTGGAATTGAGGACAAGAAGAACATTGGGAAATCAGTCCATCCTGCAATGGTGGTGGGTGTTTCCCATTTTAATGGAGCACATGAATCTGATCCACTCAAGTGAGGTAGGTGGCATCCATATGAGGAGTGTAATGAATCTGCTTTGGGTTTTATTCCATACATGAAAGGAGCTAAACATGGAACTGACCCTGTCCCCCACAGTAGTTTCAGCATCTTGGACAGTTCCTAGGTCAAGAATTAAAGTTCTGAATTAACATTTTGTGCTGCTTTTGCTTTTTAAAATTCTTGGTATGCTGTGTTTCCTAAATCATCCTTCAGATGTAGTTTTGGTTTAGTTTATGGAACAGAACTGGTTTTAATTGTATAAATAAATGCAGTTGCCCCTCCCAATTTGCAGGGGATCCATTCTAGACCCCCCCTGTGAAAATGGCGGCTCACTAGTATTGGAGTCCTATTGGAAATAATGGCACAGGTACCTGTGGTGCATGTGGCCATTTTAGATATGGCAGTTGTCCCTCTCCATGAAGAGCAAAACTGCAGACCTCAAGTCTGCGAATGGGGAGGGACAACTGTAAATGAATAAAGTCTCTTACCAATGTTATCTAAGAAAAGGTAGCATGTGTAGGTTAATAGGACAGACTGCTTATTGGATGCTGCTTCTATAAAAGGATAATGCAGGGTCTGGGAATAAATGGACAGTTTTTACAATAGAAAGTGATAAACAATAGAGTACCCCAAAATATATAAATAGAGACTGACACTGTTTAAAATTCATGAGTGAATCATCTGAGGTAAGCAGCAAATATGAGTTAGCAAATTTGTAGAATGAGTGAAATCTCAAGCATACTGTAAACTCCAGAGGTGTATCTCAGATGTATTCCAGATAAGATTCAGGCGAAATAAAATAATGCAATATACACTGAGAGATAATCTCCTAAAACTCCAAATGGTTGTCAAATTCTGAAGAAGCTGGGACCATCACAAGTTGTGATCAGAGCCAAACCACTTTGTTGCTCCATTTCCTTAAATTTAACTTCACATTTTGGCTTTCACAATTGCTGTATGTCTTCCCACCACTCTGTGCTCTGGATCACTGTTATGATAATTTTCCTTCTCTTGTAGAACAACCTGTATAGCTACTATTAGGCTTCAGCTGCTACCCACAGGAGTTCTGGGGTCCTTTCACAGTACACAATTATAGTGTTATTATTACACTTTTAACTGCCATGGCTTCATCCTGCAGTACCCTGTGGTTTGTACTTCAGTGATGCACTAAATTTGTCTAGATGATAACACTAAATACTTTTCTCTAAACTCCAAATCCCAGGATTCCATAGGATAGAGCCATGGCAGTTACAGTGGAATCATAGTGCTATAACTGTGTAATTTGAAAGGCACTTGGTCATTCTGCTCACTCCACATTTTATCATGAAAGTTAACGCTGTCCTAGGGTACATCTACACTGTAGAAATAATGCAATCTGACACCTCTTCAACTGTCATGGCTTCATCCTACAGAAACCTGTGATTTGTAGTTTTGTGAGGCATCAGCATTCTTTGGTAAAGAAAGCTAATGACCTCATAAAACTATAGGATTCCATAGGATGGAGCTACAGCACTTAAGGTGGTATCAAACTGCATAGTTTCTGCAGTGTAGATGGACCCTTAGTTCCTCCAAGTAGTGTTACAATGGCTTTCAATGGTTCTGATGAAACAAACCATAGTCCACAAAAGCTTATATCACAATCAGTTTTCAATTTTGTTAATTTTTAAGGTGCTACAAGAATTTCAGTTTTTGCTACTGGATAGACAGACAGAGCTGTCCCTCAAAAAGCTTTAAGCTCTAAAGGGATTTAGTTATTTTATTTATTTATTTGATTAAATCCCTCCTTTCTTTCAAAATGGGATTCAGTTTTTACCAGTCCCTGTATGGACTTAAATCTGTTTTAGGCAGTTTCTGAAGAAACAAGAGAATGTTTTATACTCAGTCAAAATAAATAAATAAAAAATAAACTCAGCTCTGTAAAAAGTGGCAGGCTATAAAGTACAATTAAAACTTCGTGCACAAGCAATAAGAAGTTACAAAGCATGCATAATCATGAGATGAATGACCTCAATGGCCAGAAGAGTAGAAAGCAAGGAAAAACCAAGGTCAATTATCAAAATTGCTAATTTTAATGCCATAATTAATAATGAATGTTTCAAGAAAGAATGCTTAATGTATAATTGTATCCAAGCATCAAAACCTGTTAAATGCTAAAGTTATGCAATTTATGCAAATTAAAATGATAAGAAGAGACAATTACAGCTTATAATTAACAGATAAATACAAATGATCCCATGATGAAGGTCTTGGCTTCTCTTCTGTCTTATGAGACAATGTAATTGATTTTTATAAATGCTAATTTATATGCTCTGTTAACCATTGACATACTGTAATATATATTAAATTTAAAAAGTATAGTAATGTCTAGAATAATGTCTGGTTTTCAATATCTTATGGATAAAATGAAGCAGGGTTTTGTGTGTGTTTGTGACACACACACAGAATGCTAAAACTGTATATTTATTCTGTAGTTTTTTTCTTTCTCTTCTTGTTAGAATGAGCAATTGAGGTTTATTCTGAAAAATATGTTAACAAAATATTTTTACTATTGTAATCTGTGGATCTATAAATACATCAACACATACATACACGCACACAGACAAACACACACTTGGAGGCTGCCAGTTATATATCCATAATATATAGTATAATGGAGCCTTCCAAATTTCAAGAGGCTCTAGTGTTGACAGGAATAACTAGCAACTGTCAGGAAAAGGGGCTTCCATTGAAACCTGGGTACTACCCATCTTTTTTTACCACTACATCTTGGTCTGGTCACTTCTTATCATGAAAAACAGACTGCACATACAAAAAAGAAAAGAAAAAAGATAGGATTATACAGTCATACAATCGCTCTCCTGGTTTTTCATATCCACAAAATTTGGGGAATGAAATGTGTGGGATACATAAAAATGGCTGTACTTTCCACACTCCTGCTCCTGTGTTTAGTAGTGACTGGACTAGATCATTGGATTTGACTCTAAAAGTCTACAATAATGGTTTGCATGTACTGCATCCCATGGTTTCCACCAGAATTTGCTTCCAACTCAATCAGCAATCACCCTTTCTTCCTGCAATTCTCTGGACACTGGAAATAACTATTACTGGGCATATACTGCAGCATCTCAAGAACCTCCACTCTCCTTAAAAATTACTAAAACCAAATAATTTGCCCTTATGATGCAAAATAATCTTGAAAGTCAGCATAGGCAATGCTTGGTGAATCTTTAGAGGAAGGGCTGAGTACGTAAGTAAGAGGCTGGATGGTTTTAAAAATTGATTTTTGTTGTATATGGGTCCAACAGTGCCCATTAGTCCTAGGCTGCTGCCACACTGCAGAATTAATATAGTTTGACACTGATTTAACTGTCATGGCTCCATTTTATAGAATCCAGGGTTTTGTAGTTTGTTGTGGCACCAAAGCTCCCTGACAGAGAAGGCTAAATATTTTACAAAACTACAAATACTAGAATTGCATAGCATTGAACCATGGCATTTAAAGTGGTCAAACTGCATTAATTCTGCAGTGTAGATGCAGTTTACAATGGCAATAAAGGAACTTCCTGATTCTGAGGAAGTATGCTTCTGGGTACCACTTATTGGGAAACAATAGCTAGAGATGGTGTTTGTCTTCATCTCCTACTTGTTAGTTTTAGGCCTGGTAATATATACATGTGTTCTGATCAAGCAAATATCTGATCAAGTTCCTAATGAAAGCTTTAAGCCTAAGTGAAATTATTAGTCCCAGTGATGGTAGACATATAAATGGAATTTACCTAAAGGCTCCTCTAAATGAAACAAATATGTCAGGAGGTTTCTGTAATTTGGAGTATTTGCTGTGATAGTTCTTGTTGGTTTTTCAAAATAAATATTTTAACAACATTTCTGTTGTCCCAGAGTATTTTCTGGCAAGTCCTAGCATCAGCTGCAACATCTTATCCCCAGCACTGAATGGTTTCTTTTAAATTCCAAGATATATGGTGACTGCAGCAGCACATATACCAAAATTGGGAATTATAAATTCACTTCTCCTTTTTTCTCTCTTTAATTTTTAAAAAAATTATGATGCTATAATACATCAATGAAATTACAGTTTTGCACTATAACACTATAACTCTAAGATTTCTTTTTTAAGTTCACAGAAGAGAATATTTGCTTTTCGATTCATAGGGCTACCTCAGCAAGCCATGCCACAGTTCAAAAAGAAAAACCTTCAGAAAAGCCCTAGATCAGATCCAAGAAATCACTAATAACAGCCAGCAGCAAACATCCCCAGCAGTATGGAACAAGTGGACTGGGAAGTGACAACAAGCAAAGTATAGCAAAACCCAAGGAATGATGCTGTGAGAACACATGCTTCTTTTGATCCATCTTGAAGTGTTGATTAAGTTCCCAAGGGTTCAGTTGTTCTACTGTAGATGGGCCTGACCATTGCATTTAGTCCATGGATTAACTGATGAATTAAATGATTTAAACCTATGTGGACAAGATACAGTCTATAGGTGCCATGCAAGCTGCAAGGTCAGACCCTCCTCTAGACCCCTTTTCCCCATTTGTTTGAGGAGAAAAATATTTACTCCTGGAAGTCTCTAGGAGCATAGATTTTGCATAAAAACAAGGTTTATTATGATACTTGATGACAATTACTACTATGGATTCTTACATTCTGTTCCAAAGTCCATATTCTGGTAATTCCTTTATGAGGCCAATCAAAAATCACAAAAATCTCAGAGCTAGCTTTTCTAAACAGAGTTCTTCATTATGTTTACAAAAAAAAATGTGGAGAAAGTAGGCTGCTGGTGGTGGATATGATGATGTTAGAGTCAATAGTTTACACATTGTCTTCAGATGTTACATCAGGAAGAGAATGTGAAATATATGAGGAAAAATATTGCAAAATGATAGAGACTATAAATGTTAGCTTAGACCTACTTTCAATATCTCTGCAGTTCATGGTCAATAGTTTACTGATGTTTTGAATGTTCTGAAGCTTTCTAACAAACCTCAGTATAATAAAGATGTACATACATGCCTATGTGCTCATGGGCCAAACTAAAAACACAACTGTTTGAAGTTTAGCCTCTGAAGATGATTCAAATTGTCTGTGAAAAGTCCCCCAGCCAACAGGAACCTCTGCCATCATGTTCTTAATGTTAATTTCCTCATGCAGCCTTCTTTACTGCAGGTACCAATTTGGCATACAATGGCAAATGCATTTTTGCCTGTGTTAATAATTGCAGATACTTAAGCTTATTTGTATTCAAGGCAGGGAAATAATTCTTTCCTGACTGAATCAGACATGTTTTTACACAACTGTACCAGGAAGGGCAAGTCCTTCAGTTTTCCCTTTTTTGGGAGCCTGGGATCTGGGCTTGGGTGTGGAGGAAGAACAGCTGCTTCATTTTATCCCTGATAAATCATCTCCTCCTTCCATCAAATAAGTACTGTAGGTGGAGTACAAGAGGAGAAGAGGGTAGGTGAGGTCATGGCTCTGCCACTCCCTTGCTTCAAACTGTGAATCTGGTTACGTGTGAGAGAAAGTGTATTCTGAATTTGTCAATAATGCAGCAGAATCCTCTTATCACTTCATCGTGTGGGAAATCTGGGAGAAAGAAGGGAATTGAGAAGAAGGATGTAACTGCAGCCTGATTCATCACCCCATACTAAATAAAAAAGCACCAAAAATTTTATCCACACCATGAAATGGTGAAGATGATATGTTTTTTTTTTTTTGCAAGGTTGATTCTTCCTTGTTTCTGTAAATGCATACCCTTTAAAACTATCATAACTGGTCTCTTGTTGAATGGGCTGCAAAAAGCTACAAGTATTAGATGGCTTGTTTGCATTTTGTCAACAATCAGCCCCCCCTTTTTTCTTGATGTGTGCATATGTGCTTAGCTTCACAACTCTAGAGATACCTTTGTACACATTGTACAAAGCATGATGGGGAAAAAGCATCTGGTGTTTTTGTGGAAATAAGAGCTGTTGTAAAGATTGGACAATCCTCAGCAGGCTGTCTCAACATGTCAAGCCAGCCTGTCTTAAACATGAATGAGACATTGGCTACATTTCTTTATACATACCTAGGTGAGATTGGGGACTTGGGTGACAGTTTCTGTGCAGTATTTCTTGGAGCTATTATTGCTATTTTCACTTGCTTTGTGGTGTGGAGGATGGTGTTATACTTATAATCTCAGTTTGGTGCAAACAAGGATAGGAAGGTGAAGAGCAATCAGGAGCTGACAATAGTCAAAGCAGTCACATGCCTGTTAAAAAAAGGGTGGTTAAGAACATGAAAGAGGAGAGGGAATCATTTGGAGAAAGCACAAAAACAGGAATGGAAGAATAAGGGAGTAGAACCTAATGATATATGAGTTCATTTTGTGCAGATGTGGAGAGTGGGGTCAACTTCTGCCTGGAGGAGGACTGAAACCAGGGTTAGACAACCATGGCAGGCTACCTTTATGCCCAGGACCCTCTAGCAGCTGCATGGACTACTAAAAATAAAACAAGAAACCCAAAGCAACCAGACATCCACTTCTGGTTCTCAAAAAAGGGTATTTTTTTTTATATTAAACAGTACGGGATGGCCTTGCAACCCCCTTAAAAGGTAAATTGTCATCTTTGAAAGCTCCCAGGAGCAGCAATCCGGCATCTTTTTGGCCAGAAAAAGGCCACAATAGCACCCCTGGAGGGAGGCTGCCCACCCCTGCCCTAGAGATTCTGGCTTTTACTGAGATGCTTGTAGGACACAGCAGTTTTCCTAGTGCTAACAGTTCTCCTCTCACTGATGCCAAATCATCTCCCACAATTGTAGGAGTGGTGTAGCTTGGTTATGACCAGCATAGTGTAGTAGTTTGAGCAATGGACTATGACTTGGGGGGGTTGCAGACTGCCAGAAATAGTGCAAATTGAGCCTACTTTTAGGGTTAGGATTAGGGAATCACAGGGACTATATTTTATTGTGGCACCAGAGCTCTCTGACAGAGAAGGCTCAATGTCCCAGAAAAACCCCAAAAACAATTCCCATGATTCCCTAGCACTAACCCTAATCCTAAAAGTGGACTCAATTTGCACTATTTCTGACAGTCTGCAACCCCCTTTTGTAAACCAGGGTTTGAATCCTGGCTCAGTGATATAAACCCACTGGGTAACCTTGGGTAGGTAAGTCACATTCTGTCAGCCTCAGAGGATGGCTATGGCAAACCCTCTGAAGAAACTTGCCAAGAAAGCCCCATGATAGGTTCACCTTAGGAAAAGGTAAAGGTTTTTCCTTGAAAAGTTTGTCTAGTCATGTCCAACTGTAGGAAGCAGTGCTCATCTCTGTTATGAAGCTGAATGGCCAGCATTGTCAAAGACAACTCCGTGGTCTTGTGGCCAGCATGACTACACATGCTTTTGAACTACTAGGTTGGCAGAAGCTGGGACTAGTGATGGGAGCTCACTCCATCACGTTGCACTTGGGCCTTGAACTGCTGACCTGCCAATCTTACAATCACTTTAGGGTCACCATAAGTTGGGAATGACTTGAAGGCACACCACAACCACCACAACAAAGCTTTGTTGTAGTTTGGGTTGCTGGAGATAAAACTGAAGCTAGCCCCTCTACCTTTAATGGCGGTATAGGAGAGGGCATTTCAACAAGTGTTGCTTGTTACCTGGTGGCATGACAAGGAACAGCTTCTGAAATTCTCTCTTCTACACAACCATTAAAAATACAGGACCCATCTCCAGTTTTCAATCTGCCTTTCCTAGTTGAAGTACATTGTGGAAAATGAAAATGGCTGAAAAAAAAGGTAAAGCATACCCAGGGAATGCCTTACAGTGAGTCTTGCAAGTGTACTGGTAATGAAGCTGCTGACCAAGGATGCCACTGGTAATACTGGGCCTCTTGGACAGAGTCAGTGTTAAAGAAATACAAAGCTGAAAAGAAAGACCTCCCTCCCAAGAGCTGAAGTCATCTTTTTCTATGATAATCTTTCTTGTGTACCATGTTTGTGTCTCAAGTCAAGTTGGAAATTGTATTTTTGAAGCACAGATTATAATAGGGTGAATGCATGAATAACATAAACTTTTATTAGGGCTCTTCAGTTCTCTGGTGTTTTTCCTTACCTCAGCCATGGTCAAAGGCAGAGGACTAAATACAGAAGTGCCAGCTTGATGCAGAGGTGTATGGAGTGTGTGGCTGGCTACGTAGGGAGTTTCCATTGAGACCTGTATGAGTAAACTGTCAGCCTTGAATACAAGGACTCCTGTGTTTTGGATCAGAAGAGTTTTCTGTTTCAAAACTTCAAGATTTAATTGTTTGCAGTTTAAAACACTGTAAAGCACTTCATCACTGATAGGGAAGATGAAAGCTTGGAAATTCATAATTAGATATCAAAGCCCTTGCCCTGAAACAGAACAGAGAAGAGAAGTGCTTTGATATGACAAAAATTAAGAAGCAACCATGCTATGAACTTTTTATCGTTTTAACTTTTTATCTGATTGACAGAGACAAAAAGCTGCACTGAAATGTTCATATATGCCAATTTACCCATGGCTAATGGTTTCATAGCAAGATGAAATAAGCCAGAGCAAGCCACAAGGAGCAGGCTTAGCTCAGAGAGTTCTCACATGTTGGTGTTCATTGCAGGAGAACAAACCAAATTCATAGGAACTCTATTTTTGTTTACCATGGCTATCACACATCCTTTTTGAGTTCCATTTACAGTAAGAAGGCAACCATGAAGCCAACTTTGTCCAAATGTATTTTCTCAGAAAAGTGCAAGTGCCAGTGGCATGCAATGTATGCAGCTAGTTCTTTGCTGTCAGAGATATTTTGGCAAACTGGACACTGTTGTTTTTCCCTTGACTTGAATATTATTAAATAGATGAAGCATAGTTCTCATGTTCATGATAGGAGTTTTCAGGCTGAGACTCTTGAATGCTGCGGATGGGTTACAGTAAAGAAGGCTGGAATTCACTGTCACAGTTGCAGATGTGTAATCTAGAGATACATCTGTGACTGACTGATATTCATGATCCCAACATAGTCATGATTATAGCACTATTGCCACTATCGTTAAGTCCCACAATCCTGCTTTACCACTCTGAGCAATGGGGATCTGTGTTTTTATCAACTGGGATACTGCATACTGGTGCTTTGAATCACATTCTGTCAATGATTTCTGATGTGAAGAGAAATTGCAACAGGGATCCTGCTTCTGATTGTCACACTGGAGATTCTTCAGCAGCCACTTAATTGCCAAACATTTGCCTTACCAAAGAGGTCTATGCATATTAACAGAAAGACTAGCTTCCCTTGTACCTGAGAGATAATACAAAGAAGGCCAACTCTTGGGTTTTCATAACTTAACAGAGACCATCATACCTGTGAGAGTGGGAGGGCAAAGAGAAAAACCTTCCCTGAAGTTCTTAAAATCCAGCCAGTGCCATATGGTCCAGAGATGTGGCCATTCAGATAGCCTGCACTCAGTCTGTATAGGACTTTACAGGTCACAAGCATTTTGAATTCTGTGGGAAATAAGCCAATATCCCATGAAGCTGTTGTAACATTGAACTTGTGTTTACCAAAAAATAAACATCTGTCCTTGATGAAAGACTTCCATATACTTAACTGATAGACTGAATTGAAAGCTCTTTCATGAATTATTCATATGAAAAAAGGATCCACAAATAGAAGTGATAGATTTTTAACACATGGACATTTGCACAAAATTTTCAACGTCAGCCATGCCTAGTTCCAGACTGAATGGAGAACCATAATGTGTACAGCAGCTCTGAGAATTTTTTTTTTTTTGGCAAAAGGAAATAATGCTTCCGTTTTAAAACCTGGGGAGTAAATTCTAGAATTCAGAAAACTCATCAGCAGCATGCATGTCTTGTGCATAGACAGTCCCATAATAAAGCTCAAGCATCTCTAGTTAAAAGCATAAAATGGAAGATGATGCGATAGACATTTGACAATAAGGTGGCACCAGCTAGAGAGAAAACAGTATTGGGTTACATGGACAAATAATCTGCAATGATATAATGGTATCTGTCTGGATCAGGACCATTACATGTAGGAAAGGAAATTTAATCCACATTTTGGAAATAGCCAGTTACAAATAACCAATTACTTGTAATTTTGATCACTTTCCTCATAACAAAACTGCACTACATTGCAATAGTAATTTGATGAGAGAGAACACCATCTTTTTGTAGTGTAATTGTAACATTGCCCAATTATAGTGACAGGAATTTCACCTATTAACTGATGGAGGGATATCACATGCTTCAAGTGATGTCTCATGCTACACCTTCTTGTGCAGCTACCCCATGTTGTGTTGTGTTGTGGGTGTTGAGATAACAAGGTGGGTGGGAAATTCATGGGGTTACTATAAGTTGGCAGGGACACACACACACAATTAATTTAAAGTGAAGCTTGATCCCAAGTTGTCTAAAACCATTATTGAGTCAACTGAAATGTATTTTTTGAATACACTATATTCAAGTTGATGAGGATTTGGATGTGCTTGAAGAGGAAATGTTATGCTCTTAAAGCATGTCATTATCTTAACATTGCACTTTCCCTGTGGATGGATTTTGGTACCTTTTTTCCCTTGCGAGGGCACCACCTTTCTCTGTTCTAGCTAGTTTTTCTTGTATTGAACAGCCCCACAGGTTTGTCTTGATCTTTATTCCAGCAATACGGCTATAAATCATAGTGTGCTAATATTGAAATTATGTCAGCAACAGAGAGTACAAATTCTGAACACTATAGATGAAGTATTGTTACCTTATATTAAATGGAGCCTTTAAACATGAACTTACACCAGATAATGTATCTTTGACATGGATGCTATATGTCAATGCAAAATTTTGGATTGTGGAAGTAAAGATTCAAGGAACTGTCTCTTATAATACATCAGTCCCTGGATCCACCTTGTCCAGTATGGTCTTGCAGAATGCTGAAAATTATTTTAAATAAGTATTTAGTTAAAGCTTATCTTCTAGTGGTCTCCAAATATGTTTCCTTTACAGTTTAAATCTGAAAAATAATGCTTTCCTACTTCCAAAGAAGAACTAAAATATTTAATTTCAGTGCCTTAAAAAATTGAATGCTGAAGCCTTCTTGTCCACTTCTTACTCAACTTACAATAGAGCATAGGGATTTTCTGGGGTCCTTTTGCTGGGAAGGACAGAGAGTGAGCAGGGGATCTTATAAATGCTAATGATATATTCAGTTTCTGAACCATGGCTTCTTCTAAAATGTCTGTCTAATAATAAGTATATCGGACCGGACGATACTGTTACCAATATCAAGTTGATATCAAAAGGGATATTTTAGGCATGTAGCTAAGAAGGCACCCCAGTCTAGGAAACTAGCCATGACATATCCAACCATATAAGGAGATCTGACTGACTCAGCATGGGGGAAGCTCAAGAGCACAAGGATGAATCAGTCAAGATTGGAATCTGCATAATCCATTAATAGGAGTGATGGTGGGTGATAGACCTTGTGCTTACAAATGAACAGAAAACCAAGTTCACTTCCATTTGGAGGAGATACTCCATTGTCCAGAGACATTTGCACTGATTGTCCAGTCATTTACAAGTTCTCATTCTTCTCTTCTTTAAGCTTAATTTTAACCCCCAGTTCTGCCCAAGGATACATTTTGCCCTATGCATATGCCTGTCAAGGCACCTCCCATTCAGTCTCACTTGAGATTCAGAAAGACATTCTGCCAGTATCTCATTTATTCTCCAGCATTGCTATCAGCTGCTGAGCCATTTCAGTTCACAGAATCCCCCGACTGGAACCTTTGCTTCTGGAACCATTATAGTATTGCTATCTAAAATCCCTAAAGTTGCTATCTGTACCATATTTTATATTGTTAGTTCTTGGAATTGTGTGTGAGCATGCTTTTGTGTGAGTGGTGTTTCCGTTTTACAAATAAAATTACATTTAGACTTTTCATCTGGAGTTCTGTTTCTTGAAACCACTATATATAGGCTTGATCCCTGCTGTAGTTGCCCAAGCCCTCTCAGCAGCTTTCATTGAGCTAATAAAATTTCCTTATTAAACATTGATTGTGGGTGCCCTTTTGGAACACTAGTAATTTTGGGTAACAATACTTTATTCAGTGGGCCATATCACTGAACTATGTCGCTGCAAAGTCTTTTGAATACAGAAGGTTAAGCAGATTTGTAATGATTTGTTCCATTTGGAAAAAGCTAGAAAAACTAGAAACTGCAGGGAAACTGCACATTTTGGCATAATGGAGACATTTCCTAAGAACAAGCTCTGGTAAGCAATGGACAAGACTGTCCCAAACTTATTCTTAATTGGATATATTTAAACAGAAGCTGGATGACAAATTGTCAAGGATGCTACAGCTGCATCCTGAATGGTAGAGTCTGCAGTGAGCAGGGATTGTAACAGATGAATCCCAAGGTCCCTTCCAATCCTAAGTGGCATTCTGGAGCCCTGGTGGCACAGTGGTTAAATGCCTGTATTGCAGCCACTCACTCATAAACCACAAGGTTGTGAGTTCAATATCAGCAAGGGGCTCATGATCGACTCAGACTTGCATCCTTCTGAGGTCTCCTCGCTCTTACTGAAACCTGGCTCCTGGCCCTTGATACTGCTACCTCTGCAGCCCTCTCTTTTGGTGGTCTTTCTTTTACCCACTAGCTGCTCTGAGGGTCGAGGAGGAGGGGTCGGTATCTTACTGTCTAATTCCTGCCATTTTCAAGTTCTCTTTTCTCGCTAGCTATTGTTTCTCTTTGTTTGAGTTTCATTCTATTAGACTCTTTTTTCCTCTACATCTGCAGGTTGCAGTTATCTATCACTCTCCTGGCTCTGCTACTCACTTTCTCTCTGACTTTGAGTCATAGTTCACATTTTTTTCTATCGATGCACTCCCCTATCTGATTCTAGGTGACTTTAAAATCCACTTTGATGACTTCAAAAATCTAACAACATCTCGCTTTAGTTCCCTCTTATTCTCTTTTCATCTTCAACCTTATTCCAACTCTTTAACTCATTAACTTGGTCATTATCTTCACCTAGTTTTTGCTGCTAAATGTGACATTTCTGACAACTTGGTAGATGACTTTCCATTATCTGATCATTATTTAATTTCTTTTACTCTTGCTTATATC
>CM034701.1:47260167-47278379 GCA_020142125.1 Phrynosoma platyrhinos
GGGTGCCAAAGGGCATCACTACAACACTCATCATCCACACACAAACACCTTCATATTTTCTGCCCATGACCACCTTTAAAAGAGATGTTGCCCTAAAAGAGAGCAAAACAGTGAGAGGATCCAATGAAAGTTTTTTTTGTGTAAAACAACAACAACCTCAAAAGTTTTTTTAAAAATTGTTTTCATGTCACCAACAAAAGTAAATAGGCTCTGTAAATAAAGTAGCCTTTTGGTTTACTTGGAGACTGAGCTGAGAGAAATATGACATTAGCAAGGAGAAAGGCAGTGTAAGAGAAAGTATCCTGTAGTCATGGGGAAAGATGAGCATCTATTCAGAACTCTTTACAGTAGAACTTTTAAAAAATCCATTCTATTACTCCCTGATATATTTCTTAGAGAAGGCTTTCAGTGTCATCATCAATTGGAAGCTCAGATATTGTGGATTACAGAAAAGTAATATTTTTACAGTTCCATCTCTCAATTGCTCAGTTTGATTTCTTACATTTTCCTTCATTCAGTGAGCATCTCTAGTCTGCTTAAAATGAAAAGTAGCAATGCTGAGATTGGTCAAACCCTCTGACATAGGCTGAGATTTATTTGGGTCATGGACCAGCCCATTTGTAAATAATATGGTGAATACGTATGTTCCTCCATTGGAGGAACATACGTATTTGCCATATTATTTACAAATGGGTTGGTCCATGATCCAAAGAATAATTGAACTGAAACTTCCAAGTAGAGGCTGTTCCCTCTGCTCAGCTACATTGGCATCCCTAGGGTTGGTGTCACCTGGTGCGGGGGGGGGGGGGGGCAGACTACTGTGGCCTGTGGAGCACTGTTTGGGATCCAGTGTAGTTGTTGGGCAAGTGCGAAAGGGATGTGATGCCCTTTCTCATTCACCCAGTGGCTGTGCCAGTCCCACTGGGTGTACTGTCCCACCGTATGTTCTACCACCTCTGTGGTGTCACCTGGTATGATCCATATCCGCCTGCACCCTCCTAGTGATGCCACTGCCCAGCTGCTTCTCCCATGCTCAACAACAGCTGGGGCAGAGGTTCTTGCCTGGTCTATCTCCATCTCCCTGCCTCATTCTATGTGCTATTGGGCATGCAGGGAAGGAGCTTCATATGCTTACCTCCCCACATATTTGGTTGCTTCTTGCTCCCTTGGTGCTCAAGAGCAGCTGGAGCAAGCCCAGGAACATCCCTGCAGCCAATCAGTGAATGGAGCTATACCCTGCATCCTTTAGCTCTTGTTGCACACTGGGGCAGGGACCTTGGAAAAGGAGGTGCTGGATACTTCTTTTTGTAAGGTCTGAAGAAATACATACACAGGTGTAACCCCAATATGCCTGCATATAGCACCAACGGGATGCCAGCTTAAAATGCAATCCATTTGGGAGTAATGGAAAGCTCTTCACATATATTCATATACATCTTTTCTTTATGATGACTTAGATATTTCATAGCTTCACCCTGAAATTCAAAACTGATTACAGAGTAATGCTTTGGAGAGAATTGTTACAATGAAACCATGATGAGCATGGGTTTCTCTAGCAGCACCTTGTATAATGTCATTAGTCTTTATCATTTCAGCTTTATTGAAGGGATAAAGATCAAAAGCCAATGTACTGGTTAGAATGCTGAATTGGGACTTGGGAAATCCAGGTTCAAACCCCCTGTGAATCATAAATCTCACTGGTTCACCATAGGTCAGGCACTTACTTCTTGAGCCTGATCTGCTTTACAACACTGTGAGGCTAACAATGCACACAGGGGAAGAGTGACACCATCTTGAGCTTATTAAAGAAAGGTGGGGTATTTATGTAATAAATATCTTATTTTGTATATCAGAAGCAAAAACACAATTTCCTCATTAAGTAGAAGCTGAGCTTGATTAAACCTAAACACAAAGATGTAATGTGGATGAACTTAACAAAATTTATCTGTATAAAGGGCATAGGTCTCCCAAATGGAAGCAGATGACAATACTTAGCCAAGCAGCCTCAGTTATTCAACAGAATATACTATCAAGTACAATGGGTGCCCTGACCTTGAAAAGCTATAAATGTTGAAATAATCCTTTGAATTTTAAAAGAGGTCTGTTACTTCACCATCTGTCAGAAAGTGTAGGCACCAAGCTGTTCCAATAAGAGGAGAAACCCAACAGTTTTAACATTAAATTTGTTTAAACTGCAGTTGAAAAGTACATGGTACAATTCTTGTAAAGGATTAATGTACATGTAAATTGTTTAGGCAAACTGAAATTATTCCTGGATGCATATTATTACAGCTGAACACCCCTTTCTGCCACTAGGCACCTGTGCTTTGAAACTCTTCTCCTAAAATTAGATTATTTATATCTATATAATTATATTGTTTATTGGAACAATAAACAATTGTTAATGATCCAAAAGAGAAAGAGTGATGAAATCAACACAATGCTAGCATATAGGTAGAAGTAATTACATTGGCAAAACAATGAAATCACACAAATAGGTGAAGCAATACGATGGGGTGTGCTTAAGTCTAGAGACCCAGAACACTGTAGAGATTTTAATGTTGGACTAGGCCTCCAGGAGACCAAGGGGGCCTGGATGAAAGCACTGGAAAACCTCCCGTGAATAAATCCTGTCAAGAAAACCCTATGATAGGATCACCGTATGTCAGATTCAACTTGAAGACACATAATAATAACAATGATAAATCCTCATATAGTGAACAAGCAGGTAGGAATGATAATTCAAAGAGCCTGATTGGGTCAATACATTAACATTGTTGTTGTTATTATTGTGTGTCTTCATGTTGTTTCTGACACGTATTGTATTTAAAACATCTAGCTTGCATGCAATCATCCTTTTGAGCTTTACAGTCCTTCTCGACAAAGAAAGACTTGCATTGCTCAAAAGGGCCATATTTTCATAAATGTATGTTGAGTAGCATGGACAAAAGGGAATGCTGCTTGGAATGCGTGCTCATGTGTAATCCTGACTTTTCCCCCCATGGGGCCGACAAAATATGATGTTGGCATGACCCATTACTGGTCCCATAAATATGAAGGAAAGAAGGAGCCACTGGTAGCCCATTTATTGTGTACATGAAAACACTGAGTTGAACTTTTACAGTTTTATTTTCTTGCTGGAACACAGCTACTAAGAAGTAATTTGGGGGAGAGTTGGAAAACAAGTACTGTATAGAAATGGTTAAATACTCATCTTTTCACTCCCACCATCACCAATATCTTCCCCACTGCATTTCAGAAAACCCCCAAAGATTGCCTCCTCAAACCATTCTAGAGCAAAGGAAGAGAAAATGTATCAAAATGTGACAATTTATTTAGCAAAGACTGCCTGGTGTGATTTCACCAAAGACAGTATTTTTCTTTATGTATCTTTGGTACTTCCTCCCATCTTCCTCCCTCCATTATTTACTTATTTTTATTTTTATTATTTAATTATTTAAATAATTTAATTTATATCCCACCTTTCTTCTGATAGGGGATCCAAGGCAGTCTAAACAAATTAAAAACAAAATACAGATAAAATCCTGTTAAAGCAAAAGTTAAAATAATAATAATATAAACAATTCTATTTAAAAAAAACTGAAAACATAATAAAAAAGAAATAAAAACATGGCACACCCCATTAAAAAATCATTGTCACAAAGGATTAAGAACTAAAGGCCTGCCTAAATAAAATGATTTTTGCTGGCTTGCAGAAAGAGAACAGGAAGAAGGCTTCCTCCTCAAACCATACTAATCTTCTCTCTCTCTCTCTCTCTTTTTTGAGAGAGTGAGTTACAGTCTTGGTAGATGAAGAGAATGCTATGAATGTAGCATATCTTGATTTCAGTAAGTCCCTCGACAATATCCCAAGATTCCCCATGATATTCTTGCAAATAACAGTAAAATCTCTGCTAGACGATGCTACTGTTAGCTGGATATTTATAACTGGTTGACACCAATTGTTCTGCCAAAACTAACAAAATAAATTTTAACATGGAGAAATGCAGGATACTACATATAGGAACAAACAACAACAACAACAAAAACAAAAACAAAAAGAAAGGAAGAAAAACCAAAATGCATCAATATAGGATGGGTGACACATAGCTTGACAATTGTACATATGAAGGGGATCTAGGAGTCTTAGTAGACCAGAAGCTGAACATGTCAACAGTGTGATGCAGCAGATAAAAATGCCAATGGGATTCTAGGGTGCCTGAATAGGGAGTGATGTAGGTTTTAGACTGAGGGAAAGAATAGTGCCACTCTATTCTGCTTTGGTCAAGCCTCACCTGAAATATTGTATCCAGTTCTGGGCACCTCAATTGAAGAAGGATGTTGGAATGTGTCCAGAGGATGGTGATGTGTCCAGAGGATGGTGATGGGTAACCGCCTAGATTGGTCCACCACCAGGTGGTATATAAATAAAAATTATTATTATTATTATTATTATTATTATTATTATTATTATTATTATTATTAGATGGAAAAAAAGTCTGGAAACTATGCCCTGCAAGGAGTGGCTTAGGGAGCTGTTTAACCTGGGGAAAAGAGGGTTAAGAGGTGACATGATACCCATGTTTAAATATTTGAAAGGATCACATATTGAAGATGAAGTAAGCTTGTTTTCTGCTGCTGCAGGGACTATGGAACAATAGATTCGACCAGGGGGCAACCAGCTCTGGGTGCACTGAATCCACGTTGGATGTTATTGCCATTCCACTCACCAGTCGCCCTGGACTCGGGGGAAAGTTAAAATTTTTCCATGCCACAGTACCCAAACTGGAAGTCACCTCTAATTTTTTCTAAATACATCTTGTTCTGCCTGATAGACAATTTATCCACTTATTACAAATTAAGGACATGATAGGATCTCAAGTTTTTGAAACTGTTTCCATTGTGTTACATTAGTCATGCTAGACTAATGCTAGAAAGGCTGTACCATTATTGAGTGAGAGCTGGACTTTATTAGAAAGTTGAGGTATTAATTAAGAGCAGTGATATTTTAAAATATATAACGTCTGTCTGTCTATCCACTATCAGATCTTTTCAGTACTAGTTAATAATTATGTTGAATGCACTTGTTATTCAGTACTTGTTAATAATTATGTTGAATGCATGAGCAGGATACAATCTGATTGTATCCTGCTTGTGGATCTGACCTGTTCCCACTTCTGGGGCTCACCTGGACTGGTGTGGTTATGGCTGGGTGTTCAGCCTGCTGTTGTGATGTAGAGCCATTGCTACCACCACCACCTCACTGATCACTGCCGTTTTCTGTGAATTCTCCTATCATGGCCCATAAGGGCAGAAACGGGGTGCCTGGCTTCACTGACATGGCCAGGCACCTCCTTACAACATCACAGGCTGAGGCAGGGGCCTTAAAAGAGAATGGCGGCAGCAGTGGCAGGTAAGGGGACATGTGGCCTTCTGGTCCACTGGCTGTTGAAGTGGAGTTTCTGGTAAATTCTACCACAAACAGCAAGTCTTTATAGACTGGGATAAAGGTTGCTTGGCTGGGGTTGGGCCAGATCCACTGGCTTGGTATATAATCTTTTCGATCCTGGCCTGGGGCTGCTGGTTTGCATCATCTAACCAGGACTAGACCAGGCCAGAGGAAACAGGGGCCTTTTCACTCGTGTGTTCAACTCCTATGACACATTTGTTTAAGAAAAAACTCATTCCAGATGTATGTGCATATAACTAGCCCATTTGTAAGATTGATCTGCCATAAGAAAACTGATCTAGGCACCTTCTGCTCATTCAGGTTACTACTAAATTTGGTGGCAAATGCTTATCCTTCTTGGGCCAATAACTTTCCATTTGCTACCAAGATGCAAGTATCTTTAAAGGCCCTGTGGCTTTGTAGCCCCCTTCCCTAGTGAGACTGGCCAACTGTCCTTTGGGTTCCTTGGAAAACTTCCCCTATTAACAAATTCTCTGTGACAAATCATGTACTGTATGTTGCACAAAGGTCTTACTCCAGTTCTTTACTCTGTAAGCCTTTCCCTCTTTCCTCTGTTATACACCAGATTGTTGTTTCCATTACATTATGAAAATAGGGTGCAATCCTCTGCCTCCAAGGTCATAAGCCTTCAGCCTCCCAAGTCTGCAATTTATCTTTTCAGGATTTCTGCCCCTTGCTTCAAATCCGTACAGACAAAATCCAATATAGGCTTCTGAAAGGACCTCTGAGCACTGTTGTTAGACTAGTATTGTGTTCTGTGATTGCTTGGAGATGTCATAAAAGAAGGAACAGAGGTAATATTTGAAAAACTGCCAGGAGAAGTCAAAGGTGGTGATTTAAAAGAAGTGAGCCCTTGACTCTTTTCCTATGGTGATCTTGGTGCTTAGATTTCTTCCCTCCTTTTTAATTTCTTGCTATGCTATCATTTCTCCAGCCTTCAAGAAAGTGGAGAGTGGTGTCCCATTTCATTTTATTTAAAAATATTTTATTACAACAGAACAACATTTTCAGCTAAGGTTTCTTGCTTGTCAGTATGTAGGATCTGCTGCTGTGCATTAGGTATTATTTTTGAACTAATGAATCATGTTAGAAAGTTAATGTTAAAATAAAGAGTCCTATTAATAGCTTGGCCTCTTCATACCCTTAACTGTCCCAGTTTGGCAGGGACAGTCTTGATTTATCCTCTGTCCTCCCACTTTTTTAGCTGCTTTTAAAATCTCAATTTTTTTATTACTCTACTCCCACTTTTCCTTTTCTTACTCAAATTACTTCTATTGCTGCAAACTACGTTCAAAGTGCAAAAGAAAGCTACACTAAATTAACTCAACAGTGGGACAGCAGACAAGGAGGCATATTCTTGGCCTTCAGTAGGTTCAGGAAAAAGCAAGGTGCTCCATCCTCTCCTAGCTTGTGTATTCCTCCACATTTATAATATATGCCATATTTACCACATTCTGATGTTGCTTGGCCTCATGTATCCTGGTTTTCATCTGTGACATGTTGGTGGGTATACCCTTTGTCAGATGTTGAAAAATATTTTTGCATGCAGGCTGTAGAACCTACAAAAGTCAAGAGAAGAAAGATTCAGTGCAACATTTCTGTTGTCCCAGACAATTCCTGGCACCAGATGCAACATTTTATTCTTCTCAAGTGGGTTTCTTTTTTAATTCTGAGGCATATCAGAAAAATATGTTGCCTTTTCCTTCCTTCTTTTTCAATTTTTTTTTAGTTATAGTGCTATAGTGCATCAGTGAAATGGCACTTTGGCACTATAACTCTATAGTACTCTATAACTCTAGAACTCTTTTTAAAAATTAAAAAAAAATCAGAGAGGAGAAATGTTGTTCTTCAAATGAAAGGACCAAGTCAACAAAACAAGTTTTTCAAAATTTCGAAGAGCAGTAGTACATATAAATAAGTACAAACAGCACACAAAAAGAATGAAATGAGTGGACATCTCAATGATCTGTGTCCTGAGAACTCACACTTCTTTAGGCCAATCTAAAAGAAACCACACTAGCTTATGGCAGTGCTACTCAAAGTAGTGCTCAGTGTACTGGTCCTGGTCCATGAACCATCAGCTGCTAGTTTGCAGTGAGTTCCTAGAAAATTATGCAAGAACAATAATTATATGGCACAAATATGTTACTGTTCCATAGCACACTTATCCATGGGTCATTGTAAGTACTATACTTTAACTCTTATCAAAAAAGGAACTATCCCCTTCTTCAAGAAGAGTGGCAAAGAGCTTAGTCCATCCAGGGAGCACCTAAAAGAAGCACCAATCCCCTCAGCTCTCTTCAGCAGGGTGCTGTTTCTGATCTTTTTAAATCCATGGGTAGGAAAATGGTGGGAGTGACAGATTTTTTGTGCTTTCCTTAAGTAGTGCCAAAAAGAATCAGGATTTGAAGGATCTGTATAAGACATTTGTGTATGTTTGTCAGTTTTTCTTAGTTTATCCTTTTTGACATGTGTTTTCTTAGCTCCACCTGTTTGGCTGCTTCCCCACACATTGCACAGCACAATTTACTGTGGTTTCCTCCTTATTCATTCATCTATCTTTTAGGGCGAGCACAAACAATTATGCCTGCTGGAATTTGTTAAGTTCTTCAGCATAGTTTCCCTTTGGTTCATCCTTTACATCTTTTGTTACATGCTCCTATGTTTTACTCTTGACATATCAACAGGTCATATCAAAATGCATATTTTTGGTCCCCAAACCTGCCCTCAACTTATACATGGGGTCAACTTATAGTTGAGTATATACAGCATTTATTTATATTTTGCTGGCATAAATACACCATGTAATAAATCTAATTATGTGAAGATCAGCTGTGCCCTATAGAAGACTGATTCCTCCAAATTCATGCAAAAATAATCCATGACAGGTCCAAACATAATTGAGCTCAGCTTTTTAAGTGTTCAAAGAAATAGTCTAGGCTTTGTGCTATTTTTCTTCATAGAAACACAAATCTTCATTCCAACATATCTGGGCACCCCATCAGATGGAGGCATCTACAATGCTAAGGCCTAAAAAGGGGCATGAGCATTGTTAAAGCAATACCACACTGCAGTTTGACACTGTAATTGTTGACATGACTGCCAATTACTTAAGGCAAAATTTTCAACCAGAAGAATTTTAAATCAAGCTTGCTTTGGGTTTCAGATACAACATTTCAGAGATGAAAACCATGACAAAATGTGTGCTCACTCACCATCCCCTGCTGCTACCTCCAAAGTGAAAGGAGTATCACCATTGCAGCAACTCCTGTATAAAGTTGGCAGTTTCCCAAATGAGTGCTCAGAGAAGGCTCTGTGAAAAGGAAAAGGGTGACTACAGAAATCACTTGTGTTGTTGCACAGTTGATTTTCCTGGTTTAGTTGATTCCCAGTCCAAATTGCCTGGTGCTAAAGATGGAAGCATTTAAGAAATTTCATCTATCCATTTGTTTGATTTTTATCTCACATTTTCCCTGTAAATCAGACTCAAGATTAAACAAGACAAATGCAGTCAAAATACATTTTGCTGCAATTTGCAGAAGTTTACTGTCTAGTGCTACTCAAAGTGGTGATCTGTGGATCAGTGCCAGTCTGTGAGCCACTATTTGCCAGTCTGCCGCAGGTTTCCAGGAAAGAGAAAAAAAAGTTGTGGCCAGTGGGCATAAATGTGGCACCAGTCTCTTGTACATTAGGGGAAAAACATCCTGCTAGTTCCCCACATCAGGCAAGATAAAACTGAAGAGCACCCAATGGAATCCACAGGGAAAAAATGGAGATATGTCTCAAAGTGCTCAAGAGGTGCCTTTTTTTTTTTTTTTTGGCAAAAAGCCCAATGCTTTTCGGCTTATATATATTTCTATGGCCTTCTTCAGGGGCTACATAAAAACATAAATATAAATATAAAAATATAAAAGACAACATATAATTATACAATAAGATATACATAATCTTTCATAACATATATCATTGTAATCTTTGTACACTGTTTAAAGCTTGTACATACTGATATGAAATCTAACTGCAGAAATTTCTGAAGCTGTGAATCTCATTCCATTTGCCAGACAGAATAGAAATGTGAACTAAGTTTTTTTAGCAGATGGTCAGGAAAAAATGGGCGAAAGAGAAGAAAAAGGGGCAGTGAGGCCACTGCTATGCTCCAATATTAATGCAGTTTGACAACACTTTAACTGCCATGGCCCCATTTTATGGAATCCTGAGATTTGTAGTTTGTCCAGTTGGCAAAAGGCATACTTTGATTGCTAGGATTTTAATGGGATATAGAGTCAATGTTAAAAATGTTGAAATGTAAAGATGTGTGGGTCTGTATTTTTTTTCCTTGCTGAGAAAAGCTGTTTTTCTGAGGCTAGATTCGCACTTATCAGCCCAGGTGTGTTTTAGCCCAAACAAGTCTTCAGTCCTGTGAGAAAGAGCGTTGTTTACAAGAAGGTTTTATAAACATGAAAATGTTATGGGAATTGTAGTCATATGATTTAGTATGGTAATTAAAGGTTGGGCTAAAGCACGTCATGCATCATTAACCAATCAGTCTGTAAAGGCTACACCCAAAGGGGTGGAGAATTGGGGGCTGAAAGTTGTGATCCAGAAAAGCCTCTCACTTGTTCTTTAACCTTTGAGCTGTAATGGACTAATTAAAATAGTCTCTTGATGCTGCAACTAACCAATTTTGAATCATGTAGCACAGGGGTAGGCAACCTAAGGCCCGGGGGCCGGACGCGGCCCCCCAAGGCCTGTGGACCGGCCCAAGGCTGGTCCTGCCGCCGCCGCCACCGCCGCCTGCCATGATGATATTGATTATTGTTGTTATTACTTGTTCTTGGGGTTTTCTTGGCTAAATCTCCACAAGGATTTTGCCATGACTTTTCTAGGGCTGAGAGATTGTGCATGCATTTTTTCAATTTTTTAAATTTATTTTTATTTATTTATTCATTTATTTATGGTGCTTCGGCCCCCCCAATTGTCTGAGGGACAGCAACCCGGCCCCCGGCTCAAAAAGGTTGCCTACCCCTGATGTAGCAGATAGGCTTTGTTCCTGTTTAGCCATTCTGGCTAAAGTGAAGATGCTATTATTGTTATTATTATTATTTGTTTTTGCTTATGCTGTTTTACAATAAAAGAAGCTTGCTGGAGATTCCAGGTTTTGGTGATTGGTTTTAAGGACTGTTTATAACACATCCATCAACACATTTTCAACATTGATGACTGTCTATCCTCAGGAAGAGAACAGAACTGCTGACAGCATGCAGAGCAGCATGGAGAAAGTTGCTACTCTCCCAGTCTCTTCCACCTTTCTTTTCTTATGCAGTAAAGTCCTAAGAATCACTGCCATAATGAATATTTACATTACTGGATCAACAGAATACTTCTACAATAGGTTCCCACTATATCTCTAAACAGATGACATTTGAACTACACTTGAACTACATCATTGATGAATGGTTGCAGGGGGGGGGGGGAAGAGGGTATGAAATGACTTCTATTTCACCCCAGCAATTACCTCTCTAAAGCCTAAGAAATGCTTTGTTTTGTACCAATCATTTTTCTCATACAAAAACGATCAATCTGAAAATGGCTGCCTGTTTTCTTCTTTGCTTTTAAATCAGGCATGATGTAGCTCTTCTATAATTTTATAAACCTTTCCATATCGGTAGCACACTGGGGGGATGAGTATAGTGATATGAATATGGAGGATTTGGCAATATCTCTGCCTAATCATATTACATTTCAACTCTTTTTAATTGTTTAAACTTGACTTGTTCGTGAACTCACAGTGCAGTGACCTAAACAACACAGTGTAATATTCAACATGGCATTTCAATGTTCATTTTTTCTTTTTTCCTCCATGGAAGTATTTTCTCCTTTTTTGGCTTTCAAGCACAAATTAATGGTCTGTAGCTGAGCACACTCTCAAAAATGTCAAACTTAATTGAAAAAGGGAAATCACAAAAGAAAAAGTTATGCACCATAACTCCTTTGGGCCTCCTTTTTAGAAGCTCTTCAAATTCTTCTGGTCCATTAATCAAACCTAAGTGAGGAGGGTAAACTCAATGTTTCCCCATGTCTTCTGCCACTTGCCCAGAGTCACTGGTCACCATCTGTTGCAAATTAACACCCATGATATCATCCTCCATTCAGTTCTGCATGCCAAATTGCAAAAGGCATTGTAGATGTGAAAGTGAATTATAATATCTTCTTTTAGTTTTGGAACAAAGGAAGGAAGGAAGGAAGGAAGGGGGGAGAGAGAGGTGGAAGTGAAAAAATAACTTATGAAAAATAACAACACTTTTTCCACAAGTTATCTTCCATGCAGATTGACCTTTCTCTCTTCAGATGTTTTGGATATGAACTCCCATAATCCTTTACCACTGGCCATGCTAGTTGTGGCTGATAAGACCGGTGTCCAAAACAAATGGTGGGCTAAAGGGCCTGATTGCTGTTAGTCCCAACAAAAGTAGACCAGTTAAATTTATTGTTGAATGATGAGGCAACACATAGAAAAATCCCATTGAACAAATGTGCAGCAAATCCCAGGCCAAGGTAACCAGAAGCCCAACTGTATGGATGGGGAATGGGACCTTCCAAAGTGAGCTACCATTATATTGGAATGAGAAAGGACCACAATTTTATTTTAGAAACTTGGCTCTGCATGGGCCAGTTTCTAAACACTGGACAATCACCTGCTGGAAGAAGTAGGATTCCAAATGGTGGAAAGCCACTGAATGGATTCCTTGTCACCTGGGACAAATTTGGGGCACCTACCCCCAAGCTCTGTGACCTCTGTTGCCACCACCCCCAAGTCCTAGAGACTTTCCCCAACTGGGTTTGGTAGACCCATAACACGGCTTACCTGAGCTGGCTTAAAATTAGAAGTGGATGGCATCCTGATATCAGTCACATTTAGCTACCGAAATCTCTGCCAGGGTGCAGTCTGGCTCCATCGCTGTTCAGACAGGCACTCCAGTGGCCATTTTTTCAAGCTGGAAAACTCCTGGCTTCAAAAAGAGGTGCGAGGAGCTCCCTTTTGAACAGCAATGGAGCTGGGCTGCACCCAGGTAGCGATTTCAGCAGCTAAACACATCTGATAATATAGGATGCCACCTGCTTCTAATTTTAAGCCAGGCTCAGGTAAGCCACGTTATATCCTAATGTGATAGTCCCCTAAATGTATGCTAGACTGCAAGGAGAATGCTTTTATACCTGTTCCACCTGCATGAAAAACCCAGCACTATTGGGGAGAGCCTACCTTCATCTCTTTAGGCCAGGGGTAGGCAACCTAAGGCCCGGGGGCAGGATACACCCCCCCGAGGCCTTTGGACTGGCCCCAGGCCAGTCCAGCCACCGCTGCCGCCACCCGCCATGATAATATTGATTATTGTTCTTGGGGTTTTCTTGGCAAAATCTCCACAGGGGTTTTGCCATGGCTTTTCTGGGCCGAGAGAGTGTGCATGCATATTTTTTAAATTTTAATAAAAAATTTATTTATTTATTTATTTATTTATTTATGGTGCTTCGGCCCCCCAATTGTCTGAGGGACAGCAACCCGGCTCCTGGCTCAAAATGGTTGCCTACCCCTGCTTTAGGCTGTCTTCTGATTGAGTGGTTCTTACATTTTGTAGGAAGCCCAAAAAACCATGTGAGCTGCTGATGCCTCAGAAGATGGTGCCTTACCACTACTTGGCTCTCAAACCATGGACTGAAACTTCCCAGGTAAATTGGGCATGATTCTTTATTACCAAACTAAAACTGAAGTCATCTCTGTTACATTTACCTTCTACAATGGTTCCCTCCCAAAGATAGCAACAATTGTATGGAAAAATACTTGCAAGTCTTACATAAACAGGGATCCCAATTCAACCCCCTTGCTTTGATCCTACTTCCATTTTTTTAATGACAAAATGTACTTGGTAATATATATCATAAAAGCAATTATATCTGTGAGACATCATTGCTTGAGATACAATTACCATGAATCAAGGCAGTAGTTTGTAGGATTCACAGGAGCTGCTGTTTAAGTACTGTAAGTTATGAAGAGCTATATTCTAGTGATAAATCTATTTTCAGCCAAGTAGGTCAGAATCAACAGATGCTGTTTAGAGAAGGACAGGGGAATTATAAGGAGCATATCTCAGGCATTATCAAATAGATATATCAATCATTTCTTCCCCCCCTCCCCAAATAACTAAAAGAATTACCTTTATCAGTATTTTGGGAGATTCATGTTAAATCCTAGAATATCATCCCAAAAATGTTCTAATTTTTTTCTTAACAAATATTGAAGGGGTGATGAATAAGCCCACATTTTTCAAAGCTTTCCAATCAGATAATAGTCTATGTAGTTTTCAAAGAAAGTCCCTATACTTAATGTCCAAATATTCTTCATTGTTATTCTAGCTCTACATGCATCCATCTTCCTTCAGGACCTTAAGCTTTACTGTTTATCAAGCAAATCAGCAAATAAGTCAAAGCAAAAGTCTAAGCTGAATTGGCCTTATCAGCAATAATGGAAAATAGAATTCTGCTCTTTTATGGCATACTGTACCATCTAAGCAAAGTCTTTATCCAAATCAGATTAAGCATTACGAATGGGTCACATGGATGTAAATGATGAGGAAAGTTACAAACTAGTGGTAGGTGAAGGTTGGAGGGAGGAAGCCAAATCTTAAATCAACTAGAGTCTCATGCTGTATCTGGAATTTCACAGTATCTGGGAAGGATAATGTTGCTGGAAATTTGCTAACAGCAATCTACAACCTTTCTAAATTCCCTGTACAATAAAAAAAGAAACAATGTTTATAAATGTTCATGCACTCACATGACAATAAAGGTGCTTGCTGCTTGAAGAATATAATGACTAGAACTTAAGGAAACTCAGTCTTGTGTTCCAGTGTTTCACAAACTGTTGTTGTTGTGTGCTTTCAAGTCATTTCTGACTTATGGCAACCCTAAGGCAAATCTGTCACAAGGTTGTCTGGGGCTGAGAGTGTGTGACTCAACCAAGGTCACCCAGTGGGTTTCTGTAGCTGAGGGGGAAATCAGACTCTGATCTTCAGAGTCGTAGTCTGACATTCAGACCCCTACACAATGCTGGCTTTCATATTATAAATGCTGTAGGAAAAAGAAAATGTGTAATTTTCAGATGGTTGTGGCCCACAAATTCTATTGCCAAAATTGTGTTTGTGACATATATTGTCATTACACCTATGTATGACCACTGAAAGTCACAGTGGACAGAGGCCTCCAGCGCCTTCTTTGTGACATGTCTGCTGTGCTCACATACAACTTACCATTCTGCTGCCATGTACTCATCCACACAACCTCTAAGTAGCTGCTGGGATAGGAAGGGGCAACCAGTTATGAAGTTTAGGAGTGTGGTATTGTCTTTATGCATATACTGCTGAAATATAGCTATCTACTGCTTGGCTGCCACACTTTCTACTAGTGATTTAATGGCCATGTGTAAGGGGCGGTATGACACAGAAGAACTATAGGTTGTATGTGCATGGTTGAGGAGAAGACGGAGGTACACTGGATGAAGCTTTTATGTTCTGCTAAAACAATACAGGATTATAGCCAATGGATAATCAATCTAGCATAGAGTGTTATATGACTTGTGTTATTTATTTTCTACGACTAGCATCCTGTTGGTGAATTACAGTGATGCAATTCCACTCCACTATATGCATCTGAGGAAGTATACTGAAGTCTACGAAAGCTCATGCTGCCAACTTCTTTATTTCCATCTCAAAGGTGCTACAAGATCTCTCTACATACTGATTTTACAGTTTTTTTCACTACTGATTGTGCAGTGACCCCTCCCCACACCTTTTATCAGTTGCAGCCCCATGAACCTGGCCAGTTCCTGGTCTTTGGAGAGCAGGGAAGCAGCAGACAACCATCCATCTATTTTCCTATAGCAATGGCATCATTTTCAGGGACCTCAGAAGGACTCTCAGAGGCCCCTGCAAATGATTCTTGCTGTGTTTCCAGCAGTAAGAAACTGTTAAGACAATAGTTGGACAACAATCTCCTGCTTTTCCCACTCTCCACTAGCAAGGAAATGGTCCAGCTGGGGCGGGGGGGGGGGGGGGCTGCAGCTGAGAAAAGAGGTTTGGGGTTGGGATGGATTGATTGGGACATTGTCGTAGCGGTGGGTGCATATACACTCCAGAAATAATCCAGTTTGAATCCATTTTAACTGCCATGGCTTCAATCTACAGAATCCTGGGATTTGTTGTTTTGTGAAGCATCAGCACTCTTTAACAATAGGCTAAAGACCTTGTAAAACTACAAATCCCAGGATTACATAGGATGGAGCTGCAGTACTTAAAGTTTGTATTATTTCTACAGTGTAGATGCACCTTGCATCTTGCAGCCTCATCTCCCAGTGCAGCATTGTGGCCTATATTTTATATGATTCGATTTTTTATTTATATTATATATTATATATTTTCTATATTTTATTTAGGTCATCACATGTTTGCAGTCCATGAGACAAGCAGACAGACAGACAGACAGACAGACAGACAGACAGACAGAGTGGTGGGGGGAGCACAGATGGACTGCAGTCAAACAGTATGTGCAACCTTGAAAGGCTTAATCTCAATTTAAGTGGTCCATTTTGTCATTATGGAAAGACAATCAGCAATCTGAGATGCTCCAGCCAGCCAGTGTCAGAATCTGGTGTTACAATGTTAAGAACAGCCCTGAATGCCACTAACACACAAGTCTTTATTTTTCACAGCAAAGCACTCATGCTTATTATTGTATTAAAGGAATTCTAGTGGTTAAATCAAGCAGTGAATATAAATAGCTGTATTACTGCCATTGGGCATTAGCGTTTATTTAGTAGATGTGAGTCATGTGCACACCTTTGATGGGGTTGTGAATAAGCTGTTGCCTTTTTGGTATGAAAAGGTGATTTGCTAAGGATACAAGAATATCTGATACCTTTGACATGGAATTAATAAACCTTGGAATGTTACCAGCCATTTTTATAGTTTAGCGTCTGGACTCCGGTGTTTCTGAAAAGTCCATATGACTCTGTGAACATTTGGATATGAAGATAAGTGTGTTGATGCTTGGAAGAACTTAAAGCCCTTTGAAAAAAAATTATTTAGCATCTTGAAAGGTATTGAATTCTGTTTCAAATGATGGGTGTAAGCCAATGTGATATTAGCATTACTGTGCCTAGTCTCAGAAAGGACAAAGGCAATCAAGGGCAATGCTGATTTATTTGTGATTAATTTTAGTCCAGGGCATGAAATTGGAGAGTGAAATTTATTTGTGCATAATTGGATATGCAACTGAAAATAATGAGAAATCAGCAGCATGCTTTGATTGACGACAATGGATACATAATATCAACATAGTTGTAAGTCTGTTTTTTTCCCTTTAAAAGGATTGTGTGTTATAGTTTAAAAACAGATAACACTTCTTTTAAAAACAGATAACACATCATAGTTTGCTCTTTTTGTTCTTGAAGTCTATGAATCAAGGAAGCAGAGATAATGGACTGGATCATAAATGCATGTATATTACTAATTTCTCATAACAAAAAATTACCAGTTCATATGTGAACTACTTTCATTGAAATGCATTGGTTCAAGATGATGTGAGGTGATATGAAAGCTCTGTCTGTAGTACTGGATCAGGCTTATTCATATATGCAATTCACCACTAGATGCTAGTCAAGTGATGAAAATATTCTAGAAGATGCTAGCATTATCAAAATTTAACCACTAGCAATTTTATATGAAACTCGCTGGAACACATATGATGAGAGAAAAATCCCACTATATTAAGAGTGGGTTTGCAAGTAAATTCAACCACACATGTTTACTCAGAGGTAAATGTCACTGTGCTCAGTGGAACTTGCTCCGAGGGATGTGGGTAGATTTTGCAACCTAAAACATGCAGTTCTTTCATTATGTCATATACTTATGAACAAAAACATTCTTAAAAATAGCCAATGAACCAAAGAAAATAACTTCCATGTAAAGAAATTACTACCATAAGATATAACTGCCCCACCAAATAGCGCAAGGAATAGTATTTTTGGTCCTTTGCAGACTGCCAGAAATAGTGCAAATTGAGTCCACTTTAAATTGAGGCACTGCCCTGGCTCAGTGCTAGGGAATTATGGGAACTGTATTTTATTGTGGCGCCAGAGCTCTCTGACAGAGAAGGCTCAATGTCTTAGAAAAAAATACAATTCCCATGATTCCCTAGCACTGAGCCAGGGCAGTGCCTCAATTTAAAGTGGACTCAATTTGCACTATTTCTGGCAGTCTGCAAAGGCCCTTTGAAAGGAGACAGTTACATCACTCATTACTCTAATAACCCAACAGGTTATTATTTGTTACTGTTACTGTAGTCCAGGAAGTAATTAAGTGGATTACTCATTCGGAAAAGGCCTCTACCATTTCTGATCATGATAAATCTAAGTGGCTGCACTGCCAGGATTCTCCTGTCCATTCCTCCACAGAAACACAGTGTAGTGTACCATGTAACAGTCATGTGTGGTGCCCATATGAGGTGCTTGTAGGTGTTCTTGGTGTGTGCAGAAGTGGTCACTTACTCAATCCTTGTTCCTTCTCTATTTCCCCTTCTCTCAAACAATTGGTCTATAGCTCATGCTTTAGCCAGCTTCTGGCATGCTAGTTCTTGTCCCTTCGCATTTTCACATGGGGCTTAAGGCAGACGCAATCCTACCTCCGTCCGGCGT
>CM034701.1:47304509-47324166 GCA_020142125.1 Phrynosoma platyrhinos
ATCCTTTTTGAATTGTGGTGCCCAGAACTGGACAAAGTATTCCAGATGGAGTTGACCAAAGCAGAATACAGTGGCACTATTACTTGCCTTGATCTAGATACTATACTTCTATTAATACAGCCTAAAATTGCATTGGCCTTTTGATCATTTACTAGATGGTTTAGAGCAGGGGTAGCAAACTTGGCCCTTTCAGGGATTTTGGACTTCAGCTCCCAGAAGCCTCAGCCACGTTGGCCAATAGTCTGGGATTCTGGGAGCTGAAGTCCCTTGGCCCTTAAAAGGGACAGTTTGCCTACCCCTTGTTTAGAGCAGGGAAGTAGCATAGCAACATCCAGCTATGTTTCTATAGCTGGAAACACAGGAGTGACATGATCCAGGATTTCCAGAAGACGCTGCTGAGTGCCGGAGGATATTTGTCACTGCCTTTATGATACATCTCCTGAGCCAGGATCTCTGCTGCAGACCTTTATGTGCTTTCCCCTCATTACTAAACAACAATTAGGAAAATGTTGCTTGTTAGTTACATACATCAGATATTGTCATTCTCACTCATTATGTTATTTTGTCCATATAACTGAGTCACCCCTTTACTTCAAAGAAGCAGCTTCTTACAGATAACTGTATTGCTTTTAACTCATTACTGTGAGGAAGCTTGGGGCCAGAGCAGCCGGCAAGGGTGCAAATGTGCCCTCCCTGCTCCAAAGGGGGAAAAGGACCGAACTGGGTGTCACCCCTCTTACAGGTGTCACCTGGTGTGGTCCACACACATCTAGTGATGCCTCTGGGGATGATACAAGATATTGTAGGGAATCTTGTATCATTACATACCTAGTACACAGCTACAGCTAGGAAGTTCTACTATGGAAAGAGTGACAAGAGCATGAAGCTGCTAAAAAGTACCCTAATTGTTCAGATTTCATGCATCACCTTGGTATAGAAGTAGATATATAAGAGGAGCCTCACCACACCAAAGATCAACCAGTTTCAGCATCCTGTTTCCTGCAATGCCCAGTCAGACCCCTTTCAGAAGCCCACATGCAAGACATGAAGGTAACTGCCCCCTCCTGTACTGCTCTTACTGGTGCTTCCCTCCTGCCATGTTTGCTAAAAATAATGGACTTTGTTGCACAGTGGATCAGGAATTTCTGCTGAGATTCCAATTTTCATACTCTTTAGATTAGTATCAAGGTGAAATTTTTCCTCAACATAAGCTGTCATCTCAGTACTAATATGCCTTTCAGAAATTGTCTGTTGCTCTGTGGGAATTGTCAGTAACTATGTAATTATCCCTGTTTACATGACAGAACTATTTTTGCATGTCCCATTTAGCATTTGCTAACTGCTGTTTGTGCTTACCCCTCCCTGCTAACAATGAACTTCAGATCTTGGTTTTTTGTATATAATTAGAACTTTGCTTTTTAAGCACTTGCACAGTAGCATTCAGTTTGGTATTTTCTACTGTTCCATACAATCACCTCTGTGAAAATGTCCCTAGAATGCATTAGTTAACACTGACCTTGAGACTCAAGGCTTACTGCTGGCCTCACCCTAATTTTATACTTGCACACAACTCAGCTTGACTAGGTTCTTCAAGTGTTCAGGGTCAATCTTTTTTATTTATTTCTTAAAATATTATTATTCCACCCTTTATTCAGGGATCCTACAGCAAGCATAAAATAAAACCAATCTAACAAATTTAAAACAGTGTAAATAATTAAAACAATGTTAGATTGTAATTTGTTTTAAAAAAGCTATTAATCAATTAGAAGAGAGCTTAAAAGAGTTAAATGAATTGAAATTATGTGCACAGGAAAGTTTTTGTAAAACTAATCAGGTCCCAAAAGTTTTCATGAACACCCATGTTTTTACTTCTCACTTAAATAGCAGCAATGTTGGCCCCAATTGGGCCTCTAAGGGGAGAGTGTTCTGTAGCTTGGGTGCCACAGCTTTCCCATGTGCTCACACAGCATATTTCTCTGGCCAATGGGACATAGAGGAGGGCTCCTCCAGCATACTTTAAACCTCAGACAGTGCACCTATGGAGAGGCTTCACACCTCTCTATCATGTGCATGGTTGTAGTGGATGTGTTAATCACCCATGTGGACATCAAGAAGCCAGCAGGGAACTAGTTTCATGTTCATGTATATTGTGTATGTGCTTGTATGTTAGCAGATATTTTTCAAGAAAATTTTTTGAAAAGTGCTTATGTTGATCCATGAGGGAAGAAAAAAAATCTACAGGTGGAGAATTCTTTTTGGTTACCTGTGGTAGTTACCTGTGGTAGTTTAGAGCTCTATTCACTGCCATAGGCAAAGTACACAGGCACACAAGATGGCAAAGAGAAACATGATTGTTTTATACACAGTGTGTGGAGACTACATTTTAGGTGGCTGATTAGATTTCTAAAATGTCAATTGAGGTCAAACTATGAGTGTTACCTAATGGCTAAAGGAGATGTTTCCCCAGCTCATTTTGAGACTGAGTTTATCTGCACAGATCATGACAACATGACCTCATTTTTCAATTTATCTCTCTCTCTTCCCCCCATCTTCTACAATTTTTTGTACCATTACCAAGAGTTCTGGAGAACTTGAAAACTTATGAACTTTCATAGCATTGGGTGATAATAAACATATTGCCTAACAGTTTTACTAATATCCATGAATGTCATTTCTATACATTATAGAGCTTCCTATCAGATATAAGTATGAACCTGTCTCTGATGCAAAAAATAAATAATAATAATAACAATGAAGCAATCCTTTGGAACTGGGCGAGCCAAAATGAGTCCAGAAAACAAAACCATAGTGATTCTGCTGGCTATACCAGGCAAACAAGACTATAAATAAAAAACAAAACAAAACAAAAATCCCCAGAGATCCAAGAGCCTCAAAGTTGGTATCAAAACATTAAAAGACATTCCATGGAAGAATTTTTAAAAATTAGAAATTAGGAAGCCAGCCTAGGCATGTTCAGACAGATAGGCACTATAGATCAGAGATAAGGACTACACAACAGGATGTGCTAGAACTGTCCAGCACAAAGGAATATCCTTCTTTCCTAAGGTTATTTTTGTGTTCACCACAGAAAGCCCATGGCATACACTACACAGTTTCCTCTCACTCCACAGTGCAGACTGATATATCCATCATGTTTGAATGGTGAGGATGAAGAGAACTAAAACAACCTACTGTGCCACATTGACAACCAGTAGCGTGTAGTGATTTGAATGTTGCATGAGGATTCTGGGAGACCAGGACTAAAATCTCCTCTTAGCCATTTAAATCCAGGGGCTAACTTTGAGCAGGTCACAGCCTTTCAGCCTCAGACGAGGGCAATGGCAAACCTCCTCTAAACAAAACTTGCTATGAAAACTTTACAATAGGGTTACTATAAATTGGAGTTGGCTTGAAGGCACACAATATCTCTACCATAAGGAGTCAGTACAGAGTGGTAGGCACTGGCAATTGCAAAAATTCCCTATTCCAGAGAGATCTAGCTTTGAGGGGGTCAGCAATAGTAGGATTAATAATCAGAATATATATCAATTTATGAATTTGTGCCCATTATCTATTTATCCATTACCTTAATCAAAATTAAATTGTTTAAATAGATCCAGTCCTATCACTAGGGGAAATGAAGCATCTGGCTCAGGTAGCAGATTTTGGATGCCATGAAATGGCAGCAAATTGTGAGTAATTAATTTATTATTGTTGAATTTTTGTGCCAGGAACAAAGAAAGGAACCTAGAAGATTTTTTAAAATTGTAGCTTTCAAAATAATGTGGCTGACTGAAGGTACAATGTGCAGTGAGTAGGGGAAGGGTGGGTGGCAGCTGTTGTTCTCACAGCAAAATACCCTCTTGGTTTAAATTTAATTTATTTCAGCAGAGGAGGTTTAAGCATGTACAGTAGCCTTTCACAGAAATTCATGAAACCTACAAGGAAGAATCTTGGCTGCCACAAAGACTAATAATTTGATTGTGGCATGAACTGGCCAGCATCCATTTTATTGGATGCACAAAACATCTGGCCAATGAAAGCTTATGTCACAATAAAAGTTTGTCTCTAAAACACTGTAAGATTCTTTCTTGTGTTTACTGCAACAGATTAGCAATGGTAGTTTTCTGGAATATGGCTCATAAAAGGATCCAACTTTGGGCAGATTGTGCCCATTGGATTTAAGGACCTTTTGTGGAATCTGGCCAAGGACAAAACATCATTTAATACATCTAGGCTGCTGATAAAATGATTAACAAGCATTTGTGCTAGCATTTTAAACAAATATTCCATATTATCAGAGGCTCCTATTGTTTTTCAAATCTTAAAACTTCTAAAGTTAATGTCATAGGAACAATTAGAAAATAATTACATTTATCACTAAATAAAGCAAAAGCTCAGACTCTTTCATGTGTGTGTATTATATGCTGTGTATGTTTTACAGATATTTACATTTCCGTTTTATGTTTTTGTCTATTATGGTTTTTTTTAAAAAAACAACAACACACATCTATAACATGAAGGAGTGAGGAAAAGAGAGAGATTTAAAAAGAAGGTAGAAGGGGAGATCTTGCCTTGAGTTCTGAGTCAGAGAATTTACAGCTATGACCTTTTGAAACAGTAGAAAAATCATCCTAACCTACCTAGCAAGTAAAAAGAAGGAAAGGGATCTTTACTCAATGAATTTTCTTCTTTAGGAGGGTCTAGTTATATTTATTTTTGTGTCTGTCCACTTTTATCAATTGTGACCTAAATCCAATTGCTAGTCCCAACTAGAATAGACTACTGAATCAACTGTAGAGAAGACCTACTGGATCAATTGTTAGATGTTGCTGGTTCAGATGTTATTGGACCGCATGTCCCAACATCAGCAGCCAACATAGCCAGTCTAACAACATCTGGAGAGCTACATGCTTTCAACCCACAACCTAAATCCAATTGCCTGTCCCAGCTAGTGCAGATGCACATGGATACTGATTTAGCATCCAGCAACTGATCCAGTGGATTTACTCTACTTGACACTAGCCATTAGACTTAGGCTATAATTAATGGAAGTGTACAGACACAAAAATTACAATAACTAGATTTTGAAGAAAAAGGGCCCCACCCTGGCCACTGACTGATCATGACATCTTCATGTGACCCCAAACCCATCCAGCCTCCAGTTCCATTTATGCTGTGCTTAGTACACTGAAATATGTTCAGCCATCACTGTGAATGTGATGACCAGCAAACTCATGTAAAGATATCCACATCCCACCTGTAGATCTCTAGCATACTTCTTTATATGGGGACTTCCACAAGCAACAGAATTTAAAGCAAATACTTTATAACAATGTTAACAAATGTCTCCTCAAGTCTATATTATTGTTTGCATTTTCTACCAAGAAAACCACTTCTGTGTAAAAAATATTGAACCATGGGCATTTTCATTGCAGTGTCATACAAAGACATGAATGGTGAATGTATAACCATAGCAAAAGGAAAAAAAAATAAGGAAATGGTGGGGCTGCTGCATGGAGACAATGGTGAAATGCTAACAGGGAACAGAGAAAAAGCAGAACTACTCAACGCCTTATTTACTTCAGCCATCTCCCAAAAGGAAAACAGTGCTCAACCTGGAGGGAAATGGAGCAGATGATGCAGTAGGGGAAATGCAGCACAGAAAAGATAGAGAGGTAGTACAGAATACCTGGCTAATCTAAACAAATTCAAGTCTTTAGGGCCAGATGAACTACAGTTGACCCTCTGCTTTTGTGGGGGGATCTGTTCTGGACCCCACCCCCGCGAAAATGGAGAATCGGAAATATTCAAAACCCATAGGCTTGAATGGGGCATGCCCGTGTGGGCGTGTGTGGGCATGTGCCTGTGGGGGCACACCCCACTGATTTTAACAGAGATCACCCCTCTGTGAAAATTCAAAACCATGGACCTCAAGTCCACGAGAATAGAGGGGTGACTGTAAATAACAACAGCAGCAACAACAACAACAGTTTCTAATCCGCCCCTCTGTGAACGCAACTGAGGCAGCTTACAATTTTAAAAAAAATACAGTAGAAATACAGTATAAAACCCATAAACCCACCCACCCCTTAAAATAATATTAAACAATCAAGCTATTAAAATATACTTAAATACACCACAATAAAACAAAAAACAACACAATAACAGCAGTTGCAGCAGCAATAACAACAACGATAGTGGGAGAGAAATGGACTAATTCTTGAGGCTAGGATAATTATTCAGGAAAGGCCTGCCGGAAGCGATCTGTACAGCTTTTTTAAAGCTAGTTGCATCCTTCTGAGGTCACTGAAATGAGTACCCAGCTTGTTGGGGGCAATTAGCTTACAGTTGTAAATCATTTAGAGACTGCATAACAGGGTATGAAACTGTATATAAATGAAGCTGCTATTGCTATTGCTATGCAAGGATACTAAAATAATTGTCAGAAGTAATCTAAGATCTGTTAATTTCTGAGAATTCCTGGAGAATAGGAGAGGTCCCAGTAAATCACAAAGGGCAAATGTTGTCCCCATCTTCAAAAAAGAAAAAAGAAAAAAAGAGGACCTAAATAATTTCCATCCAGTCAGCCTGACGTCAATACCAGGAAAGATTCTAGAGCAGATCATTAAACAGACAGTCTGTAAGCACTTAGAAAGGAATGTTATGACTGCAATTCTAGGCTGCATCAATAGGAGTATAGTGTGTAGACTGAGGGAAGTAATAGTACCATCCTATTCTTCTTTGATCAGACCTCACCTGGAATATTGTGTTCAGTTCTGGTTGCTGCAAATTCAAGAAGGATGTGGACAAACTCGAGTATGTCCAGAAGAAGGTGACCAAAATGTTGGAAAGTCTGGAAATCATGCCCTATAATGAATGGCTTAGGGAGATTGTGATATTTAGCCTGGGGAAGAGAAGGTTAAGAAGTGACATGGTTGTTTTATTTTGTTTTGTTAGCTGCCTTCAATCTGTAAATGAGATGTCTCCCCCATCCTCTACCTGCATGCTCAGACCCATGGTCTCCCTGATTGAGTCTATCCATCTGGCATGTGGTCCTCTCTTTCTACTTCCCTCCACCTTCTCCAGCATCATTGTCTTTTCTAATGAGTCCTTCTCATGATGCGGCCAAAGTATGACAGTCAATTTAATCATCTTGGCTTCCAAGGAGAATCCAGGCTTGATCTATTCCAGGACTCCTTTGTTTGTCTTTTTAGCTGTCCATGGTATCCTTAGCACTCTTCTCCAGCATCTCATCTCAATGAATTAATTTTCTTCCTATCTGCTTTCTTCACTGTCCAGCTCTCACATCTGTACATGGTAATAGGGAATACAATAGCTTGAAATAGCCATATTTAAATATTTGAAGAGATGTCATATTAAGGATGGAGCAAGCTTATTTTTTGCTGCTCCAGATACTAGGATCCAAAGACTAGGACTCAGAGTAATGGATTCAAGCTACAAGAAAAGAGATTCCACCTAAACATTAGGAAGAATTTCCTGCTGGTAAGAGTTGTTTGACAGTGGAATACATTCCCTTGGAGAATGAAGGAGTCTCCTTCTTTAGAGGTTTTTAAACAGAAGCTGGATGGCCATCTGTCGGGAGTGCTTTGTTGTCTTTTTCAACTTTATGATTCTATGATTCTATATTCTACATGTACATAGTTATGTACAGAATATCCATGATTTAGAAACCATTGCACGGTTTATTTCCACCTGCTGTGCAGATAAATTCATCGCTTATCGATGTGTGTCACATATAAATATGCAATTACAAAGCCCACAGAAAACTCTGTAAGAGTAGTCTGACATTTATGTCACCCATGTTATCTAGATGCTTATTAGTAATTCATATATAAGGTGCTAGGCCTCATAATTGTTTTGGCACCAAGCCCACTAGCCTGAGAGCCATGCCACTGCAACAATGCTGTGAGGCAGGTTGCCTTTGCTTCCATAGGGATATGAAATACAGATCAGAAAACTTAATTTGGAACAAGTCACAACATCCAGTGACCAGGCTGGCTGGGACAAAAAGTAATTTTTTCAAGCTATGTTCCTCCAATCACTTTTATCTTCTTCATGTTTTTCACTGAATGCTTTCACATGGAAAATTATGTCCAGATCCCATAATTCAGACATTCAGATCAACAAGTCTATTTTACTGATAGTAACATATGTGGAAGAATAAAATGTCCCAAGATCATGATGCAAGCCTGTAGTTACAATCAATCAAGATTTAGCTATAGTGTGTCTGAAGATTTTTATCACTGTATCTCATTCATTCTTCTCAATCAAAAAATCTATACTGATAATTCTTCCTATTTAAAGCGATTATGGATAATTTTATAGGGATTCTAAATAGGCCTGACAGAGATTCTGAGAGTACTGACCAAAGTTACAGTACTTCTTTGCCTTTTCTGTCTACACAAAGCAAAAGATTATAATGGCAGAGGCTCTGGTGGAGAAATTTGCTTAGTAGAGTAACTATTGCAGAGGGAAGCTCTTTTCTTGTTCTTGTTTTTATTTAAAAAAGAGTAAAGGACTACACAGACTCAGCTGACCTATATGAGTAATTACTGAAGGTCTTCTGATACTGGAATATTTCTCTGGGTATGTTATATTGTCTATATAGGGACAACATCAGATTTAAATTAAATTTAAAGTATAATCCACAAGGGTATAAACCCAGTTTAAATGAATGAAGAATATCATGCACTCCAACTGTCCTATGTCACAATCCTCTATTCTCACATTTTTTCAGCTGCTTTTAAAATGTCCTAAATTCTCTTCCTTCCTCTTGCTTTCTCTCTTTGTGTTCAACTGACTTCAACTAGTGCAACTAGTGTTGACTCCTCAGTGGGGAGAATATAGAGGAGAGGACCCTTTTCTGTAGACTCGGGCAAAAGCAAACTATTGTGAACTGTCCTAGCTTGTCTGGTTCCATTGTTAATAATGTTTGCTCACTGTCTGCCCTCTGATGTTGCTTGGCCACATGTGAAATTTTGGAAGGTATGAAGCTTTAACCCAATACAGTCGGCCCTGTACTGGAATTCAAACAGTACTGGAAAAATTTCATGATAGGTTTGTCTTAGGTCAGAAATGACTTGAAGGCACACAACAACAACAACAGCAACAACAACAACAACAACAACAATCATATTTTGGACATGTTATGGGATGAGATGACTCACTAGAAAATAAAATACTGTCATATAAAGCTGCAAGCAGCAGGAACAGTGAAAGACCACATTATAGATGGAATGATTCCATAAAGGAAGCCATGGCTTTAGAGTTCACAAAACCTGAGCAGACTATTAATAAGAGGGGCTCTTGGAGGTCTCTCATTCATAGCATCACCATAAGTTGAAGCCATCTTGACAGCAAGTAATAATAATTAGCATCATGCCCCCAAACCTCTATGCATGTAGTTTGTGTACTCTTGGGGATAAACTGCATGTTATACACAAATATTTCCATGGAGATTTCAAGATTGCACCTCTGAGTTGTAACCAACTAGTCTTTTCCAAATAGGTGCCCTTGAGATGAGAGCCAACATGAAATAGCAGTTTGACTGCTGGCCTATGACTCTAGGAGACCAAAATTTGAATTCCCACTCATCCATGGAACCCATTGGGTGACGTTGAGCAACTCATACTATCTCAGCCTCAGAGGAAGGCAATGACAACCCTCTTTGAACACATCTGGCCAAGAAAATCCCATGACAGGGTCACCTTAGAGTTACTGTAAATTGGAAACAACTTGAAGGTATGCAACAACAAGCCCCTGAGACATTTTTGGATATGTAGGACAATGGCAGCACCCACAAAAGCCTTGGGCTTCCTACTCCAGCATTGTGTATCTATTTGGAAAAGCTTGCTTTCTGCCCTATATGTAATAGCAAGGGAACTTGACAGTGTTGGCTGATACATGAAAGAAACCAGGGTAAATCAAATTTAGCAAGTACAAATGATTTGGGTCACCAAAATGTTGGTCATAGGCCTAGGATAAGAGCAATATAACATCAACTATCTGTATTAAAACTAAGTACAATGGAATGGAGGGCCACAAATCAGGAATTAGATGGGGATACACTCCAGGCTGAAATTTAGGAGATTATTGCATTAATAAAAATGGTGATTTGCCTCTTCCAAATTAGAGATGAATATTGGATGCAGCTGGGTATTATTGTATGGATTTTGCCACCGTTGCCACATCCCGACTGCATCCATGCAAAATCCCGGCTAGAATCCACCCTCAACTGGCTGCTTTTCACTTCTGGGAACTTCCCGGCTTTGCAAATTGGCCATCTGAGGGCGGATTTTAGTCAGGTTTTTGCATGGATGCAGTCGGGAGGTGGCAACGGCAGCGAAATCCATGTGATAGTACCTGGCTGCATCCAGTATTCATCCCTAATTTGGAAGAGGTAAGTCACCTTATTTATTAATGCGATAATCTCCTTATTCATTTATATATTTATTTGAGAGAATATGACCTGCCCAAAGTCACTCAGTGGGCTTTCATGGCCAAGCAGGAAATTAAACCCCAGTCACCAGAGTCTTAGTCCTATGCTCAAATCACTACACCATACTGGTATGGTAGACCAACTACTTATTAAATGTCACTAAATGTATTGATTGTTCAGTAGAAGCTGAGGATTTCTATGGTCTTCTATGCATGTTAAGATGAGACAAGAAAAACACTGCTTGAAATTTTTCTTATACATGCCCTTCTATTTGTTGCTGAGCCCTCCAACAGAGATTTTTCACCATGGTTTTAGACCAACACTGCAAATCTTGTTTAGATACCGTAGGCAGAACATTACCAGCAAGCCTAGCATACAAAGACTTTATTAGATTGAAAACACATGTTATGTGCCATTCTATAATGCTTCAATAGACTTTCCTTCACTATGTAAAGCAGTTGTGAGTCTGTTCAGTTTGAGTGGAAGACTATTAGAAGCAAAAATGGTATATTTAATCCATCTCCATCCACTCAAAATTGTCCTTTTGCTGCTTTATTTAACAAATTAATGGCTGATTTTTTTCCTAATAGCCTCCAAAATCTCCTTCATTCAACACAGCATAGCACATTTGATTCAACTTTGCTATGGATGCATTCTATGGAATCCTGAGATTTGCAGTGTAGGGAGGAATATTTTGAATTCTCTGCCAGAGAGTGCTAATGCTTCATCAGACTATGAATACATGGATTCCACAATATGAAACTATGGCAGTTAAAGTGGTATCAAAGTGCTATAATTTTACTGTAGTGTAAAAGAGATCCATGTGGAGTAATTCTGCTTTTAAACAGGCTATAGCCCCAGTGTATGAAAGTTTGAATGCATTCCCACCCTCTATCTCAAGCCAGAAATGGATTTCTAGCAACTTTTCACCTTCCCTTGTATGTGTCAGGGTCCCAGTAGAAGAAAATTCACTCTGCTCACCCCTATTCTAGAGGATGAAAGGGGAATAATGTATTAAAATTGCTAAGATGAGAAAGGTCAAGAAACCCGCTGCTTCTTGTTTGCTGCTGAAACCTGATACCATCCATCCCTATGTGTAGCACTTTGTCTGTTTTGAATGGCCACAATGGCATACCCTCTAACATTTCACAGATGAAAACTGGGACATGTGTGGCCAGTCAACATCAGAGTACAGTCAACATGGTTAAAGTTATTAATGAGAATGGACATAAAAGCTAGGGAAGGCTGCAGCAATTTGCTTTTGCTTGAGTCCATTGGAAATGGCAACATTCTGCCCCTTCTTTCCTTTCCCTTCTGCAGAGTTGAGAACAAAATACTTTTGCACTTTGAACTCAGTTTGCAGCAATTGAGGTGAACTGAGGACAAAGGAGGAAATGGGAGGAGGAGAGAGAAACTGAAACACTTTAAAAGGTGCTGAAAAGTAGGATAGCAGAGGTTTAAATGGGACTTTTCTTTGTCAAATAGGGACAGTTGGAAGATATGAAATGGGATTTCCACTTTTTTTCTTTAAGCAGTTTACTACTTCCACCTCTATACTGCATCATTCAAATTCTTCTTAGCTTCAAAAAGAGGTTGCTGTATGACATGAGGGAAATGGCAAGTTGCTATAGGGCAAGGAGCTACTGTTTGAAAGGAAGAGTGTCCAAACTCATAGGGTGACTGAACTAATTTGGCAGTTTTTTGCCTTCTTACTGGAATGAGTTACTGAAAAGTAGATCATCAGTACATCCTCAGCATAGATTTAGTAGAATTAATACAGGATGAGAAAAAATGGTGGTGTCAACAAATAGGCTTCTGTGCACTTTTAAGGGATAGAGTAAGTTATATGGGTGGGCAAGGTTGCACTCATGGGCTGGAGGAAATTAAGTACAACATATTGCTTATTCCTGGTCCTCTTATGTAGTAGAGAGAACTTGTTTTGCCTGGGATAATAAGTAGACCGCCATTTGATTACTGTTTTGTGTACAATACAGCATTCTGCTAAGCAAGAGTATGCTTATCATACTCACAGCCTTAGTGTATTTACATGTACCATAATTTCATGTGGATAAAGTGAAAATTTGGTAAGTTGTGATGTTTTTAAAGGAAAAAAAATTAAAAGAATGAATTAAAACACCATCTTGTTAGCCACCTCGATTATACTCAGAGGGGCGGGGTACAAATACATTTTCTGAGGATGATGATGATGATGATGATGATGATGATGATTCCCATCTCTCTTCTAGGGTCAGTCATTACAGGGATTGTTTCCTATGCAATCAGTCTCCCAGATATCAGTACATTCCTGTGAAACCATCTACAAACAAACAATGCTTATCATGTGGACTGGCTGTATTCAGAATGACTTATTTATATCTCTTGAGAGTCCTGCCATAAATAAAGTCAGGAAGAAGCCTTTACCCTTACCAAGTGCACATGATGTATATTTCTTGTTAGCCTGGATTTCCCATTAATTACTACTCACTTGGTATTTTTCACTTGCTGTTTAGTATTCACTTATGAAACCCAATCATCAAGCATATGGTTATAAAAAAATGGAAGTAAAACATGTATGTATGTGTGTTTATGTGTGCACATGTCCATTTGTGTGTGTGTGTGTGTAATTTAAATCCTGCCTTTCTCCCATAATTGGATTCAAGGCAGCCAAAGTGGGATTAAAGGTACATATATTTATATACCTAATACTTATATTTATATACCTAATACCCTAAAGACACCAGACCCCATCTGATCTTGGAATCTAAGCACAGTTGGCACAGGTTAGTACTTCGATGGGATACCACCAACGAAAATCAGGAGCTATAGGCTATATTTCAGAGGAAGGAACTAGCAAAGCCATATCTGAGTATTCTTTGCCTAAGAAAACATTAGGAAATGCATGGGGTTGCCATCAGTTGACTGGTGACTTCAAGGCATAGATACACATATGAAGCATAGATATTTAGTACCAAGGCAATATATGAAATTTTTCATAACAAAGGTTCCACAATATGTTTCAGAGGCTGTTGACCTTTATCAACTGCTTAATTTCACATTGACACCATATCTAGTCAGCTTGATCCTTACAAAAAAATCTACAAGGCCAAGTCAGTACAAGCTATGTGCATGTGTTTGCAGGTGTGTGCACATACATGGCAAACACTAATAAACTTCAAAGATCTATGTGGATATTGCACATGAACTTGGAACTAATGGGGGAAGTTCCAAGCCACCCTCAGTCCTAGATTGGGAGAAAGGCAGAAAGGCAGAAAGAAAAAAAGTCTTTTTTTATAATTAGGTTTTTCTCTAACTAAGATATAACTACATTACCTTATGACTGTATTTTCACAAATAATAATTTCATTGTTTTAATGTTATAGTTGTAAAGTCTCGTTACATATATGACATCACCTTTACTGCAGAAAGAATATGATTTGCCAAAAGGAGTGGCTTCCAGCCAATTTGGGGGCATGGTGTGCAGATGATGCATGCCCCTGGAGTGGCTGAAAGCCACACCGAGGCTGCCTAGGGCAGCCCAAAGCTGTCAGCCAAAGGAGTGGTAAAAACCCGCTCCTTGCTGGTGGCCCATTTTGGACTGCAGTGGTGGCCTGCTCTGACAGTGAGCCATGCAGTCACCACAATCCTCAGCTGATCATGGGGCTATCACAGGCAGAGTGGCCAGATGCCACTCCCTCATGCCCTCCCCCCAGTTTAGGTGCTGCTCTGCACTGTATCTTGTGCCCTATTGTGATGGATGCAGTGATGACAAAGTGGAAAGCAAGAGACTGTGTTTGGTTCCATGGGCCACATCCAGTTTTTTAAAAAGTAATTAAAAGTAACTATAGTTATCAGCTATAGAGAGCCAGCATGGTATAGTGGTTTGGATATTGAACTAGAACACTGAGGGGCTTTGCAGACTACTAGAAATAGTGCAAATTGAGTCCACTTTAAGGGTTAGGGTTAGGGAATCATGGGAACTGCATTTTATTGTGGCACCAGAGCTCCCTGACAGAGAAGGCTCAATGTCTCAGAGAAAAAAAACAACAATTCCCATGATTCCCTAGCACTAACCCTAACCCTTAAAGTGGACTCAATTTGCACTATTCCTGGCAGTCTGCAAAGGCCCTGAGAGACCAGGATTTGAATTCCTGCTCAGCTGTGGAAACCTACTGGGTGACCTTGAGCAAGTCAGTCAGTCAGCCTCAGAGGAAAGCAAGAGAAACCCTCTTCTGAACAAATTCTGCTAAGGAAATCCCATGATTGGTTCACTTTAGAGTTGCTGTAGGTTGGAAATGATTTGAAGACACACAACAACATTTAGCCCTGTTGTTATTCTTGTGTGCCTTCAAGTTGTTTTTGATTTATGTTAACTCTAAGGTGAACTTATCATGAGATTTTCTGGGGCTGAGAGTGTGTGATTTGTCCAAAGTCACCCAGTGGGTTTCCATGATCAAGCAGAGAATCAAACAGCTACAATGAGTCTTTGGTATTTATTGGGGTTTGGTTAGACTGAGGATCCCGTGTGGGTACTCAAATCTGTCAATGCTCAAGTCCCATTATATACAATGGTGTAGTAAAGTGGTTTTCCTTATATAAAATACAAAATCAAGGTTTAGTTTTTGGAATTTAATTCCCCTTCTTGAATATTTTCAAGCTCTGCATAGTTGACTTTGTTGATGAAGAATCAATGGATATAGAGGGCCAACTGTGATTAATTCTAAGAAATTAAATTGCTTGTTAAAAGAAACATTCCATACTCTGGTACATATTGCAGACCAGTGTCTTTATGGTTCAAAACCTTGCTACTTTGCTGAATGCCTTCCTTCTCCATTCTCCAAAGAGAAACTCATGGACTGACTTTTTATAACAATCGTTGACAGAAGTTTTTGTCCCTTTTCCACAAGCTCCATGGTGCTACCTCCTTTCTCTCTGCTCCATTTACTGGACCTGTTTCCCCAAATCTCTTGTTTACACATTAAGAAAATTAACTCACACACTAGTTTAAATGGATAGTAACATGGATTAGATTGTACAGATCTTTGAAGGTGTGAAAAACATCCCTGGAAGCCCTATTTCTTGCCTGTTCCCCTGTGGAAAATTAGCAGAGAGAGGTTAGCAGGGCAAGGGCCTGGGCAACATGAACCTTAGATATTTAGACACATGGGGTGGGGTGGAGGGATAGTGAGTGAGTTCCAACCAGTTGAGATGAGTTCCTATGAAAACAAATATTTTCTGCCTTAATAAGTGCAGCAGAACTGAAGCAAGTTTCTATACTGTTATTTCTCTCTCCTTTTCCCAAAGGGCAAACAATGTTTCAACCTGACACAAGGCAAAACCAGAATCAGCTGGTGGACAATGTTGTGAAAGAAAATAGCAACTGAGAGAAGGCAATAGCTGTGCTTAGCATTCATGACTTCTTACATTGTCAGCGCTGCTTCAGCTCCAAAGTTCAAATGCAGTTTGAACGACAGTGGCCTTTCCACTGGATCCATAGATCCTTAGACCAATGTGAATTCACAAACCTTTCTCAGTGGAAGTTTAAATTAACCCTCTCTGCACTTCAGTCTGGACTTTCTTAAGCAAAAGTCTGCCCTGGCTATTTCTTGATTGGCCTCTGCATTCACTTTCCCTAGCCTGGTACCCTCCAGATGTGTTGGACTACAATTCCCCAAATCCCCAAACAGCTTGGTGTACAGGCCTTCGGTGCATGTTAACACAATTGCATCTCTAATCCCAATTGAAATGCTCCCCCGCCCCATAAAGGTACTCCTGATTAGCACTGATGCAATGCATCATAGATTTCAAATGATATTTGAAATCATCCTCTCTTTTTCCCTCAGTCTTGGGTAAATAAACAGAAGAAATGTAGTAAGAACAACGAGATTCTTGCTGGATCAGACCAGAAGGGTACTCAGTCCAGCATTCTGCACAGTCATTAACCAGATTCCTATGGGAAGCATACACAAAAAAGACATAAGGACAAAGACACCTTTCTGCTATCATCATCATCATCATCATCATCATCAAACCTCATCATCATCATCCGATGTTTCTCCTGGCATAGGGACTCAAGGCACTTCTTCAGCACCTGGTATTTAAAGCCATGCTGCCTCCTTTACTAGTAGTAATATAATCCCCCCCACAACGACTAGCTACTTATAGCCTTATTTTCAGCTAATTTGTTTCATTGCCTTTTGAAGCCATCTACCATTTTTGTATTATCTCAGTGCTGGGAAGACAGAGAGAGAGAGAGAGAGAGAGAGAGAATTTATGCTGTGGTATGAAGCTTTGGCCAGGTGATTATTTGCTGAACCCCAATTTCCAGAGTCGTAGTCCAACACTCAAACCATTACACCATGCTAGCTCTCTTTGATATCTGCCATTTATAAAATCTGGTCTCTTATGCTGACATGGACCACACACAAACCTCCTCAGTACTTGCTGTTACCTGAAAATTCCAAACAGAGTTTAAAAAAATATTAAAACTAGTTGATCCAATAAAAGTTATTGTCTGATAAGTTTTGTTATCACCTATTTTTCACCAGTAGTGCAGCAACTGTAGGCTGCAGTGAATTCTACTTGACGTATACTTACTGTCTATCATACTGGGAAATTCAGTGTTTGTTCAGATTAATTTCAAGGGCTCTGTTTAATCAACTGCTATATAAAGACTGGGCTGCCTTAATGCAGGAAGATTATTAGCCACTCTTTTTACCCAAATTGGTTCAGTAGTCATTTTCTTCTTCCTTTGGAACTCTGGAAATAGCAGGGAGAGAAACAGGGATTTCAAATAGAAAATTCACAGCACTTTGATTGAAACCTGTATAACATGGAATAAAATGAAAGACCAAGATAAAACTTTGGCATCATCAAGCCTTGAAATAGAATCCAGAGTTTTGATCATATGATTTTACTCTCAAGAATCACATATCTCTATTTGTATACACCTTTCTACAAATTACTGTTCAAAATTGTCTAGTTTAAAAAATAATTTTGGCAGTTTGACATTCACCAAGTTGCTGAATTTGGAAAATACAGGGGATAACACAAACATTTTCACTGATGTATTCAGACAAAGGCCCATAGAGCTGTAACATGGAGAGAAAATTCAACACATATAGACAGATCCTGAAGACAAAATACATCTTATATTGAAACTCCTTGAAATATGGAGAAAAAATTCAACACACATAGACAGATCCTGAGGAGAAAAAAACATCTTATATTGAAATTCAGCATAAGTTTAATTTTTTAAAAATCTTACCAATTTTGATCACTGCCACTTCATGGGATACGGGGGCATCTAAACCTATCCTGAATCCTTAGTCCAGTTATCTGTCCAGAGGCAAAGTTGCAATAGTAAAAGGTCTGTGAGTTTTGCTTTGCAAGGGTAACAGCAGCTCCAGGGAGTGGTTTGAACATTTGCTCTTTGATGTTGTGTGCCTTCAAGTAGTTTCTTACTTATGGTGACCCTAAAGTGCCTATAATGGGGTTTTCTAGGACTGAAAGTGTGTGACTCAGTCAAAGTCATCCAGTGGGTTTCCATGGCTAAGCAGGGAATCGAACCCTGATTCCAGAGTCATAGTACAATACACAAACACCATGTTGGCTGTCCTTGATACCTGGCTTCTTGATACACCCTCATTTTAAACTGAACCAATGTATATTTTTGAATGTTGGGGCACCAAATGCATAGCTCCAACATAATGGCTGAAATGCTACAAGAGCAGATGTAGTGTAATGTTCCACTCATGTAGTTCTGCATCTTCCCTGCCTGCTTCCCTCTCTCTTTCTGCCTGTTAGCCATGAATGCCCAGGTAAAAGGCCCTGCAGCATCTCCATAATGATAAGGTAGGAGAAGCAGTTCAGAGGAGGAAGATGAAACTAATCATGGGGGAAAGAAGTGATGCTGCACTCCTGAAATCCCATTCTTTTCTTTCTCCTCAGAGTGAGGAACAGCCACTTCCTTTTCTGGACTGCCCTCCCCATTCCCTTGCATCCCCTCCCCACTGGTAAAGGGAAGGACTAACTCCTCCAGGGGGTTGACCACTATGGAGGGGAGGGCTGGACAAGGCAGAAAGTGGAAGAAAATATTCCTCTGTGCTCCATCCAGAAAGATGTAAGCCACACTTATTCTAATGGGATTTGGCTCAATGTGTAGTTTGGCAATGTAAAGCATTGAAAAGGGACAAACCATCATGTATGCCACAACTTTAAGGACATATTAAAACAGGCAGGGCCATAAAGGCAGTGTGGTGTAGTGGCTCAAGTATTGGATAAAGACTCTGAGAGACCAGGTTCATATCTCTACTCAGCCAGGGAAACCCACTGGTTGACCTTGGGCAAGTCACACTCTCCCAGAGGAAAGCAGTGGCAAACCTTCTCTGAATAAAATCTTGCCAAGAAAACCCAATGACAGGGTTGCTGCAAGTAGGTGTTGATGTGAAGGCACATAGCAGCAGCAGCAGCAGCAAAAACAAAGGTCAACTATCACCCCCAATAAGAACTCTCTGATAAATGATTACATACCATAAAGGTGGCCATGCTGCCTTCCCCTTCCCCTTCTTCTTTGAGTGATGGGGGAAAGGACTTTGCCACACTTCAAGTATTATATCACCTGCCCTCAGCAACCTGACAGTATGTTTAATGTGGGGCATTCTGAACAGATTCTTGGTAAGGCACTATGCTAAAAGCTGTAGGTTTTTCCCCAGAGCTGTAATGGAGGCAAGACTAATAGGGGTTGCAGACTGCCAGAAATAGTGCAAATTGAATCCACTTTTAGGGTTAGGGTTAGTACTACGGAATCATGGGAATTTTTTTCTGAGACATTGAGCCTTCTCTGTCAGAGAGCTCTGGTGCCACAATAAAACACAGTTCCCATGATTCCCTAACCCTAACCCTAAAAGTGGACTCAATTTGCACTATTTCTAGCAGTCTGCAACCTCCCAAAATCTGCCTGTGATGAGGAACCAATTTTTCCAGTGCCTTACTGAGTTCATGGCCACAGTGCTATTTTCCCCCATTTCTGCTGCCATGGCCATGCCACATAATGCACAACAGATTCTGCTTTCAGTGTAGCATTGTTCCCATGGTGCCAAACCCCAGAAGTGATGAAATGGTCCATTTTAACACAGCCTACACACTATTAACCTTATCACACGCGGGCCACAAAGTGATAATAAAGTGAAATAAGAA
>CM034701.1:47367021-47377581 GCA_020142125.1 Phrynosoma platyrhinos
TGCTGGGAAAGGTGGAGGGAAGTAGGAAGAGAGGAAGACCATATGCCAGATGGAAAGATTCTATTAAGGAGGTCATGGGTATGTGTTTGCAGGATTTAAGCAGAGCAGTGGAGGACAGGGGAGATGTCTCATCCATAGGGTCACCATCAGTCGAGATCAACTCGAGGGCAATTAACAACAATTAAAAGTGACCCTAAGTTATATCAGGCAAAATTACACCAGTGCAAAATTTACTTCAGGAGTCATTCTTCTACTTTTCACAAAGTATTGGTGTATATTGTATGTTTTGAATAAATCTATGTAGGCTATAACACTATGCATGCTCACTTCAGTGAACCCCATTGAACACACTGGGATGTCCATCTGAGTAACTACATAAAGAATTGGGTTGATTCTGTTCATCTTCCTTTTGTAGAAGTTGTTCATCTATTTAGCTCCTTCCCTAAGAGTGTCCTTACTAATTATTATGCAGAATTTCTCTGAGTATAAAACATTTCTAAAGATTCCTAATTATTAAAATCCCAAGGTGTAAAGTTTAATCTAAGAAGCTCTGACTTGACCTGGGCAAATTTTGCCACCTGCAAAGAGTTATATCATTGTGCTAAACTTTGGAAGGAGAAGCTAGCTCAATACACAGAACGTAATAACACATATTCCCCTGTGCAGAGAATATTGCTATTAAAACCAAGTTTCAGTGTAGTGGTATGTGGCTTTAGGTTGGTTTTAAACCATACTCTCTCAGATCTATCATTCTAGCAAGCTACACTAAGCAAACCTTGTCAAAAGCCTTTAGGGGATGGACCATAGATAATAGTATCTGCTTTGCAGATAGAAAGCCCTAGGCATGTTCCCTGGCTCCAGGTAGGATTTGCCTGAAACCCTATAGACAGTACTGGGCTAGACAGATCAAAGGTCTGACTCAGGGCTTTCAGTTTCAGACTCTGGCTCCTGAAATAGGCCATCCAGCATAGCCATTCTGGGTGTTTCAGTCCATGAAAATAACTTTTCCAAATTATGAGGAACACAGCTTCCTGTGTTCCACATCCAGAATTGTTTGGGTTTGCTTATACAGGTTGAGTCTCTCTTATCTGAAATACAGAAGGTGTTTTGGATTTTGGATATTTTTGGATTTTAGAATAGCTGTATTTGCATATACATACATAATGAGATGTCTTGGAGGTGGGACCCAAGTCTTAAAAAATCATTTATGTTTCATATATACCTTATAGCCTGAAGATAATTTTATATAATATTTTAAAATACATTTGTGCATGAAATAAAGTCTGTGTACACTGAATCACCAGAAAGCAAAGGTGTCTCTGTCTCAGTCACCCATGGAAAATTTTTTGGTTCTTGGGATATTTCACTTTTAGGAATTCCAAATAAGGGAGATTCAACCAGTATATTTTAATATAATTCTTTTCACTCCCAGAAATATTTTTTAATGAATAATACATTAAAATGGTCCCTAATGAATGGAAAGGCACGGATGTTCATTACCCTGATTGATGCAGACAAGTGCGTCTGTTGAAAGGCAAACCTGTTTGTTTGTAGAAGGAATTCCAGGTGTCTAATTGAGTTAACAATTTACTTTGGTATCTTTATTTCCGTGTAAAATCACTTCCTTCAGTTAAGTGCCATTTTTTCTTTGCAGGCTTATGGACCCAAGGGGAGTGAACAAACTAATGGCCTTTGCAGACTGCCAGAAATAGTGCATTTTAAATTGAGGCACTGCCCTGGCTTAGTACTAGGGAATCATGGAAACTGTATTTTTTTCTGAGACATTGAGCCTTCTCTGTCAGAGAGCTCTGGTGCCACAATAAAATACAGTTCCCATGATTCCCTAGCACTGAGCCAGGGCAGTGCCTCAATTTAAACTGCACTATTTCTGGCAGTCTGCAAAGGCCCTAAGACCCTCAGCTTATGGACTGATTCATCTTGGGCTAGATAAAAATTATGTCCTAGTTGCAAGTACATATAATAGTTCTGCTATTTTACACCCTCCAGCATGTCTCAGATGAAAACTGGGATACCTGTGGCCAAGCAACCTCAGAGATCAAGATAGAAAAAGTTATTGATGATGTGGACACACAAGTTAGGAGAGGTTGCAGCAGTTTGTTTTTGACAAAGTTTACCACTTCTAAGTGAGTGCAAACTACTTTTGCACTTTGAATTCAATTTGCAGGAATTGAAGTAAGCTTGAGAACAAAGAGTAAAGTGGGAGGAGAGACAAACGGGAACAATCTGATCAATGGAAAAATGGGATGACAGAGGATTACAGTTGTCCCTCCCTGTTCGCGGACTTTGAGACTGTGGTCTCGCTCTTCACGGGGAGGGACAAGTGCCTATATTTAAAATGGCCGCGTATGCCATGGGAGTGCACGTCATTAGTTTCAATGGGGCTCGAATATTAGTGAGCCGCCATTTTCATGGGTGTGTGAATCTGGAACAGATTGCCTGTGAATTGGAAGGGGCAAGTGTAATTGGGACTATCTCTGCTGAAGCGGGACAGTTGGGCACTATACTATTTTAAGGTCTACATTTACAGCCAATGTTATATGAAGGTCACAGAACTTGTAAAATGATTTTCTGGTCTACAACTCCCAGGCCACACGTAGCCCCCCAAAATAACTTTTCCAAGATCTGGGTTTTCTTTAGAAATTTGAATGGACCAGCCTTGCTTGCATTATTCTTCATTGATACCTCTGAGCTCCTTATCTTGCTGCATGTCTGTGTTGTGTATCCTAGAGTCTCCTGGTGTATCAGGGTGAATACAAATAGTGTCTGATGGCTTCTCTGTTCTCTTGGAGGACAGTCTTATGTATAATATGTAAAGATGTAAATGTCCATGGTTGGACAAATGGGTGCTGTATGAATATATAATCTATGGTCAAAAACACATTGCAGAAATAATCCAGTCTGAGACTGCTTTAATAGCCCTGCTCAATGCTAGGGAATTTTGTGAACTGTAGTTTTGTGAGACATTTAGCCCATTCTGTCAGAGATCTCTTGTGCCACAATAAAATACAATTCCCAGGATTCCCTAGCACTGAGCCAGGGCAATAAAAGTAGATTATTTCTGCAATGTGTCTTGGACCTAAGTTTTAAAGACATCTACAAACCAGTAATATTGTATTAACAAGTATGAAACACCTCTCTAAAATTTAAGATTTAGCTTAATAAATGATGTTCTAAATACAACTATTTCAGTCAATGGAATTTACATATGTGTTGATTTAACAAATTTCCATTGATTCTATGGATTTACTCTTAGTTGGGACTTAATTGGATTTAAACATGTGCTTTTATATTTATGGGAGTTATTTACGTCTTACCATTCTGATGTGCTTTGGCAGAAGTGATGTGTGTGTGTGTGTGTGTGTGTGTGTGTGTGTGGATGTGGATGTGCGCTTCATGTTGCCTGTCAACATATGGCAATCCCATCAATTTCATAGTTGTTTTTTTTTTTAAGTAAAGGAAAACTCATTTTTTTTTGCCAGTTTCTTCCTCTGAAACATAGCCTACAGCATCTGGTATTCATTGACTATCTCTCATTCAAGTACTAACCAGAGCTGATCCTGCTTAGCTTCCAAGATCAGACAGACCCTGCGCCTTTAGGGTATTTAGGTGGCTGGTCATAAGTATATTATGTACTCTTTTCTAAACTAATAAAATGAAAGTTTTCAAAAAATTGCACAAACTAATTGTTCTTAACTGTTCTGTTGTATTGTAATAATAATAATAAATAATAAATTTTATTTTTATCCCACCCCTCTGCTCGGCAACCGGGGTGGCGTATAACAAGTTTAAACAGTCAACAAGTTAAAACAATCCTTCATCCAAATCCCTAACCCTCCCACCCCCTTAAAACTAAATTAAACTGATGTAAGATTAAAATAATAATAAATTATTGCAAAGTACAGTGGCCCTTCATACCCACAGATTCCTTCACAGATTTAACCATACATAGTTTCAACCATACATACCTTATTTTCTGGTGTATAAGACTACTTTTTAACCTGCAAAATCTGGGGTTAAAGTGGGGGGGGTGTCGTCTTATACGCCGGGTATAAGGAGGTTCATGATAGGTTTGCCTTAGTGTCATCATCAGTTGGAAATGACTTGAAGGTGCACAGCAACAACAACAATGGTTTTGGAAGTCATACTCTTCCCAAACTCTATATTTTAACTGGAAAAGTGGGGGGTTGTTTTATACGCCCAGTCGTCTTATACGCCGGAAAATACGGTACTTTTTTTTCATTTAAACTTGACAGTACCAGCAGCTTATGAACTGATACTGGTTCCTGACCACCACTTTGAATAGCACTGCTGTAAAGTGAGACTAATTATAAATCCAACCCTAATATATATATTATGGATAAGAAATGCTGGATTTTTGTTTCAGCAATTAAAATAAGATACTCCGCCAAAGGTCATATTCAGCACTCAAAGCCTGTTGTTATGCTTGCTTTTCTGCTTCAGTAGAACTTTAGCATGCATAATTAGATGCAGGAACACCTGTAACTCATTGACTTTAATCCAGAGAAATGCGTCATTCAAATTCCACATTACTTTGTTTTCCAAACAGTGGCAATGGTGTGCAATATCTTATGGGCAGCATGGGGTGGAGTTGCTGCTGTTTGGAGAATGACTTCAACAACCCTGCCCTTTTCATGTTTTTATGGGTGTGCTGAATCCAAGGATGATTTCATATGTTTCATTGAAACTGCCCCCACCACAGTTCAGCATAAATGAGACTTAATTTTTCTTAATCCATGTAAGATCAAGATGTAACATAAACTATGAACTATAGGAACACAAGACATTTTTGACAATTAAAATCAATTACACTCATTATATTTCCATCAGCTCAATTGTGTCACCATTTCTGGTGCTAAGTTACAGCCAGATGTCGGATAGAAATCAACTTATGGCCCTTTCACAACATACAATTGTAGTTCAATGATCCTACTTTAATTGCCATGGCAATATCTTATGGGAAACCTGGAGTATGTAGTATGAGGAGGGACTAGAGCTCTGTGCTGAGAATTCTAAATGCCATTCCCTAAACTGCAAATCCCAGGATTCTATAAGAAGTAGCTGTGCAGTTAAAGTGGAATGTAGCATTATAACTATGTAGTGTGAACGGGCCCCGATATAGGTGATTCTGCTGGTTGTGTTTGCATTAGGGCCCATAATGCAGTATATCTGGGGCATTTCATTGTTCTTGGAGAAAGAAGTAGATAGGTATAGATGCGCTTGCTTTGTGCTTGCAATCAGATTCTTTGAGCATCTGAACAAATAGTTAGATGTTGGAGAATGAAAGAATATCTTGTGATAAGGTGCTCTGTCATGAGGAAAACTTCTGCCCATCAAGAACTCTATTAGCATCAATACTTTTTGAAAGTTCTCATTCAATGAGTTAGAGTAAAGTATGAGCTTAAGTTACCCAAGGAAGTAAAAGATGAATATCATAAATAACATGTTTCTTGGGGCCTTTGCAGACTGCTAGAAATAGTGCAAATTGAGTCCACTTTAACTGCCCTGGCTCAGTGCTAGGGAATCATGGGAATTGTATTTTTTTCAGAGACATTGAGCCTTCTCTGTCAGAGATCTCTGGTGTCACAATAAACTACAGTTCCCATGATTCCCTAGCACTGAGTCAAGGCAGTTAAAGTGAACTCTTGCTCTCTTCCCCAAATGGAGGTAAAGTCTGGTCATCTTAGAAGGTTCCATTTCCACCCAAGGATTAAATGCTGTAGTTTTTGGTACCATTGTGAGAATTAGGGTACGTGAGGAATCAGTTGCATCACATATTTTGTTGTAGGAGATTGCACTAGTATGCCTCAGGAAACAGATGTAGATGTGATGACTTGGGGTTCAGAAATCTGTATGTTCCAAAACTTTTGAAAAATATGTCTGATAAAATGCACAAAAGTATACACATAGAAAATTATGTACATTTCAGAACAGTGTATTAATGTATTTTAGTCATTTAGATCAACAAACAATGCATGCAATTTGAAATATGCCATTTTTTAAAGTTCCTCCTTACAAAGGGACAGCTGGAAGCAGTTCATACTGTACACAGAGCTGGGAGAGGAAGAAATTTGCAGCAATGAATTAGTCAGATGTGGATATCGCTAGTGTAAATCCCTTTTACAGGTTGAGAAAGAGTGGATTCAGAAAAAGAAGGCATTAGGACAGAGTGTGCCATTCAGTCTGCTCAGTCAACAGCAATAGCTGCAGGCTGTTTCTAGTGAGTTTTTGTTATTCCAATAGCCAAGACAGAATGGCCAGTGTTTCTTCAAGCTTAGCTCATCTGTATGGCTCCTATGAGTCCCACCTAGCTGGTTAGCAAAGTTGGAGAACTCACTTATCTGTTCATTTGAGGTGTATTGTCTTTTGAACTCAAAGAGAGTATCTACAACTACAACAACAAGTTTATTAATTAGTCAACTGACCATATCAACCATATAATACAGTGTTTCAAAATTCAAAATACAACATATCACAATGCATACAAAAATGGAATAAATCACTCCAACACACATCTAAAATTAGCAGGGGAGTTAAAACATATTTGGTTGAATAAAACAACTGGATAAAATAGTGTGCAAAATAAGCTATAAATACAATATAATACAATACAATATAACAAGCTAAAACAGGGGGAAGTGGCTGAAAAGGATAAGTTTAAATAATTGCCTAAGAAAAGAGTATCTCTTTTTACTGGTTGCAGTCTGCCATGTTAGTAGAGCATAGAAGTCACCCTAAGTATTTTAGTTTTGACCAACCTGACTGGTCCATACTTTAAGGCTATGTCTGTTTTTAACCTGTGGGATAGCCTTGTTCTGAAATGCAGATATTACCTGATTACATAAAACACAGTTGTTGTTGTCAGATGGTGGCAGCATCTCTTCAGGGTTACTATCCAAAGTACAAGACATGTGTATAGCTATTCAAAAAACATCTCTCTTGAAAAAAGAAGGTTGGGTGTGTGTTGCTTCTTGGGTTGAGAGATTAATACTCTTGCTTTCTTCGTGTAGTGGTTTCCAGTGTGATCGATGAACTAGAAAATAATCAGGGTCCCTCCATGGTAGGTTATACATCTTAAGACATTTATTTCTCATTGATTACACAGGTAACACCAATGAGCCATTGATATAAATCTTATTGCATTAGCAACAGACTTGACCCTTTATCTGGTCTAGAGCTGGATTTTATAGCATGGCTTTAACACAGTTAACACAGTTTGTAATTGATAGAGAAGTGTATTATTAATTAGCAGCATGCCTGTTGTGTGCGTGTGTTTCTGTATGTCATTTGGTCTTTTATATATAGTCACCCCTCCTTTTTTGTGAGGGATCCATTTTGGACTCCCCAGAGAAAAAGGAAAAAAATGCAAGTATTCAAGCCCTATTGGCTTGAATGGAGTTGCATGTCGTGGCACGCGCCCTATTTGTGCCCCTCTGTTCATCCCTCATGGATAAGCAAGGGTCGCAGACTTTGGACGTTTTCACACGGGGCTTTAGACGGAGTCATTCCTACCTCCGTCCGGCCCCACTCCGGCTCTGTGCAGGATAAGTTCACACGACGTCGCAGCAAGCCCCGCCCCATCCAGCGCCATCCCTGCCTCACTCCGGGGTCTTGCTGCGAGTGTTCACACGACGTCGCAGCAAGCCCCGCCCCATCTTGCGCAATCCCTGCGCCATCCCTGCCGCTAGCCGGCTTTAGCCCCATTTTTGTAATTCCTTTTTAAAAGAGGAATTACAGGCGCTTCTGCCGGAGGCAATCAGGAGTCATTCCGGCGGCTGCTGTTTTCGCCGCCGGAATGACTCCTGATGGCTTCCAGGCGGCTTTAGAGCCGCCTGTGTGAAAACGTCCTTTAAGTCTGTGAAAATGGAGGGACAACTGTATGTCTTTTGTCCCATTGTATGATACCATTAGGGCAGGGCAAATGACTTTATGTTAGAATGGAGGGTGTTTTTTCCTCCCCCTTACTAAATATAGTGTCCTAAATGCAATGCTTTAGTTTTTTTACAAGACAAAATACCAATAATTCATTTATATGGAAGGTAAGAAATTGGTACACTTGGGGATATTGTTGGGCAGTGGTGGCTGGTGAATTTCACAACAGTAGGGTGATAAATCCGCTCTCCATTTTACTATGAACATTAAAGGAGTGATCCAAAATGATGATACTGTCCTCAAAATATAATCAGAACCTTGGTAAGGTCCTGGAAAGCTTAGATTAATATTCAGTATGAACATTAGTTTATAATGAGGTTATTTCTACTAGTGGGAATCTAAATGCATAGATATAGGGGTTTTTTCTTTTTCTTTCCTTTGCTTGCCTACATCCTGCATTCTTTTGCTTGGTCACACCAGAGCAGGGGTAGGCAACCTGCGGCCCGGGGGCCGGATGCGGCCCCATGAGGCCTTTGAACCGGCCCCAGGCCGGTCCTGCCCCCTTGCCATGATGATATTTATTATTGTGGTTATTACTTGTTCTTGGGGTTTTCTTGGCAAAATCTCCACAGGGGTTTTGCCATCATGGCTTTTCTGGGGCTGAGAGAGTGTGCATGCATATTTTTAAATTGTATTTTATTTTATTTTTATTATTTTTATTATTTTATTATTTTGCTTCGGCCCGCCAATTGTCTGAGGGACAGCAACCCGGCCCCGAGCTCAAAAAGGTTGCCTACCCCTGCACCAGAGTGTGACAGCAGACTGTGATTAATTTTTGCTAACATTTATTAATCAGTAGCACTATGTACAATACAGAAATCCCATGTAAATGTATATGTACTAAAACAAATCCCATTGAAATCAATAAAACTTATTTTCAAATAAGTTCTCTTAAGACCAGAGCATAGGATCATGGCTGGAACAACATAAAAAGAAAGATAAGGTTTAGAATTAAAAAAAAAAAAAGACTAGCAAAGGTGCAGACAGTGGTCACAAAAGGTGCAAAAGAAATCAGTCTGTGATGTTTAAAAACTAAAATAGTATCTCAGAAAGAAACTGAGTGTTTAAGAAAAGACAAAAGAATTAAAGGTTAGTAGGAGTGAATTAATACTGATCAATAAATTTCATTTTCTGTACCTGTGTATAAAAAGAAAAAATGTATATACACAATACTATTAATTATGAAACTCGTCTAAGCATTTTAATAACCATATTTCTTTGTCATAAAGAAAGAAAGGAGATCCAAATCCTTTCTTGATTGTTGCATCTATATTTACTGTGGCCATTCACAATTGCAGTTTACATTGTGATCTAGTACTTGTATTCACCCTTAAAAAGTAAAAATACCCAAACCCAACTAATTGTTAAAATGTTTTGCATCAGGCAGTTAGTTTCTGGACAAAGCCTGTTTGCAGCATGTTTGTGAACTCTGCAGATATGATGTTTGATGATGGTGGAGGGAGATACCCTGATATGTGGAGAACATAGTATCCAATTTTAGTGGGTTCAGTCATGGCCAGCTGTAAAATTACTGTTTCAGGAGCCAGCCACTCTTGGTTTGCTTTTAGTCTCTTGTCATCAGCTTGTTGAAAAATCACTTGCTTTCCCTGGGTTCTCACCTTTGAAGTGATTAATGACAATAAATCATGAGAAGCTCTTGGAAATCTCTTTGTATTTACATTGCATTCTGAGCCTGAAGATTTCAGAGTTGAGCAGCTAGATTGTCATTTTGTAGTGCTGTTTTGCTTTTGCTTTTATTGTGAGTGTTTTTCCTCTGACTTTACATATTGCTGAATTATCAAGACAGTGGACAGGACCCATAGGCAGGATTCATGACTCTTAGGTGCACCTATATAAATTGCAAAGGGGTCCATGTCGTCTTCAATTGGGACCTTCTTTCTTCCCTTTTCATACACAGATCTCACTGCTGATTTCTTTCTATATGCACAGCTATGTGTAAATAATAGATGATGCTCATTTTTGTTAAAACAAAATGTATGGGTAATATCATAACACTCTGAACAAACTGATCTCATCTAATTTGGAAACTAATCAGGATGGGCCTGATTAATACTTGATGAGAGATCACAAAGTAACACCAGAGATTTCCAGGTAGGGTTGGGAAAGGATCCTTACTTTAGAGAACTGACAATAGTAACTTAGGGGGGTTGCAGACTGCCAGAAATAGTGCAAATTGAGTCCACTTTTAGGGTTAGGGTTAGTGCTAGGGAATCATGGGAATTGTTTTTTTTCTGAGACATTGAGCCTTCTCTGTCAGAGAGCTCTGGTGCCACAATAAACTACAGTTCCCATGATTCCCTAACCCTAACCCTAAATGTGGACTCAATTTGCACTATTTCTGGCAGTCTGCAAACCCCCCCCTTAATAATGATACTACTACAGCTACTAATGATAATAATGATAATGGTGATAATAAATTTTACTAAGACTTGAGATGGTATACAGCCTGTTAAAATACAAAACACAATTAAAACCACATAAACCCATAGTTAAAATATAATACTATAAAATAATTAAAATATATCTTGACCCATTTCAAACCGGCTTCAGGACAGGATATGGAGTGGA